>VXAX01007444.1:251361-416720 GCA_013399835.1 Leptocoma aspasia | reverse complement strand
AATAATAGTCAATTAAAGGGAGAGAGGGAGATGAAACACAAGAAAGACAAGTGCTGACAATACAGTCTCTCACCACATGTTGACCAATGCCCAGCCCATTCCTGAACCACAACTGGCCCCCTTCCAGGTAACTCCTTCCAGTTTATATATTGGGCATAGCTTTTTGTGTCATGGAATATCTCCTTGCGCAGTTTGGTCAGCTGTCCCAGCTATGCTCCCTCTCAGCTTTTGTGTGCCTCCTCACTGGCAGAGGATGAGACATTGAAAGGTCCCGAATCACAGAATATGCTGAGTTGGAAGGGACCCACAGGGAACATCAAGTCCAACTCCTGTCCCTGCACAGCACCATCCCCAAGAGTCACTCCGTGTGCCTGACAGTATTGTCCAAAAANGACTTTTTCCACATCTTTACTCTACTAACAAAAGCAGTTCTAATTATATATATATAGCTATTTTTATGCATGTTATTTTAAAATTTATTTTATTTTTAGCTACTTACTTTCCCTCTAAAAATACACATAAGATCAGCACTCATCTAGGAAATAAAGAAATTCTTCTTTTGTTTTTTTTGTCTCATGACTACTGATCAGTTTAGATTCTTACTGCATTGAAAACAATTACCTGCCTTCCACTTGAAGGCATTCATGCTGATGTCAAGATGTGTCAAGATCTTTTGCTGTGCCACCTCCAGTGAAAGGCTGTCAAGGTGAAAACACTACGTGTCATCCTAGCTTCCCACGCTACCTCCAATTTTAATTTACTCTTAAGTTGCCACAGTATCTTGTGAGTCCTGTATTCTATCAAGTAAATGCTTATAATCCATATTTCCTTCAAAAATAAATAAGAAATAATAAAAAATGAATGCAGCAAAATAATGAAATACTGCACTTTTGGGATTGTGGTATTTGTTTTTTGTAGAAGGAAGTAGAGAAAAGGAGAGTGAGACATTTCCAACAGAAACAGGCTATGAATTGCAAATGCTCTTGGAAGAAATCTTGCAAGGAATGGAAGACTGGCATCCACCAGCTCCAGTGTCATAGCTGTAGGACTGCTGTAGGAATTTTTCTTTTACCAGACAGATACTTATTTAAGTAGCCTACATTGTGTAATCCTCAAAGAAGCAAAACTTCCCCTGTTCCTGTCCATGGTTTAGCCCCAGTCAGCAACAAAGTACCACACAGCCACTCGCTCGCTTCCCCTTCCCCCCACNAGAAGAGATTGGTGTCTGCCCCTCCTCTTTCCCTCCTGAGGAAGTTGCAGGCTGCAATGAGGTCCCCTCTCAGGAATCTTCTCCAGGCTGACCAAGCCAAGTGACCTGAGCCATGTGGCTGTCCCTCAAGGCCCTGCACCATCTTTGTTGACTTCCCCTGGATGCTCTCTAATGCCTTACTGTCTTTCTTATATTGCAGTGACCAAATCTGCAGATAGGACTCAAGGTGAGGCCGCACCAGTGCAGAGCATAGTGGGAAGTCCTTGACTTAGGGTGAGTACGACTTAGCAACAACCAAAATATCGGTGTTTTATTCACATTATTCTCCTACTGAATCCAAAACACAGCACTGCATCAGCTACTGAGAAGAAAATGAGCTCTGCCCCAGCTGAAACCAGGACAAGAGAAAGCAAAGTTGTTAGCATATTACTGTGTAAGCATACTATTTCTTCTGTTTGGTTTCAATCATTCATAAATATACAAATACTCAAGACAGAATTAAAACATACAAATTGAAAAAACTCAACAATGTTGGAATGTGAAGAAATTATCGTTAGTAGTTTCTACATTCATTTATTTATAGCTTTATGAGAAATCTTCATGTAATGTCAGACATACTTAACTCTATCCATTGACTATCCACAAAATATCTGTTAACTCTATCCACAAAAATATCTGTTTAAAAACCTACAGAGATCAGACAATTCCTATGTTGATTATCTTAGCTGCAGAAAAACCACCACCCCTGAAGCTGACTTCCTGCTTGAGAAACCATGAGCTAATTGCAAAACAAAAGGCACGTTTGGAGAGGTCCTCGACTTTCAGCAGTGAGTGCATGACAGCATATCTGATACTGAACAACTTGTAGATGTTTAGCACGTTCTTTATTGGAGAAGCCTGGTCGATGTGTGCTGCTAATGCTGCTGGGCGAGATGATAGAGCGTGAAGGAAAACAAGCTGCATCCTTTACTGTCAAACTGTTCAGTTTCAGCTGCTCCACAGAGTAGGCATTTGGGTAAAGAGTAGGCAGCTGCTTTTTTTGTTTTTATTAGTCAGCTGTCATCTTTATCAAGTCACTTTCCACCTGCTGTTTTTTTGAAAAAATAAAATCCTTCCCACCCTTTTCAAGTCAGTTACTGAGATTCAAACCCATGATGCCAAGCTAATGTCTGTTACATGACTGTGAAAAGAACAACATGAAGAAAGCAACAGGTAACTTGTGGTCCTTAACAGATTGGTTTTGTGTGGTTTGGATTTTTCTTAAACTAAAATAGATTAATTGATTTTTTTTCATTTTCCATTGATGGTGACTCCTAGTTTTCTACGCATTTTTCCAAGATATATTTTCAGTGTATTTAATGTCCAATTTAAACTCAAATCTTCCCATAATTAAAATTAATTAATGAAAATATTTTAGACTTTATAACCTTAAAAGTACACACTCAGAAAATTACTTTGTTATGTTAGTTTCTAAAAGTATGCAGGCAGTACTGTGTTCAGTGCTTCTAGGCCTGTGTGACATGTGATAGAATGTCCTTAAACCCAGACCTTCCAATTGTCCACACAAGAGGACTCCAAATCCAGTCCCCAGGAATTTTGCATCATGTCAGGGCTGTAAGGCAGTCGTGTTGCCAAGTTGCCTTCCTCTCCTCCTCACTGCATTCTTGAAACCTGTCTGTGTGTGAAGGGTTTGAGCACAGGAAGCCAAGCAGAGTTACCTCCATGGCTTGCTGGTCCTGACTTTCCACCCATCTGCACGTCCTGCACCTCTGAAATACAGTCCCATGCTAGGGGGACATGGCTTCTGCATGGGACAGGATAGCTCTGTCAGCTTTACATGGCCAGCTGAGGGAGGGGCCACAAGGACAAGGTGCACACAGGAGAGAAGAATAGGAGTTACAGGGCTTCAGGTGCTGGAAATAATCCCCCTGGCAGCTGTCACAGAATCATATAATCACAGAATGGTTGAGGCTGGAAGGGACCACTGGAGATCATTTACTTCAACCTCCCTGCTCAAACAGGGTCTCTTATTCAGGATTGTTCCTGTTATTCAGGGTTGTGTCCAGGTAGGTGTTGAATATCTCCAGTGGGGGAGACCACAACTCTCTTGGCAATCTGTTCCAGTGCTCAGTCACCTGCACAGTAAAGAAGTTCTTCCTCATATTCAGGTGGAACTTCCTGTGCCTCTTGTCCTATTACTTGGCAACATCCAGAAGAGCCTGGCTCCATCCTCTTGACATTCACCCTTCAGATATTGTATATATTGATAACCTCCCCTCTGAGTCTTCTCCAGGATAAACAGACCCAGCTCTCTCAGCCTTTCCTCATAAGTGACCTGTTCCAGTCCCCTCATCATCTTTGTTGCCCTTCACTGGACCTGCTCCAGTAGCTCCCTGTCTCTCTTGTCCTGAGGAGCCCAGAACTGGACACAGCACTCCAGGTCAGGCTCACCAGGGCTGAGTAGAGGGGCAGGGTCACCTCCCTTGACCTTCTGGCCATGCCCTTCCTAATGCAGCCCAGGATCCCACTGGCCTTCTTGGCCATGGGGACACGTTGCTAGCAGGCTCATGTGTCAGCACAGTCAGACTGCTACAGTTTAACTTCTACTACTGAGACCTGTACCCTAAAGTTAAATGGATTCCATAAAGTTGGCTGAAATAGTATTTAATATTTGAAAGAATATTCCATAATGTTTTAGGCCATAGTGTTTTAGGAGCTGTTGGAATTTAAATGCCATTTTGACTGATAATCTCAAAATATGTGGGACCTGATGCACAGCAATAGTCAGAACCAAGAATAACTGGTGTAGCCACTAATAAGCACCCCAGAGACCTGGATTTTCCAATCAAGTGCAGGCAAAGTTGCAATAACCACAGTGACTGCTACTTTTAAAAACAAAGTCCAGTTGTAGATTTAAGGTTTTAAATGCTCTGATTTCACTAAAGATTTTCAAAACTCCTGTCTGTGGATATGAAAACGTTTCTTATCCATTTTTATCATGTCTCTCTCTATTTCCTTATTTTTATTGACTATGAGCCTAATTAATTTGTACATAATCATCAACTCCATTAAAATCCTTCTGGCTTTGTAGTGTCCTAAGAAACAGCATCCTATTAAAACCAGCTTGCAACTTGAATAGCTGCTTGTCTCTATTTTTAGCTAACTACCACTGAAAATTAAAGAAGAGAAGGTTTTCTTTGTTTTGCTGTGTATTACTCGCTGAAAAATCAGATATATCAAGACTTGTCAGATACACTTTAGTCAAGTGAGTCCCTCCAGTTATGCTGTACTTTATACAACAAGAGAAGAAAAAAACATTAAAATTACATGAGGTAAAACCACCGAGATGAAAATATAAGACAGGGAAGTGAGATACTTGATTTTATTTCTAGCTTGCTTTTCAGATTATCTAGATAATAACTCAGTTGATTTCCTTAAAAAACAATTAATTTCCTCAAATATAGGTGTTTATACTGAACTTGCCTATGTGCCTCTTCAGTAGAATTTAATGCCAAATTTCTTGACAGACATTATGAAATATCACATAACTCTCAGGAAAACAAATTTAACTCATCATCGGGAATGTAGTTCACATCTTTGTCTAACTGTGTTATTCGATGCATAGCAGGTGTTTCTCTGCATGGAAATTTATTATTCTTCTTTCATGTTCCCTAATTGAAATGAACTCCTAGGTTCAGAGCTTGGAAAGGAATTAAATTTCCACCCTGTGACATTTCTCTGAAACCACTCTCTGTTTGTGAGTATCTCCTGTGCTGGTAATGGAATCCCACACAGAGCCAGTCTATACTAATGGTTTTAGTTGCTCCCAGCACTGCTTATGACTAAGTGCAAAATCCTCTCCTCTACATCACTACCAACCCCATCCCCCCCGCTCCCCGTGAACCACAAGTCTAACAAGAGAACCAAATCTTTCACTTCTAAGGTCTTCTTCATAGTGGAGCTAATTATACACATGAACACTTCCTTTGAGAGGAAACATAAAGTCATCAGGTCCGTCTGTGGGCTCAAAACTGCTGCACAAGTATGTGTACCTAGGCTAGCTATGAGTTACTCATACTATTTTTACAACCTGAGGGCTGGAAGGGCAGCAGATTATAAACTTGTAAAAATCTGTGTACATATTCTATTACTTTATAATGTCCCATATTGTACAATGCCACCCAGTGTTGCAAAGTATAAGAGCTCACTCTCAGGAATGTGATCATTTCAGGCAGTATCTGAATTTACAATATGAGAGCTCTTGTTCTGCAAACCCTTAACCAAGATGAAGAATTTACCTGTTTTTTGAGTTGGAAGTGAATCAATTTGTGTCAACACAGTGCAATCCCTGTTCTAGCCAAGGGATCCTTCTACTGTGTGTGTGTCACTCCTGTGCAAGAGCTTGGGAAGCTTTCAATTAGCCAGGTTCTGAAAACACTTCTGGTTCCTGTGTCATTTGTCCAAATTTGTTCCATGCTTTCTCATCAAGGTGAAGATGAGATGAAGGCATGGTCTACCAAAAGGACAAGATATTCATTCTATTAAGTGACTTTGTCAAATCTTGTGAAGAACAAAGCAGTCTTTCATCTCACCAGTCACGTGTCACCTGGACAAAAAACATGCAAATTTTTAAAAATCAAATTATATTCTTTTTTTTGTGCAGGCCAGGTACTTGTAAAATATCAGTTCTAATCAATCCAATGAGGTACATATGGTCTCCAGTATGACCTGCATTCTAGTTATTTTTGTAAATAACTTGTTTCCTTCAGTAAAATATGCGTTGTTGGTCCCCTGGAAAATATTTCAAGCAGCGTTAAAACAGCAATTCAAAGCAAAAATCAGAACTGAGAAAAATAAACTAGGAACTTACTCTTATATTTGTATTTCTGCATGCTTTGGCATATTTTATTAGTATTTGTTTACAGATTCAAATATTCTCAAATGTTCATAGTGAAAGAAAGGTACAAAATTAAAATGTGGTAATGTCTGGAAATACCTTCAAAAACTGCCTCCATTTAATTTTTTTTTTCCTGGCAGTAAATTGATAATGTATCTATTAACATTTGAGTTAGTAACATCGGGATTGACAATCATCAATGGAAGCATCAAGGAGAAATACAAGAATATCTATTTAAAGATTTAACAAGATTAAATGGAGAAGAACACTGTTTAACAACAATTTAAAAAAAAATCATCAATTTCCGTGGTAAATGGTCTAAGTTATTAAATGCAAAAATAACTCATTAAAGAGATATAACTACGTGCCATTCTTTTGCCAACCAATGTTTTCTTTTAATTAAAATATTCTCTTATTTTCAAATAGAGTTTGAAAAGAATTTCTGGTGGTTTTATTCATGCTACTGGTTGCTACTAGCTAGGTATTTCTGTAAATTTCAGCTACTAAGATAGAACCACCTTTGAGAGTAAAATTGAGCAAAAATGCATCATGTGGTCTATGTTCCACACCTGTGTAGACTGAAAAGATTAAATAATAGGATGAACCTATAATCAATCTTGTCAGACATTGTTAAATTCTCCAAGGTGATGGTGCGAATTTTCTTGCCCTGATTAAAACTTGTTTCATCTGGTAATTTTGTAATGATTACAGCCACTTTTACCAAACTACACTTCACAATTAAACTCTTTTGTCTCCCCAAGCCGTGGTCAGACATCTCGTGCCCAGCACAGACGTGCTCCGGGAGTCATTGCTCTATGAGGAGTTATTCAAGTTGATCATTCCTGGACTCAAGTGGTGGTGCATGACGCCCCTTCTAAGTTAAGCCAGAGCATCAGTGTGAATCATTCTGTGAACTGGAGGGCTTTGAAGGGTTTATGTTAAAGAGAAAGGCAACGTGCACAAACAAGGCATATCTGTTGTCTGCCGTGGCTCACAGCGCAGTCCCACAGGCAGGTAGGGGCCAGGGGACATGGGATGCAGCACTGCAGGGGTGGCTCTCCAGGCATGGCAAAGACAGCAGTGCCTCAGACTGGCATTACCACTGAAGCCCTGTGGAGTGGAAATAGAGCCCGTGGGGGCTTATCCTCTAACGAGGCTCAGGCAGACAATTCCAGTGACTGATCAGAGCAGCAATCAAATTACACTAATTCAGCCTAGTGAAGTCCTTTGCACAACTTGTATCTCAGCATCATTTCTGTTCCAACCCTTAACAGTCACCTTGAGACAAAGCATTGCTTACAAAAACATCTCTATTTGTTATAAATAGAGATATCAAATATCTCTATTTGATAGGGGCAAATCGGATGAAAAGCAATATGTTCTTTTGCTACAGCTTAAACTAGCGTTATAGAACATAATGGAGGATTTTATAATCAATTGCCTCTTCCATACAGTTCTGAAATTTAAGTATCATTCAAGACACAGAAAAAATAAGGCACGTATGATCTGACTTGTAGCAGAGCTGAATTTCCTCAGCAGAAGTTAATGATAAGTATGATTTTAATTTAAATTTCTAAATATTTGGAAAACAAGATTATCCCACAAATCTTACGTGGGACATGCAACATGATTTGATTTAAGTCTTTGCATTTTATTCTTACACTTTGGTTTTCTTTATCACAACATAAACAGGTTTTCTTTCAACTTTTACTAAATTTAATTATTAACATCAGACATTGTAAAATGGAAGCTAATTCCTGTATTCAGTGCAGACTGCAATAAACTGTAAATAAGTAACGGAGCAGCATACTGCAGGAAATGGGAAACTCCTTATGGGACCATACAACTATCAGACCTTATTTATGCTATAGGTTGCTAAACCTAAGATGCAATTGCAGGCTACCACATAATCTAATTATTTTCCTAAATGTTCCAAATTGATTTTAAGGACTACTGAATTACTTGCCCACAGTAGGAAAAGCTATAACCCATTCATCTCCAGATTTTACTGACCATTTTGCCTGAAACTTCTAATGCCTAGTTTGCATCATGGAAAATTTCTGTTTTCCTGATAATATTTTCTTTTTTTTTAGACTGAAATGTCGTATATTCAGCTAAATGAACAAGGATTTTATGACAGATTGGACTAGAGCAGAGAAATGGCACACGTCCTTCTGTAACATTTGTTTCGCTCTGAAATACTCTTTCTTGAGCCTGGATGCCTATAGCTATGGCAGATGAGACAGCTCCTGCCCTTCAAATAACACAACTGCTTTCCAACACCACTGTAGCCAGTGTCACCTGGTACACTCCTCTCCTACAGCCATATCACACCAGTGACTCATAAATCATTCTGTGATCAACCACTGTGTTCCCACCACAGCTGTTTCCCGTCAGTGAGCTCACAAATTAACAGAAACTCTCAGTATTAGTCCTGAAGAATGCTTGTACTTGATACTAATGAATTTTGTCCCCTGTATATCATTTCAGTTCTTACAGTCGTGCAGGTCTTCCTGGACACTGCAGCCGCCTTCTGGGTTAGTGAGAGACAGTTCTGCTGCCAGCAAACTCCATTATCACACTCCTGTATCTCCCAACAAAGCTTTTCAATGAAATGACAAAACAAGTATTGTTTGAAGACCAACCCTCTCTGAGAGCTCCAGTAATAACACCACATAACAGCACTTTCCCTTTCAATGCCACTTCCCCCCCTCACAATACTGTCCTCTCAATAATTAGCGAGCACTGATTATCATGTGCACTGAAGGTACAGTCACCAGGCAGGAGTCCTGCAGAAATAATATGTTCTTATTTAGGTACTCACTGTCTATTGATGCATGTTTACCTACAGACCAAAATAAGCATTTATATAAATCTAGGGGTTTTTTTTTTTAATTAATAAAAAAAATCTTTTTCTACAGTACTAACAATAGTTGAATCTGAAAATGCTAAGAGGCAGGAAAATTAAAATCTCTTTTTTGCTATTTTTGGGCAAAGTATTTTGTTTCATAAATGATGAAATATTTTTTGAAGTTTCATTTTGAAAAATCAAGCCTGAACTAAATTTAAAAAAAATTGAAAAGACCAAATGTTTCCAATGCTACATAGAATAAATGAATAAAAACCACAATGAAGTATTTCCTGTGAATCCATACTAAAAAAAATGTTTGGCTAGAAGAAAAAAAGTATTTTGGATTGACATAGAAGGAATGTACTTTCTAATTGTTTTGCTTCTGTAACAGAACCGAAAAAGAGAATTTATTTAATCAACCTCTGGTTTTACAGAAGGCATGAGCTCTGGTGTTCTCATATATCAACCCCATAACTCTTCAGGTTTAGTGTTCTTTTACCACTGAAAAACTAAGTTTTTCAGGATGCAAATTAAAATTAAATAGTAGTGTGGCAGAGATAGCTCTGGTCCCAAAGCTCGGATGTTGTCAAGAGTATAAATTCTGGAGAAGGTTGGACTAATGGTGGAGTGGCAGCACCAGGCAATCTCCCCAGTCTCTGCCAGGAAGCATTAATGCAGGGACAAACTCGGTGCCATGTGCATAAACAAGCCTGTATTTCTATGATGAAGACATAGAAGCATGTACCAAAATCCATACGCATATTTGAGGTCATTTTTTTGACTCGTCCTCAGAAAAAACTAGGAGGAGCTTGAAGCAAAGATAAAAAACCAATTAGAGACAAGTGTTGACAGACATGGACAGTGGGGGAAAAAACAAGCCAAAGAAAATCTTTGGAAACTACTATTTCACATGCATATGGCAGAAATAAAAAGTTGTTTACTGAAATGGAAAAAAAAAAGTCATATGCATCCATTAGACATCGTGTACAAGTATTGATTTAAAGGCATAAAATGTCATGCTGTTTTGCCTAATTACTGGCAGAAATACTTATTGAATAAATAAATTCTACAAATTTGATCATTATATACTTAAAATATCCATTTCTAAGAGATGCTTTATATGTCAGAGTGATCACATGTAGCCTAGCAACCAGGATGTTATTGAAATTCTACATACAAGTGCATGAGTCATTTTTAGACATGAAGTAAGTGTAATGATGAATGTTTAATAAATGGCAGAATCAGTAAGACATGAGCTAGATTTTATAAATGTGCAAAGCTTAGTAAATTAATTTTTTTCATAAATTTGCTGATAAAAAAGGATAAATATATGTGGCGGTTTTTTCCATAAGAATGCTAAATAATATTTTCTGTGTTTCCAGGTTATTTCCCATATTTATCATCTGAAGATTTTTACGTATCAGCTTCACTTATCTCAGGTGTAAGGATTTCTCCTAAAAACATACATAATTTCTCTCTTATCCTGCCCAAGACCTGAAAAAGAGTCTTCTCTGCTTCATGTACAGATTTGTGGGTACAAGTGTCATGCATCTAATTGACAGAAAACATCTGCCTAGGGTATTTTATATGCCTTTCCTGACACCAGTTTCCTGATACTTCAGCTCTTTGGTGAGGCATTATCCATTTCCTAAGAACAGACTGTTCCGTAGTTAGTGCACAAAACTTGCATAATGTGCTGCTTCAAAGATCATATGACGCTTAAAAAAAAAAAAAAGTGGAAATAGAATTAATACCCAAAGTGATTTTTTTTCCATTTAGAGATCTGAAGAGGTCCTGTTTCATGGTAGTACTGTTGTATTCATCACAAGCTTGGACTCCAGCTCCTTGGGATTCTTTCCTAAACAGCAGTCTAAGTACAAAATAGCCTACAATGAAGACTACAAGTACACATGATGAAAATGCAAGATTCGAGGTTGAAAGGAAAGAGCGCTGATGCACTCTAGAATGACAGTTCTCACATTCCTAGCACAGACAACATATTTGCTTCGCATTATTCCAGGCCTTAATCCTCAGTTCAACTGTAGTCATTGCTCCTCTGTTCTGTGCTAATTTGCATGCAGCATCAGTTAATGCCAGCTTAGAAGAATTGTTTAGTAATTGGCTGGTAATTGACACTGTGTCGTTGTCCAGGCTTTCTTCTTTAATTCCGACTATGAATCAGGAACAAATTTTGATTAGTTATCAACCAGATAGGAAAAATTATCAGAAGTTTTTGAACATTGGAAATTCCTAAAAATAGTGCAAGAAAGAGAAATAGGCCTTTGCAACTGTATGGAAGGAAGGGGCCTTAAATCAATTGGAGGAAGAAGGTGACTCTGAAAATATAAACCTTGTTGCTGGTTTAATATAAACTGAGAATGATGGACATCTAATCCAAACTAAGCTAAGCTTTCACTGACTGTCCCTCATAACTTGCACAGGCTTTGTGGGATCACTGCTGTATTAGTCCAAAGCATAGTGCACATTTCTCATGCCAAATGAGACTACAAAATTTTAGTTTGTGCTGAAAGAAAAGCAGAGGTAAACGGCATCTCAGAGAAGCAGTGTGAATGAAAACCTGTCCCTTTTTCTGATATAACTGCATGTAGGGTGTGGTGTGCCCTTACTACTTAATCACAGAACCTTGATCTGTTTATAGTAAGGTACTGAGTAAGCTAGGCTTGTGTAGTTCTTTTGAACTGAAAAAAATTTACTTCAGTTATCAGCACTTGCACCACCAGCAACATCAAAACCAGACAGAATTTCTCAATGTAGTTTTTAATCTCAATTTAGAAACAAACAAAAAAAAAACCCACAGTAATCCTTCCTTCCTAGGCTCCTGGCATATTCTAAATAGTCAAATAAATGATTGCTTAAGAAAAAAATGCTTATGAAGCAAAAGAAACTAGTAATTTAGATTAATTCTTCATAAGAAGCAGCTTATTTGATTTTTTTTCTTTTAAATTATCCAGAAAAGGTTGTACCAGCTTAAATTTGTCCAGTCAATAAACAAATCCCCTCTAATCTGCAGGAAGATTTCAAAAAGTTAGCTGTGAACAGCTGTATTTTTTGGTGTTTTGGTGACTGAATGTTTTTTTTGATTTGGTGAATTATACAATAATGAACAAAAGGAATGTTGCTCTATGAATTATTTTTTGGAGTCTTTCATGGGCATCAGCATGCTAAGCACTGTAAAGACATGGACAAAGTGCTGGTTCCTCCTTGACCATACTGTTTCTAAACAGGCAAAAAGGGAAATGAAATGTGGGAGATGAGAACTTGACCAAAATTACACAACTGACTAACAGCAAACAAAGGATTTCCTGCATTTAAGCCCAATAAGCAGGGAATGAAGCTGCTTTTTATACATATGGCTTACAGGGGAAACAAAATACTCAGTTTTTTTCACTTGCTAGAATGTGGGTATTTTACTGGATTAGGAGAAAAACAGTTTTGAGTTCTCTCTTGTGTCTTGTTTTCAGTCTGGTTTGCTAAAGAAATGGAACTTGTGCAATCACCGTGGGTGTGTATGGGTGGCCGCACACAGGTCCTGGCAGTAACTTTTGAACCTGTTGGCAAACGGTAGCAAATTGGACACAAAGTATTGGTCTCACAGATAAAGTAATTCAACGGTCTTGGTCTCAAAGGTAATGTTATACAAATGTTGTGAAAACAGGGGGACTGTTGCAGGTGCCAGGCCATAGCCTGATAGCATGAAAATTCATGTGACAGAAATCATGCTACTTTAGTTTTGATATTAACAGAGCCATGCACTTTCTTCAGTTATGTTTTAGAGTTTTCCTCTGTATTAAAAACTTCATTAATTAAAAACCCAACAAAAAAATGAAACCTCATAAAACAATGCAACATTATGAACTGAGGCTTAAAGGCAGAAAGCCAAATACAGTATTATTCATAATAAAATAATGAACTAGAATGGATGGTATCAGATTTCCAGATTTTCCTTCAGAGGGTAGTACTGGTGGCAGCAGAAAGCTTCATTGCTGTACTTAAAGGAAGAAAGAGGAAACAGATGAAAACAGGGATGAACCTATGTTCATGATGGAGAATATTTATGTTAGTGATCTCAGATGCCATAATGAGGCAAGATCTAATCAAAAATAGCAAAGACAAGGCCTCATTGGGGCTCAAGGAAGGCAATGATTCAAGTTCTAACCTTAGAATATTTGGTTTGAGCCTACGTCTCATGCTGGAACTTGCTTCTTTACAAGCACTGCTCCCTGTCCTGCTGGTGAGATTCCCTGCCAGGACGGTGTGATGGAAGCTGGAGAGCAGGTGCATATGTTTCATTTGAGTACTCCAGAGCAGGTCAGAAATTTTATTTCTCCCTTTAAAACAAGGGTTCCAGTAGAATTCAATTTTCCCTGCCTCACTGTGAGCAGCCTTCAACCAAACCAAAGTACAAAATTTCCATTGTGTCATACACGTTCATTCAGCATAAGAATAAAATGCAGTGAGAGACCTTTTCACATGGAATGGGCTAGGGAACATATTTATTCTTGTTGCTATAGTAATGGATACAGCTAATTGTGCAATCACTGTGATTGCACATTTTAAAAGGGTGGTACTTTCAAACAGTAGCAATACAACTGCAATGTGAAAAAGTGATGTAATCAAGGAAAGATGGAAGCATAAGTCAACAGAATGCTTAAGATGTGTCTATTGGATTATGATGAAATATTTTAAAGAGGAAGTCTGGTTTAGTTAAGATACTTGCATCAGCTTTTTACGTTAAAATCAACATTTTGCCCTTCCACAGCTTTCTTCTGTGACCTTAACCATGAAACACTGAGTTGACTAACAGTTATGAGCAGTAACAAGACACTTTAGGTGCTTGGCCATGGAACAGAATCCAGAACCTAAAGCTACTCAGACTGACCACAGACTGCATTCTGAGCTGGGACCAAATGAACACAATTAGTGGTTATCTTTTCTGATAGATTATATCCTAAAACATCATTTGAGGTGCAAAAGAGGTCTTCGTTGGAAGGAGGCATTTCCTTTAATTTGAGGTTATGAAATTTCTTCTGAACACAGATTCCCTTCAAAAGGAAAGGAAGTTAACAGTCTGGTTTTGTAATGTATTTAAATTCAAGGGCTCAGATACTGGGAGCCCTAATAGAGATGCTCTCACTCATAGAGAATGCTCTGACACTCATGATATCATTCTATGAGATGCCTAAGTTCAATTCCTTCCACTGTTTGTAAAAATTCAAATCTTATCTTAATGTATTAAATGCCAAGCTATAGGGTAGGATGCTCTCACTCTCCTATTCAATAACTAAAAAACCTTGTGTGCACAGGGAAGGCACACAATGAACATGAACACTGCCAACTACCAGAACACTTCCTTGGGAAGGGGAAATTCAAGCAACATATCCAGAGGAACAAATAGCCAATGGATTTTGATTGTTGGGGGCTTACTAGCCTGACAAGAAACAGAGCTTAGATGCCACCAGAGGAAGCAACTGTGTCAGGGTATTAAGAATTTTAACTTGGATCTAAAGATTTTGAAAGACGAAATACTCTATGGAATAAGATATCAATCCTGCTGAACAGTTGTTAATTAGTAAAATGACCATGTTGGTAGTTCCTTAATTACCCCAGGTTCTGGATGATTAACTGTACTAAAATTGTCAGAATATCAGAAATTACCACCATATGGCCATGGACGATAAAATAAACTGACAAAGATTTAGCAAAGTTAAACAGCTTCAAGTTAGAAGATTCCTTTAAGCAAATTTTCAAAGTATGAAAAATATTGAAAGAATTAAGCTTGCAAAAAACCATAGTGTTTGATCACTCAAAAGGTAGCACAAGAACTTTGTATACTGGGAATATTTTGCTGTTTTTCAAAACATGTTCCATAAACCAACTATAAAGAGCTTTCAGTTATTTCTTTTAAAATAATTTGTCTTGTGAAAGCCAGAGACAGATGGGATACAAAGAAATAAAAGAGGAAAAGGAGGTATTTGCACAACAGATAAACAAAAATTTTAAAAAGCCCAAAACAACTGATCTATAATCAGTTCTGATCTATACATAAATGGCACAAAAATGAGAAAGAAAAGGCTCATGATTGAGATAAGCTTGTTTAATAGCTGGAGTGACTTCCTGAATTTCCTCTTATCTCTAATGTTCCAAAACCACTGAGATTAGAGTTCAAGGAAGAGGAAAATAAGGTAAATTAAGAAAGTAGTTGAGGCCTACAAACAATGCCTGCAAAGGTGGCTGCAAAGTAATTCCTTCTGTATATAAGTAAATACAGGCAATTAAAATAAAACACAAAAACAAAAGAAAAAATCAACTAAATGACTCTGCAGTTCCATATGGTATACCTAAGCATGTTCTGCAATCTACACAGCTCCGAAGGAACGACTTCCTATGGAAGGATGTCAAATATTACAATTATGTCTGCTTCTCTGAACATCACCACAATGATTAGTACAGCATAATCTTGGAAATTTGCATGAAAATGAGATGGTCCAGCACATTTACACAGTTGCCCGACTTCTAGTGGTGATCAGCAATGTTGTAAAGTGAGTATGGCACGTGCATGCTTCCCACTGGGTGCCTGAGAAATTATCAGAGCTAGGTTAAAGAGGTATAAGGTTGTGAAACCCAAACAGCAATTACTCCTACAGTGTGCTACTATTTTTTGCCACTTATCCTGCAAAAAAAGCTAAGGGGTCTCAGACCAATTCTGTTTAAAAGTTTGAACTATTTTTGCATTGTGACAACCACAGACTGAGACAAAAGAACTTAAACAACTTTTTAATCTGAATTAAAACATTTTGCACCATTTAAAATAGTGATTTTAATATTGGTAGAATCTGGCACGTCCATCTAAGCACAATTTCTTTATTGTCATTGTTCTACTAGGGAATTACAAATTAATTTTTTTTTTTGTCTACAGTCTTAAATAATATTCTGTAGCTGATGCTGAGAATAATAATGTGTGGCCTGCTCTTAAAAGCAACATAAACCAATCTGCATTATGAGCATTAGTTCAGTTACTCTGACTCATTAGTCACACAGTTTACTGACAATGTTTTTCCCTCCTCTTTGTTTTCTGAACTTTTAAAAATAATACAAAGTTTAAATACAAATTTTAAAATGTGATTGTATTTGACAAAGAAATAGCACACTTTTTTTTTAACCCATGAGTCATCCTGAGCAAACATTAACAGATCTTCCTTTCAAAATTCCAAAGAAGTGATAAAATAGGACAGGTAGATAGGTAGAGAGAACACACACAATCACTCTTCAGACAGAAACAGAAACTCTAGCTTTCACTACTGTATTATTTTCAGGGTGTCATAAGAATTCACTGTTCATGTTTATACCACAGGATTTAAGAAGCTTTCAGAAGTGTTTGTCCTGATTTCAGCTGGGATAGAGAAAGGTACTGTCACCTTTTTCACAGATGATTGAAGGAGCAAAACAAAAAGCTGCAAACTAACAAAGAAAGACTTTCTACTTGAGGCTACAAAAAGCTTCGGACACTTTGCCTAACCCTCTTGTGACCGACAAGCAGAAATATTAGCACCAAAAGTTTTTGACATATCTTGACGATTGTGCATTGTTTTCTAAGTTAGATATTCAGAGACACCTATAATTAGAGACTAAGCTCCTAACTAACCTAACTATGCTTGGGCTAGGGCTTTACAAGGATCTCTCGGGGAGCTCTTAATAAATAAGAACATATTTTAAAGAAGATTAATTTTCAGCATATAAATTTTCAGCTCCCTTTTGGCATTTTGCAATAAGAGTGCATTTAAATGTGAATACACTGAATTTGCTGAATTGCCGTCTAAATACCTTCAAATGATTCTATTATTTATATGCTACTGAACACTGATAGTGGTATATATTCATCATTACATTTTGTTCAGTACTGCTACAGCTACTGTCCCTGATTAAAACTGAAGCCAACTATAGACAGGGCTTCTAATCCAGAAAAGTGACAGTAATACTTAACAATATTGCTATTCTGAGCAGTCCTTTAAAACAGGAAACAATACACATTGCTTTAAAGTTGAAAAGGTAAGGAGGTATGAAACTGGGAAAAGGAAAGGATCTGAGGAGTTCAGAAAAATTTACATAATTTTAGGTCTAAGTAATTGACATTGTCCTCTATTCATTTCACATCTAGCCACAATGGACCACCAATATCCATTTTCTCTCTGCTTACTTAAAATTTTCTTTATTGCATTAATTTTCCTGATCCTGTTCCCAACAGCATTTATTTCAAAGTGTCTATTAAATCTACGAAACTGAGGAGCAGATTTTACTTTCTCTTCCTGTAAGTATAAGTTTGATGGTGTTAACAAAAGAGTGTTAAGTATTTTCCTGCAAAGGGTCTGAGAACAGCTTTGCTCCCCCACGTCTTCAAGATATTTTCACCATAACTGTAAGACCTGTAGAGACTGACCAGTGTATTGCCCTATCCTGATTATATTCTTCAGGGACAACAGAGAAGTTCAACAAAGTACCGTGATGGGTAACAAGTTTTGTAAACAGCTTTGAAAAAAAACCTCTGGATTTTTTCCAAATAGCTCCAAATATATTATGAAATATCAGCTCTCTTCAACTTAAAAGGCATCAATTAAATTACTCAGTCTACCACCCTTCCTCCTGGGCAGGTGGAAAAAAGAGCCTCCAGGTCTAGCCATAGTATAGAAAGTTACTGAGAACAAGAGAACACATGAGTGAAAATAAGAGCCTAATCTTTCCCTTCATGCACACACATGGCTGGTAAATTTATCATTTGCAGCCCACAATAAGATTACTTTTTCCTTTTAAATAACAGTCAACTCACTGTTAGTTCTTGTACCAATAACAGCAGAAGAGAGCCAGCCCTTGGCAGCCACTATTACCTGTAACCACACATTCTTAGCCCAGTTCTGCTTCCTTCTGATCCTCCAGAACCACGGGCTCGATGGATTGCTGGAATGGGTTTGAGGAAAGATGTTCTTCCTTTCCTATCCTCTCCCTTTCTTGTCCATTTGACTCATATAATAAGCATACAGAGAAATAGAGAGAGGGGCAAGCAAAACCTGGTGAGAAGAGCAAAGAACCTTTCCTTCAAAGTGATGGAACAGGAGAGTCCCTCAGTGGAGAAGAATGGGGCTTGTCTATGTGGCATATCATGTCCACTTACATTTCCAGCATTCAATTCAGTGCTTAGTTCAAGTCAGCACAACCTTGCATTTCAAGGTGAACTCCCCTTGGAAAAGGTTCCTGCCCTGCAGATGAAATCAGAAAGGGCAGAGAAACAGCAATTACCACACCCATGTCCTGTGAAACCCCTATGACTACTCCTCATTTCTTCTCACCTCACAGTCAGCAGGAGTTGTCACTCCTACTTGTTCATGCAATCCCTGCCTCTGACTTTGTCACTGCAAACAAGGGCAACAATTATTATCACTGACCTCGAACACTGCAGCAGCACAGCAAAATTAAATTTTGTCCACTCAGTTTGGAAATTTTGAAGCAGCTTCACCAGAAGCAAAGCACGTGGAAACCATGTCTACAGTTCTTTCCAACTTGAAGGACCAGTGTAATTTTAGAAAAAATTTAAGTAAACATTACTTAAAAATGTTTACTTTTTTTTTGTAAACTTTTCAAGTTTTTTTGTAAACTTTTTTCAAGTTTACAAAAAAACTTGAAAAAACCAAACCCCAACACTTCTCTGAGCCCAACTTTCATCCTGTTATACTTTCAAAGGGACTATTATATCTACAACAATGTAACTGTGAAACCAATTTTAAAATGTTTAAACAATACACTTAGTATATTTCTAGACCATGATGTCTGGCCTCTCGCTGCTGACCAAGAAATATCCTGTAAAGGAAGTAGCTAATCACTCTCTCCTTGGAAAATGTTTACAAAGGGAGTTTGAGAGGATATTATCTACATCCTGTTTAAGTAGCCATTTTGTTCTCTTAAATCAGATGGTGAATGAAAAAGAAGCATTCTTAGTAGTATTGTTATGCTTTTCCTTTCTGTATCTTGAGTTTCTGGACAGTTATTTCAAGGGTACCAGCTGTTTTTCACCTTATCTATCCATACTTTATACACACGTGTTTTAAGAAATAAGGTGTTTTGTGCTATTCTTATCAAAATCAGTAGGTAAACTGTATGTACATGTAAGCAACCAAATCAAAACTGACCAAATACGTTTATTCTGAAAGATCATAAAGGAAAGAAAGCTATGGACCTACTGGAGGGAAATAAAAGTTATGATAACAATGCTGTTGGACTGAGTTATAGTAAATAAAAACTTTTGTCTTTCTCTGATGCCAGAATTAAATGTAATTTTATTAATACAGAATACAGATTTCAGTTTACAGTATCATGGCATTTCACTGCATATTGCCCCACTCTGTGATGCTTCTGAAATTCATGCAAGGTAGGCAGATGATCTTTATAGGTAGATGATCAATGTTTACTGTATTTCAGCATTCTCCTAAATAGGAAAATATCAACATCTTGAATCAATAGAAAGGCTGGGGAATTGAGCCTAACAGCTACACAAATCAGTGGGAATCTACTCCAAAGAATTCCACCAGTTAGTAACATTTCCCAATTCACCAGACCTCTTGATGTTTTTATATATTATCAAGATATATGTTCATTGCTTTTTCTAAACTTCACTAGAAGAATTAATTCTAGTCCACTTTTGTTTAAAATTTTCTTGATTAAAAGCAACAACAAAATCCAAGTTTCAATTATACATAGCTGATAGTGCAAGACTGTTGCCAATCAGCGGCTTGCAAATTATCTGTACATACACCTAATGATAAACTTAGGCACAGTTCTTAAAGTAATTAGCATTACTTAGTCCTTTGCATGATTGAAGAACATGGTTATTATTTAATTTTCACTACTGAATGCTTATATTTCTGCAATTTCTTCAGGTAAAATAATGACCAGACAGCACCTGAGGAATACAGCAAATAAATATGTAGAAAGCTCTTTTTGGCATCATTGCTTAAAGGGCAAGGAACTCTCTAGAGCCCAAAGAAGATGCACAAGCAGGTTCCAATTATCCCAGTAATCAGACAATAATTTCACTTCTCCAATCCTCATTCCCTAGGGACTACAAGCCATCTAACTTCTGTAACCAAAGCAGTCGAAAATGGCAACTCCCACCAGTATGCCTCTTTATTTGCTCCTACTACATATCCATACTATGATTTAAATTGAAGCAGAGATGCTATGAAAGACATGATACCTTGTTTTATTGTTAAAGGCAATATTGACACCCATATACATGAGATATGAATTCTGGAGTCCACAAGTCTTCAAGAGGCCTCTCTATATGGTCACAACTGCAATGGCTTAAAGACACAGTCAAGATGAAGTTTTTAGGGATAGATAATGCCTTCCAATAGACCAGGTAGTATAATATAGGAAAAAGTACACAGATTTCCAGATGTTGCTGTTTCTTAAGTTCAGTAAATTTTAGCTTTCAACATGATCTCCTGTAATACTATTGCATCCACTTTGGGAGGTCTGGGCAACAAGATAGATGGGCAACTAGATACACACCTAGTAAAAAGCATTTTGAATGGTCAGGCTCAGGGAGTAGGTGTTTTACTGTAACTGGAGACCAGCAGTGGAGCTGGTACAGTGCTCTCTACTCTAGTTGATACAGGCAGCACCAAATTGGGATGACAATTCCGTGCACCCGAGGCCAGGGCTGCCATCCAGAGAGACCTAGACAGGCTGGAGGAATGGGCTGGCCAAGGACAAATGCACAGACCTGCACCAATATAGGCTGGGTACTGGCAAGTGGGGAAGCAGCACTGCTGGAAAGAAGGTGGAGGCTTTGCCAGGCAGAGGCTGCACAGAGCCAGCAGTGTGCCCTGACAGCAGAGAGGGCCAACAGCCCGGGCTGCACTGACAGGCACAGAGCCAGCAGATAGGGAGATGTGATTACACCACCACTAGACAGATCCAGTTCTGGGCATCCCAGTACAAGACAGACATAGACAAACTGGATTGCCTTCACTAGAGTGCCACTGAGATTGCTGGAGGCCAGAGCACTTGTCCTGAGAGGACGTGCTAAAGGAACTGAGCCTTTTCAGCTTGGAGAAGCGATGGCCTCAGGGGGGATGCAAGAGCAGACTGACTGCTTCTGAGAAGGCTATTGAGAGGGAACCAGGTTTTCACAGCAGTGCACAGCAGGAGTATGAGAGACAACAAATAAATCAAAACAAGCTAAGACAGTAATTAGATATAGAGATTTTTTTTCATTTTCCAGATTTTTTTAATCATGAGGTCAGTCAAATGTTCTAACAGGCTGATCAGAGCAGCTGTGCAGTCTTCAGACTTGGAGGCTTTCAAGATCAGCTAAATAAAGCTCTGAGCAACCAGGCTTAGTCCCACAGCTGGCCATGCTTTGAGCAGAAGGCTGGACCTGAGGTCCCTTCCAAAGTCAGACATTGTGTGATTCTCTACAGAAACTCTTGTTAAATCTACTCAAAAATTTGTAGCTCTTTAATTGTGCCAGTTGGTCTGATAAAAGTTATCGTGTATACCCACAAACTATGTCTTGCCTATAATTTCCAAGACTAAGACTCACAGATATTCCATGAAGTGGCAGCATGTTTACACCTACATGGGTCATTACTAGGACTGGACTCATTCAATCCATCCCACAGACCTTTGGCATTTGAAGTGAACAAACCTACTCACAGTAGCTGTAACCACCAGCCTGAGTGTTCACTGAGAATAGTGGGGAATCCATGGCTGCCAAATAACCCAAAAAATGCTCTGGCAAAACCAAAAACCAGCAAGTCCAAGTATTCCCTGCTCAACTCTAGGTTCTGGCAGTTTTTCTAAGCTTTTCCTTTTCTGCTCTCATGAATTCTAGTTGTGTCTCTCTTTCACCTTGCTCAACTAAAGCTGACTGCTGGATGTTAATGCTTAACTGAAGCACCTTTACAGAAGAAATGTCAGTATAGAGTAGCGAGAGAATTACCCAAGGTCTGATAACCTCAATGGGGTTATCAGACCAAAACCTTCACTAACTCTGCAGCTTTCCAAAAATGGAAATGTTTGATAAATTGGTGAATGTACCCAAAGCCTAGATCATCCTGATCAAAAGGGATAACCCAGGCTTGGAACAGACACTAGAACCGCTCTACTAGCTACAACAGAAATCAACACTCACACCAACAAACTGTTTTAAGAGTTTTAAGATCTACAAACTTTAATTATAACAGAGAAGTACATTTAGATGATACCTTAGAAATGGCAGACACAACAGGACAGCCACACCTTTGGCATATCACAGCTCAGATGAAGTTATTCGTGTGCAATTGCTAGCAGGCTCTCACTGAGGACAAGTTGCTAAATCCAATGACTCTGATTACTACCTAGTTCACATATGATTTTACAAATATGTTGACTTTTCATACAGTGACTCTTCTATGGTTTCTATTTTCTGTTCTTCTTCCCAAATATGTTAGCAAGCTTTTCTCCTTTTCTGGAATTACTTCCTAAACTGTATTATCTGGCTTGTCTCTCTAATGTTGCCTACTGACCCTGCCACATATCAGATGTTCTGTCAGTGCCAAGGACCCTTCTCATTCATGATCTCAGACCACAAGGACACTGAAAAGCTTTCAGAATGAGGCTGTGCTTTTACAATGATCTATGTTAAATAGATCTGAGTAAAATGTGTGGTCTTGCTCCCATGCCACTGTTTGGTTGTGGCAGCAGTTAAGCTAATATGAGTGAAATGCATTAAATAATTAGTACTGCATTAGTATGGCAGAACATGTATAATTTTTATTTAGGTTACCTGAGTTTATTTTTTCTGTGGATTAGTTTTTGTGTTCAACCCACTGTATGATAGTACATGCTCCACTAGTAGGCCCATTGTAAAGAGCAGCTATGGACCCAGGAAAAATAGCAAACTGAATAAGCTTAAAATAGATTTGAAAGCACAGCTTTCAGAAAATTACTTTTACTCTGCTTCAAGGCCAAGCTATATTTGTGGACTTGCAGTAATTTGGAGGGAAAAAGACGCATCTTGAAGAACAACCGAACTCCAAATATCCAGCCTGAGCTGAGGCAGTAGGATGGTTCTTTCACTTGGTTCTGATGGGTAAAATCCAATTTATAAGTTACTATTATTGCAAAATCTTCCAGGAATCTGAGCACATGAGTACAAAAATACCTAGCTGGTCATGTTCCCTTGGGAGCAATATGGTCCATCCTAGCCATTAGCATCTTGCAACCGTTAGTGTGGTGCCTTAATATCGTAAGTTATACTTCAAAGCAATTAACTACTGAGTGGAGCTCTGAGAATAGAAGAAATATCTTGCTTTTCCAGAGAGCATATCTCTGATCCTCTGAGAACACAAACAAAGCATGAATCTACTTTACACTAGGAGACCATTTCACCTGAAGAATGTCACATTCAAGGATCAGTATGTCAGATTGTTGTCTGGGCATATAAATTAAAACTGAATATTTGTATGAGATTGTGTACTATAAGATTTACTTATGGATTACCTTCAGGCCACAAAGCCAGAAAGTACTCTTTCTGTCAAACCTCCATCTGTGTATGTATACATGCATGTGAATTTCTCAAGGAAAATGTGTTAAATAAAAAGCAAAATGGCTGGGATGTACTTCTTGAAGCGCAGTTCAGCCAGGAGATTGGCTTAACAACACAACTGCCACAGAGCACATGATATGTGACCTTGGATATATATTAATGTATTTGTGTTTCTTAAACCACAGTGACCTTCAAGCTCTATGCTAGGAATGAGCTTACAATTTACTTAAAAGAATGTCACCTACTGAACATGATTGCCAGGAATATGTAGGGGTTTTTCTTTTATCCAAAATTCTTCAGCAAAGCAAAAGTCAAGTTGCCCCAGTCCCTGTTGTGATAATGGTACTTATCACTGCCTCTGAGAAAAGCCAGTGAGCAAAGCTGATCATTTTGGAAACCTGAAGAGAAATGGGCCCTGATTGTTGGCAGAAGATTTCTTTGAATATCTGAACCTTGTCAATTAGTCTTCAAATTAAAGAACCAGTTTATAAAATCTGTCTGAATCTTGGTGTGAGGCACTTTGGCATTATGATGACTAAGTAATATTTAAAAACATAAACTGAGCTCTAAAACAAGATCTTAACAATGCAGCATCTCTGGGACCCTGTATTTTGTACTGCTCTGTTGAGTGTATTTACCAAAAAACGTCCATTTGGGCGAATCTCGGTTACAAGGTATAGGGTGACATTACCCTTTCAGATTTCTTGCCTGGCCATTTCTTCTCAGAAGTGGAAAAGATGACAACGTTGAGTCGGAAGAGCTCTCAGAAACTCCTAATCGTGATACAAGGACCATGAAAAGCACTGGGGCTCCTTTCCTTGCTCTGCAGTTAAACAGGAGGGACAGCGTAAGGTGCCGGATAAGCCTTTAAAATAAAATAGCAATCATCAACGCGGGCACCTGAGTTTGGTGCCTCCACCATCGCACAGAGGCATGTTGGTGAGCCAGCCGCGTGTCCCACGGGCTGAGCTGTATGACCCGGGCACCTCCCGGTGAGCCGGGCGCTCGCCAGGCTCCCCTCCCGCGCACCGGGGCTGGCTGCGGAGGGGCCGTGCCGGCCGAGCTCCGCTGGCGCGGCTCAGCCACGTGTGAGCCCCGGCGGCTCGGAAGCGGCTTGCTCAGGCAGGAGGGGAGGGAAGGGCAGGTCCTGCCTTGCCTTGCCCTGCCTTGCCCTGCCCTACTGGGCCGAGGTGGTGCCTGGAAAAAAGTTGTGGCGGCTTCAGAGCCGGGTGGCGAGAGCCGGGAGCGCGTGTGGGTACCTAGCAAAGCCGGCGGCTTCAGAGAAGAGCAGCCCCAGCTCGGTACTTCCTCCTGCCGATAAGATCTCCGCCAGCGCTCGTCACGGGTGGCGGCCGCCGTCGCTGCCCTACTTGAATCGGTTTCAGGCTCCTCCCGAGGCNCGGGGGCTTCCGTGGGGCACGGCGTGGTGCTGCGGGGGCCGGCCGGGGCCCTCCCGAGTGGGACAGGGAGAGGAAAGAAGCGCGGGAGGGGGTGCGCGGGGGAGGATTTTGTTTCACCCTTCGGGATCCCGTGTGCGCCGGGCAGGCGGGTGAGCGCGGCTGGAAAGCCTCACGTTACGGGGCCGGCCGGGCGGGAGGGGCGGCTGTCACCGCCCGGGCTCGGGCACCTGCGGCACGGCCGGGGCCGCCGGGCTCGGGGCCGGGAACGCGGCTGTCACCGCGGCTGTCACCGCCCCGCCGGGGAAGCGGCACCTGCTCCGGGTGCTGCGAGAGGACGCTCACTTGTCTGTGGTGTCCTCCCCACCGCCAAGAGCGTACAGTGGAAATGCAGGGCGGGCGTCCCCCTGCTGCCCCTCAGTCCCGCTTTCGTCTGTTCCTCATGTCGGGTGACTGCTGCGGAGGAGCTGTTCTAAGGGATAACCAGCGGTGCCACCGGCTGAGCTTTGCCTGTCGAGCGTGGCCAAGTCGGCCACAGTGTTACTGTAAACTTTTTTCAGGTGCGGAAACTTCAGGTTTTCTCCTGGGTGTTGACAAAGCCTGAAATATCTTCTGCCTTAACTCCTACTTTGTTACTACTTGCTGGGATCCTCTCCCCTGTGTTGAAGAGCCACTGGAATAAAGCTAGGAGAGGGGCTTAAGCTTGTAAAAAGAAAACACTGAAAGCTGATCAGGCCCTTGTTCTTTTTATATGAGAACAGGAAGTCAGATCACAAAGCTAAGAGGGAAATTGAGAAAAAGGGGGGAGGGAAGAGAACATTTGCATGTCAGCTACTGTCAGGCTAACTACGGAGGAGCTCAGTCAGTGATGGTTACTGCCTCTGAAGGGTCAGGCATGTATTTTCCTGAATTTGAAACTATGGATCAGTGCTGGGTTGTAAATGACACCGTGGTCAATTTCATGGTTTTCCCAGCATTCAAGTGAGACGGAAAGGTAAGGATAAGGCTGGGCTTTCACGGAGATGAGGTGGGGTCCAGTCTGTCTTCATAAGGCATGCATGCATATTTTTAACTTCATGCAGGAGTGCCTATTCGGGGATGTCTGTGGATTTACTTCTACTATCTGCATGTAATATGTACACTGGAGGAATTTCTATGCCTTTTCTTCCTGGGACTCTCACCTGATTAACAGAGTCTTGCATAGTGTTCCAAGAAAAGTTTGTGAAAGCTTAAAATAGCAGCTTAAAGACGCTGGAGTCACTTGTTTAGGAAGGCTGTGGAATAAACCCAATATGTCTGAAATAAACCCAAAGAATCCTTGAAATTTCAGGAGTCCCTGAAATAAACCCAAATTTTATTGACAAGAAGCAGTGTTTGTTGTTCTTTTGTGAACTGTGTGGTTATACTCTCAAGTCTGATTTTGCAGTGGTTCCTGCAGGCAAATATATTTCATCACTTTTCATCAATACAATATTGTTCCAATTTACTATTTCATACAGAAATATGAACTTGTATGCGAGCAATGAGTATTAATATTATCCATAAACATACACATTCTTGAAGTAGAAGGTAGTATATGGTCAAAACACAAGACTAAAATTAGATATGTGCTTTATTTTGGTTTCACTTACAATTGTTATTAAATACATTTATTTTTTCATGTACACTATTTTAAAACAACCTAATAGGAAATAATAGTATTGAATAGATGCAAATTAATATATTTGATTTGATTGTGAAATACTCCACTGTTAAGTTGTGCTGATATTTTGTTTACTTAACAGCGACTTTTCAAATTAAATTAATAAAGCTAGCCTGGTGTTTTCCAATGTGTGTAATATTTTTTTTCTCCTTTACTTTTGGTGGACACACAAACATCTGGTGGTAGGTTATTGCATACTCTCCAACAAAGAGATAAGACTTCTGAAAATCCTGATAGATCATTCAGGGAGCTCTATAAACATGTGCTCTGCAACAGACATTTAGCAGGAAAAAGTCCCTTAACTGAGCAGTCCCTTTGGTGTACATATCAAGTGGGAGGATTATGTCTTTCAGCCCCCTAACTAGAAGGAGTTAATTGTCCTTTAAATCTCTCCTCCTTTCCCATGCAGTGTAAAATTTGCCGCTTTATCTTCTTATATTTACTTCACTGTTGTGCATTCTTCTAGGCAACCTGCCCAAGCATGCAGCACTGCCCCTGAATCAGCACTGGAGCTGCAGCAGAGCAGCCACTGTCCCAGCCTCTCAAGTCATACCCAGGTCATGATGGTGCCCTTGGGCCACCTAGCCAAAGGAGCCACTTTGGAAGACCTCCTTGAAACCTGCATTCAGTCTTTTGGTGAGTGCCTGGAGGTTTTTAGAGCCATATTCATTTGTTTCTGTCCTGGCTATGTTTAAATCCCTTAGCAGAGAATTAAATTGACTTATTGGTGGAGTAGAAAGGTGTTAACTGAGAATTGTCTGTGCTGCAGGTGATTGTGTTTTTGGTTGATGGATGTGTTTATGCAGATGTGTGTTATATATGCTGAGAGATTAGAGTAACTACTGCTTCTTCTTGGGGGAACCAGACAAATTCCAATCATCTACACTTCTAAGAGTAGTTTTGTTGTTCCTTCAAGTACCAATTTTGTAAACTTTAGCAAATAATCATTATATTTTTGCATATTGCAATAGCGTTCTCATAATGCATGTAAGCAACATGTTCGTATTAAACATTTTTAAACAAGAAGGGCTATTTTTAAGCTAGATGAGATAACACTGGATTGCTTTTTGCATTATCAGTATAGATTTAAAGTTGCTTCTTTATGAAAGAGAAAGAATCCAAACAGAAAAAAAGAAAAATCACAACTGTATTTTTTTAACTACTCAATTATCCATTTGTCCTTTTACAATAAGAATTGAAATATGGATAAGATACATGGCCTAAGCCATGTATGCCTAGTTTCCTTTTCCAACTTTTTCATTAGTAAATGTGTTTATATTCAATATTATTAAAATGTTATTACTGAAGACACTTAAAGTGATTCTGAATAATTTGCTTATAAGTACCACATCTGTTTGTTAATGCTGAGTCTTTCAGTGCTTTGAGCTACTCCCAAAGTATGTGTGGCAAAGTCTTAGTTTCAGAAGCAGTCCTTAGAAGATAAACGTACTTGAACACCCACTCAGCTCTAAAATAATTATCTATATAGTTAAATAGTAACACATCGTGCTGATCTACTGGTACAGTGCATAAATACTGTGTAAATAATGACTAATCTTTCACATTTGTTTGAAACAAGGTTTTTTTTTTGACTTTAAAGCCTTTTAATCAGCATGTGCAGAGAAGTGCATGTCTGAGAAAAGCTGGTGAAACATGTAATTGTCAATAATGTCTTATTTCTTTTTTGCTTCTTTTCTTTCCCAATTCATTATTGTGAAGACACCAAACTTCTATAAAGCCCTAATTCCTCAACAAATGTTGATTGATATTTTTATAAGTTTCAGTTCAATAGGAAGGGGATAAGATATCTAAAACATAAGACCTTCAGATAGCTATAATATTGTGACTACTTGTCCAGTATTAATGTCTTCATATTTTTATGAAAAACAATAATATAAATGCAACATTATAAAAATCTAGTATAGTTATTAAAGTGATTGATTTAAAGTAGTGCAGGTGAAACCCTGAGTAGGAGATTCTTTTTGGCTAATACTCTGTATAGCAATGTAGACATGCTTAGGTGTTCATATTCCTGAGCATCAGTATGTTAAAAGGACTAAGGTAACGGAGAAAAGCAAGTGTACCTGTGCAGTTCAGCTACACATGCATGTGAATCTTTCTTAAGGGTTTCACACTTCAGCTAGAAAATTTACTGTAATCCACTTGTCTAGTTTTCTTTGGGTTTTCTTGACCCTTGACAAGCTGTACGTAAGTCAGGCAAGGTAAATTGTAGTGCATCAGCAAATGTTGTAACTCATTAAGGACTGCTAAAACCATGTTGTGTGCTGCAGAGGTTTAGACCTTTAATTGGACAATTCATAGTAGTGTCTGTATTTATACATCTTCTATTAAATTATGTATGTTCTTATGCTATGTTGGAATTTCCCATTAAGGTATTTAAATAAAAATACAACTGTTACAACACTAGATAACATGCACAATGAAGTTCATTAAATAAGGCTCTTGTACCTATCACCAAAACCAGTGCAAAATTTATTCACATTATTGTGCCAATAAAGGAAGAGATTAAAAAATCTTTAATCTGAGATTTTTGAAAACGGTTGGGGGCAGGGAGCAAAATTGTGGGAAAAAAGCATAGCTGCAGAATGATTACAAGAAATCTGAATCATTGAGCAAGTTTCTTTCCATGCACAGTACTGAAATCTTCTAACCTCTATGCTAATAGTTCTGTTTAGGCTGAGATTATAGCTTCAGTCTTGGATATGCTGACCTACAGTATTTTGTATATTATTCTATAGAGTCATTATTGTGATTGGAGCAAGTTTTATTTAAATGTTTAAAGTACAGAACCCCCCCCAAGACATTGTACATTTGAAGTTTACTTTCTAGAAAAAGCTGTTGATTCATTTGCTGTCAAGTCTCAAGGAGAACAAGAGGCAGTAGATAGAGATGGTGGTGTGTCACATTTCAGACTATTTACTGCATCTTGTTAGCATTATACTGCACTTGCTGATGTTATATGTACAAGTACAATTCCTCTGTAATTAATGCAGCTGAGTTTATATTCCTGGACTCAATTATACAAGTTTGGAAAAAGCAAACAGTGTGTAAGAGAGGCTCCTGTCAACAATGTTATGTAAGGAGAAGTTGGCAGCCTTTTGCTGTATATCACAAGGTCTAACCAAGAAGATATTAAGAATCAATATACACTTACAGCTGTGAAGAACACAAGCATAAGTAATTTATCTTACAACATGGATTAGGAGAAGAAAGGAGGAAAGGGGTATGCTAAGTTGAAGTTAAAAGTGAGGTGACTAAATTTTGCTGCAGTATTGTAAATGGATTCCAAGATGAAAGACTTTGTCAGGAGAGCCAATGTTAATGCAAAAGCTTAGTCAGTCCAGTTAACTTAAATTACTGCTTTGGAGTGGTTAGTGTGTGTGCTCTTTCACCTCTCTCAAACTTCGTCTTCTTTAGCTTGGACTGATGACTGACAGGCATGTGCCTTAGTGACAGAAATAGTGAGGGTCTTAAGAGGTAGTTTGAAGTCATGTAGGTGATCACTGCATCTGAAAGAGTAGCATCATACTAGTGTTTATTCAGCAGCATGATGAGGAGATGCTAAAAGTAGAGGTTTCTTCAAGTCCCATGGAAGTTTGAATCAGGATGACAAAGATGAATCATCCTGCAAATGAGTTGCCAAAAGTAAAGGCAACAAAAAAGTAAGAATGCAAGTGAAGGCAAGAGTTTGGGGAAAAAATAGCGTGATGAGAGATTGAAGGTAGGAAGTGTCGTAGAGAGGAATATTGGTCCTTTCTTAGGAGAAGATCTGTAGAGACTTAAAACCACTCTCAACAGTTTTAAGAGAAGAGATTTGCTTATCCAGGACAGTGATTCAAAACATGTTCCAAAACATGTCTCAGAAGACCTCCTAACACTGTAAGTAGCTACAGGATGGTGTTACTGCTATGATCTGGATTGACAAGAAGAATTGTAGAGCACAAATAAATGTGTCACATGTGATTGCCTCAGAAAAGAAGGGGAGGAAAAGAGAAAGAAGGAAGGGAGGAGAGTGCATAGAGAGGAAGAGCAGGAGGTAGGGTAAAAATATTAAAAAACCTAGAAAAGACAGCAGCTGCAGAAAGGTTAGATTCAGTGCAACCTCTACATCAGAGATATTAATCTTGAACAAAAAGCCCATAAAGAGATAATTACAAGTAGATTTTCATTGGCAACAAAATGGCTGATGTTGTAAGTTCAGGGAAGCAAAGAAGTAGTTAATAGTTCTTGGCCCAGAATATGACAGCTTCAGGAGGGAGATAATTTATTCTGGAGGAAATCTTCATTAGTGGCTGTGATTCTGGAGTGGAATTTTACATAGAACAGTGCCTTTAACCCCCTGCATCCATTTTTTTTCCGTTATGTAGTACATAAAATGCCTGGGAAAATGTACTTTTGACTGGCAGACAGTTCTCTGAAAGTCAATATGGTTTTGTCTCCTGTTTTGTTGCTAGTTGTAAAGGCACTTAATCTATCAGCTTTGTTGCTGAAACCAGCACAGTAGGGTGTAGTTTGCTGGCACGTCAGTAGAACACAGGAAGCACATGCTTAGTAGCACAGCCATTCTTTTATATCTAGTTCTTATAGTAATCTTTGTGAGACTACATAAATTAATAACACATATTTCGTTCAGAGAGTGTTACAAATCAGAGAGGAAAAATGTATTAGCAGTATTCACTTCACTGGATACCTACTTTTTAAATTTTATATCTGCTAAATGTTCATGACATGTATCACCCTAGGGCATCCTTATGCTACTGTGAACTTGAAGTTCTGAGTATATGTTGTGAAGTCAATTTCTAGTCTAGGAAAATTTTCTTTTTCTTGTATCTTCACAATATGTTAGTGCATGGTAAGAGGTTTCTTTCCTTCGACTGTGTCTATTTTTATCTTATAAATCTGCTTTTTTTAATCTAGAGTAAAGTTTAAGGGTGCTTGTTTTTTTAAACAAACATATCTTTCAAAGATTCAATGAGCTATTTTAACATGGATTCAAGCTTATAAACCATGTAGGGTCAGAGGGCCTTTTCCTTGCCCATGCAAAATGTTTAAATTGTTTTTACAAGTGTTTAAAACTCTGTTGCAATCAGGACAACGTGTGTCTTCAACACAGTGCCAATTTGATATTTCCTTGTTTTGTCTGTAATAAAGTCCTGAAATGTTATTATATGAATTATATAAATTTACATTTATAAATGTTATAAATGAATTACCTAACAAACAATTCCAAGAGTGCACTTGAAAGCCATCATTTATTCAAGCATGTCTTCCTAAAAAATATCTAGGGGTCATTTAAAAGCTGAGAATTCTGTAAGAGCTCAAGATGTTATTGTTATGAAGGAGTTTTTGTTCTTAACCTCTGAGTACAAGATCTTACTCTTTGCCTCTTACATTTGAGTGCTGGAAGTATGTTTACTGTAGCATACAGATGACCTATGCTTATCCTACAATTCAGACACTTCAGTTAAAAAGAAATCAAGAAGTATCATCTTCAAATGCATGTCACAGTACAGTGTCCATGTGTCTGGTTTCTTTAAAGAGATGTAAGTAAAGGGCCTCAGGAAAGCAACAAAAATATTTCTGAGACCATGTAGCATAATTCTGTGTGAAATCTCATCCATGATAAACGGTTTGCAATGGAGCTACTTGTTTATACATAGATGTCAATATTAACCCATGGACGACTTAAAGGAAGTGGAAAATTACAGCTTCAAAGATTAGCAATGTTCTTAATAGAATTTATGTGAAGCTAATGCAATTTGCAACTTCTAATGGTCGTAAGAGTCATAAACAGCTAGGTCTAGGAGTAGGTTGTGATGTTAAGTTGTTCTGCAGTGTTTGATCCATGCTAAGCTAGCTTCTTGCCTCAATGTGTGATAAAGTGACATGTTTGTAAACACACCTTAGAAACACTGGAAACTACATCCAGACTAACTTGGATGAAAGATGCCATGGAATTGTTTTGGTAGAAATCAAAAATGTCACAAAGGTGCTGGTGCTGGTGGCCTCTTAGGTGTAAGCTGCCTAAAACAGTGCAAGTTAATCATAGTTCACATTTTCTGGAGTAAAAAATAACTACATTATTGAGCTACATAGTTACATGAACTGATAATGTTTTTATATTGCTCATATCAATATCATGCAAAAACATATTGAGACTTAGGAATTCTTTGAGAGTTAGCTACATATTGCATCCATCTTACAAACAATAGAATAGGCAAGTTAGAGCTCATTCTTTAGAGCTCTAGGCATTTTCTCCTCTAAAATACAGAAAAAATGAAAACTATCCTGGTTTTCCCCTATCAGTTATCTGGAAAAACCCACTCTACTTTGAACATAAAAATGTTCTTCCAGTCTAGTTCAAACATACAATTAACTACTGAAACAATCACAGATCAATTACTGAGTTTATCACTTTATCAAATTTACTATATAACAATATAACAAATTCTAATATAGAATTCTGATTCAAAGGCAATAAATTCTTTCAAGGCATGTGCACACCCAAAGAATGCAGCTATGGCCACTTGCTTTTTTCCTCTCAGGTTTGCCTGAACAATAATTTGTTTTTGTCTCATGCTGCTCAAACTTGCAGGGTTCTATCCCTTGCTCTTGGAGCCTGGGCTGAATGTTGAGGTCTCCAATCTCTCCCCCCACAAAGTAGTTAAATTTTATTCATGATGCTGTTCTGTGTGAAAATGCTGTTGATCATTGTGCGTTAAGTAATCTGAGTGCTATTTGGTCAAATACAGTGCAGAAACCTTAGTATTGCTTGGCAACAGAAACTATGTTAATGATCAATTAATGACATTGTGGGAACAGAAGAGTCATTACTGCTCTGTAGAATGCATGACATTGTGGGAAGAGAAAAGTAGTTACTGCTCTAGAGAATTCTAAGTGCTGTTTGGCTAACTATTAAAGTTAATTGTGCTTGTACCAAAATGAAAATGATTTCTTTTTAAACCTGACATCTGTGAAAAAATTTTCCCAAAGAAAAGGAACTTTAGGTATTTATATATATTATAGAGTTCTATCTAGCAAATTTGGCTTCACTTTTTTCAACATAATTTTCCAAAGCCAAGAAGTAAGTAATAAAATGAAATGGAGAAAACTTAGACTTTCTTCTTTATAAAGCAGTCTCTTACTTATATTTACTACAGGGATATGACTGCAAATTCTATCTTCATGCATCTAAATATAACTTCAGGAAAAATCAGTATAACTTCTATTTAGCGATGGAAAATATTCTAATTGTCATCACCAGCCAGCTGATACCCAGACAGTTCCCAAGCAACAGCAGCCCTGACAAACTTGCAGCCTGTTTTTAAATGCTAAGCATTACACGATATGACATGAAATATCCCATTGGTCAGTGGGGGTCAGCTGTCCTGGCTGTGTCCCTCCAGCCTCCTCGCTGGTGGGGCAGTGTGAGAAGGCATCCCCAGCTGCTGGGTTAGGAGTTAGTTTGCCATAGTCTGTAAACAGCAGTTCCAGAAGCATACCTAGAAGTTAAAGCAAAGACAAGGAAGCTTAGGTATGTAAGTGAAGTGGTAAGTGAGGAATATTAGAGCAGGATTAGAGCTGGAGCATGCAGCAGTAATGAAAATCGAGGTCAGGAAGTGAGACCCAAGCCATCTGCAACTTCTTCAAGCCCTCGGGAGGCAAGCTGCTCGTTGTCTGCTAGTCTGTTGCAGTTTGAACCTTTGGGTGGGGCAGGCTTCGTGCTTCCTTGGATGTGATGTCTAACTGCCCCAGGATCAATTGTGCGGTTAGAGGGAGTCTTGCTGTAGAACGCTGCAGTGTAAGGGTTAAGCACACATCTGGCTTCAGTGGTCAGACAGGGACACTGGCCTCAGAAGTTTCTGGTTCTGTTCTGGGAGTCTGTTTTTTCCTATCCATCAGTGCCTATGCTAGCACAGCTGTGTTGCCAAGCATTACACTTGAATTATTCAAGAGTTGCCTGCAGCTCAAAAAATTCACATGGCTCCAGCATCATGACTTAAAGCTTTGGAAAAAGTCTTGAATGCTCAAATTATGTTTTGTAGGCTTTGGAGAAAAAGACTATTTGATTAAAAAGTTCGCATCTAAATTTGCTAAAATCAATATTTTAAATATGCTGTAGAAGGATGTGTGGTGTGCATCCGTGTGTGCAAACTTTTTATCTTCTATGTGCCTCATCTGAATTTCCAAGGCTAATGGAATGCTTTCCACCCACATTGCATTTGGTTTCTCTCAAAGTACATTTTAATTTCTGAAAATCATCCCATTTCCCTTTGACAAGAGCTTTTATCTCCTTGTTTTCATTTCAAAGAATTACCCACCTAGAGCTGTTTCTGCAAGATGTAGCTTTCCAAAAGCTGTTTCTGAGAGAGGGTAATGATTTTCCCTAGAGATTTTTCTCCCCTAATGTTCCCTACCCTCACACAAAACAGTCTTATTATTCTTTTTGGATGCATATTATCCTCACTTTTGTCTTGGATATATCTGCATTGTATATGAGTATTTGGAGGAACAGGAGTGGGTTCCCCTCTCCTCTATTCTGTAGGGAGTTTAAAGGGAGTAGGCTTGAAGAAACATCAACTTTATGGGTTTCTTCTAACGTTTGTGTTAACTTGGCTTGTTTAGAGAGCTGTTGGTGCAGGATTGATCACAAAGTAGAGCAGTTCTTTCCTCTCAGGAAAATGCTGATGTCTTCTAAGTTTAGTTTTGGAGTTTTTCTCCCCAAGATCAATTACTTGTGTAAATAAATTTATGTGAAACTCAATAGTTGCAAGCATGTATGGACAATAAGCCAATTTAAAATGACACAAACAGATGAAACCAAAACTTTGGTGCAATTCCCTGAGTTCTTTGGTGCTGTCTGCTAAACATCATGTAACTCTTGTGGCATGAGGGGGAATACCATCATCCTGTACAGAATTAAATGTAAGCTGGAGAGCTCAATATTCCACCTGCTTTCTGCTGCAGATAAAACTAAAAAAAGCATTCTATTACCTAATTATTTTGTCATCTTTGTAAGGACAGTCTTATTAAGTTATATTATTTCTGAAAGATATTAAGCATTTAAGATAATGATTTGAAATACAGAAAAAATCACTAAGGATGAGTACAAAGTTCAACTTACAGTAATCGGTTGTAAAAACAGTATGATAAAGTCCTTCATATGCAGCTTTTCTGCAGAAAAGGATCTCATTGTGAAGAGGGACTTTAAAACTGAAAATGGTATTAATTACAATAATGATATTGTATCACTGGAGAAACTCTAAGTGTGTGCATGGAGGGATGTGTGTACTTTCATATTTTCTGTATATACATTTACTTACATTAAAATGTAGGTGTATATAAAGGTATTATGTAAAGGCTATATTCAGGTTTTCTTCATAATGGTGCGAGCTACAAAGGGTTCAGAAAACAACATCAAAGTTGACCAGAGATAGAAAACCTTGCCTCTGAGGAATAAAAAATTGACAAATTTGGCGTTTCTTAGCTCAGAAAATAGAGAGGGATGCAACCCTTAAATAGAGAAAATATATTGATAAGGTAAAGAAAATTTTTTTCTGTCTGCTGGAGTCTGGGCTTAAACAGCACAAGTTGCCTGAAATATTTGATTAGACAGAAAGGAGAACTCTAAAATGATAGAGAAACTCAAGCATTGGAATAAGTCACCTACAAAAGCTGTGAAGTCCTCATCACTGCAGAATTTTAAGAACAAATTAAACTGGTTCTGAAGCATGATTTTGAGAAAGCTGTTTCTATATTGGAGCAGCAGAATAGAATATATTGGCTCCTAGCCCTGGTATCTGCCACCAACTGAGCATTCAGCTGTCATTAAAAAATTAGTTTAAGTTAAATCTTCTTGCTGACCCTCAATAATGGTGTCATAACTGATAAGGAGAATGGTGGGTTCTTATTAATCTGATTCTGACCAAATGTATTCAATTTAATGAAGAAATGACTAGCTCTGTTAAAGGGTATCAAATTCCAACACAGAAGTAGTAAGCCTGGAGTAAGAAGGCTACTATGGGTTGCATAAAATTTTAAGCTGAAGGGGAACAGACTGTTTCCTGTTTGTAAAGGGAATTTCCAGGGAGTATCTGTAAAATACTCATGAAATATTTGATTTAGTTTTGGTTGCTTCTAGTAATTTTAAAGTTACCTTGCAGTACTGCACCTCACATGTGGGGCAGATGCATTGACTTACAGCTGTTTCATTTCAGTCACTAAACCCTACGATGTACTCCCACTTGTATCTGCATACTTCTTACATGTCTGTGTGTTCTATCAAGGTCTTTGAAACCTTGAGACCTTAAGAACATAAGTTCCCTCAGTTTTCAGATCACATGTTGACTTAATAATCTTTGCAGACATTTATAGCACCATCCCCACACCATACTCTTTAAACTACTAGGAAAAATATTGCAGAAGTCTTGTAGAATTCTGTGTAGCACATCAGAATAGCAACCCACGACTTTCAGCTTTGCATTTAACTTCTGGCAATTGCTTGATACTTTCATGCACTGCATTGTTTTTGGTTCTACATTTTGATAACCACTGGAAGACTTAAGGGAGTTTACAAGAAGTTATTCGTGTTCTTAGTAGCTTAGTCACTGATCATGTGATGTCAGTGTTCTGTGATTCACTTCCGATTAATTTCAAATTGTACTCTAGGTGATACAGTTGGAACCTGCTTATGAAATAAAGGCCTCTTAGACCTAGGAAAGCTAACTTTTCTTTCTTGCAAAATTCAGTCTGGTTAAGACATCCTTGGCATTCTTACTGCTGCCTTATCATTGCATTCATGCATCAGAGGGAGGGTCTCAGTACAGCGATATTCTCTACTGAACATATTCTTTCTGTTAAGTATATTTACCACAGGCTCATGGCCATCAGGACCTGGTGAAAAGCAGGTAGTTTGCTCTTAAAGCCTTACTTACTGACTTCTGAGTAATTTGTTTCTCTAAAGCATTCAAGGACCAAGCGATACTTAAGCTATTTCTAAATCACAGATTACAGGTTATGAGGAGTCACTCCTTGGATCATGCAATAGAGTGGCTGGTGGGCCTAAATTGGAAGGTTCTTACCCTTGTGTGTTCTGAGACTCACATATGAAATGGAACTTTTGTAATTGTAGTTTTTAGTGGCTTTGTGCTACTACATGGATCATAAAATACTTATCATTAACTGTCATTGTGCTGTCACTCATGGAGCTAAATGCTGGAAAAGTATATTCAACTTCTGCTTTCTTGTTTTATTTCGGAGTATATTTATTAAAAATTGTAGTACAATAAGAGAATTTACAGGAGAAAAACATGCAACAAATATTTTGTTGCAGTGAGACAAAGCTAAGGCTTACGCAGTAATTTGCAGCTTTCTTTAATGTAAATTGACTAACTGAAACACACCCATCCCACTTTAGTTAGTATTCACTCAGTGGTTTTGCTCAGTAGGCTGTGTGGTTAGAAGCAGGTAGACAAACGGAAATGAAAAGGAGTTTTAAAACAAACTGCTGGGGATTCAGGAGGATGCTGCAGAGGCACTCAGAGGCATGCTTGCAGCACAGTCAGCACAGCCCTCTTACAGGCTCCACCATCTGCACAAAGATGCTTTACCACTGTAAATTGTGTGCTGGCACAGTTCCATGCAGGCTTGCTGTTCAGTGCTCAACTGTACAGGGAATATTTAGATTTCTTTTTGTAGAGTGTTTATTTTGTTTTTTAAGCCACCAAAAATACAGTGGGATTTTTTTTGTGAAGATGAGCCTTTTAGTTGGATGACAGAACAGATAGCCACAAACCTAATATTGCATTAATGTGTGCAAAACAATTGCATGTCATTGCAGTGAAGTGTATCTCTGTTGCAAGATAATTAGGTCTGGATGTGGTGAAGCATAAATACACTTTTATTATGCAGGAAAACACCATAAATGTGTTGACCTACTTGCTAATAGTAGGCAGAACATACTGTTTTTCTCTGTACCTTTATGACATGAAAAAGCTAAATGGAAAAGCTTCTAGAAAACAAAAATTCAAATGGGAATTTGTGGCCAAGTGATACCTGTGTTGTGTCATATCAGAGGACTTTGGAATGCACACAATGGAAGTACTAAGGGAGAGAGAGTGTTATTTTTTGTCTTTGTTGTCTGGAAATGATCTATATTGAACACTTAGAAGAAGCTGTATATTCTTAAGAGTATGTGTGCACATATCCATTTGGCTTCCAAGTTAAGCATATACTGAAATGTTTTCCTGATTACACAGGAGCTAGTGGATGGAGCTTCTGGCAGAACACCAAGTTTTGTCAAAGGAGGAAAATTGATACAGGCCTCTGTGTGCAAGGCCTAAAATAATTTTACTCTTAGTGAAGACACTCAAAGGGTACAAATTCCAAATCCTAAAGGCCTGATTAAATATTTATTCTTGATGTCCCAGCCTTCCTCTGCAAATTTCCCACTTCTTTAGCTGAATAACTTGCTGGTCTGCTCTCAGTGCTCATGCTGTAATACCTAGGCAGTTTATGTCTCAGAAGGATTCTTCCAGTAAGGAATGAAATTGTGTGTGAACACAAATAAGGAACACATAAACTTTGGTTCATGCTGTAAAACTGAGAACTCGTAGCGTAAGTCAAAAGGCAGATCAAGGACTTCCTGTTACTTGGGGTCTGTACTGCTCTCATTCATGGGGCTGTAGGACAGGCAGACTTTCCCCTTGCCCATATCACTGAAGGTGGATGCTTTTGGTATCTTCCTGTAGAAGGGCATGGAAATTCTCACCCAGTAACTAACGTGGATTATCTTATTTTGTAGATGGGCTATATTTAATGCTCCATTTTGGTGATGTGCAAGTTAAAGTGCCTTCTCCCTGCCTTCCCTGGCAATAGATGTCATTTCATATGCTGGAAATCTGCTGTTTCACATCCCTCTTCCATTTTGCTGTATTGTGCTTTGCTTCTCTATCTTGTTCCTGCTACTGCTTTTTAAAGAGATAACTACATCTATTCCTATAGAGGTTAATGTATTTAAAATTATTCAAGAAGATAAATTTTCTTTTGTATTTGAAAGAGTGTCAAATTCCAATTCAAGCTACTTAGGTTCTCTTATGACTGACTGTGGGAGAACAGTGTCAGTTAATATTTACAAACACTTTCACTACTGTTTGTTGCAGAAATGGAAACTTTTTAAAGTGTTCTGCTACATTTCATGTCCTTGATCTTTTTGGAATAAGGAAAAAAAAACCTCACAAGACCCAGAAGACAGATGTAGTTTAAAGCCCTTCTGCTGAAATCCCTGTAAGGCACAGTTCAAGTTGATGTGCAGTACATTTAGGTCCACCACAGGGAGCATGCACAGGTTAACCTCTTGTTTCTAGCATATGTTGTGTCCCATTCCACGTGCATCTCTGCACATCTATGATCCTATCCTGTGTGGGCACTTTGGTGTTAGGTGTGTCATCTGTAGAAAAAGGCTACAAACACTTGAGAATATTGCTGTTCTGTTTGATAAGTGTAGTCATACCAACAACTGGCTGAGAGGGCTCAGGAACTGAACTATTTTGCTCAGCAGTTCAATGGTTTGTTTCCAAGTTTATATTCATATGCCTAAAGCTAAGCATTGAAGCACATTGCTGGGCTTAGATCATTATGTGTAATTGGATCTGGATATTCTGATTACTTTTGAGACACATCTGCTTTTTTGTTTGCCTTTTTTTTTTCTTATTTTTCAAGGGTCTTCCAAACACAGTAGTGAAATATAGTACTTGTTATATGGCTCTCACCAGGAAAATGATGCACCCCTTAAATTAGTAAGTTACTACTCTCTTTGAAATAGCATACAGCAGACCTGATTAGAATTAGGAGTCTGAAAAAGCCTGTTACAAATCGTTTATGAAGGTATAGCAAGATTTCAATATGAATAATCCTTTTTGTTTTTTAGATTTAGAAGGAAATGCATGTCAAAACAACCAGCTGCTAAAAATAATTCTGGCCATGCATCAGTTTTTCATCTCCTCTGCAGACATGCTTCAGAAACTCGTTGATCTATATCCTTTGTAATCTTCACCTGCTTTTCAGGTAACTTGATAGCCTGATACATTTGAGATGGGTAAGTAGAGGATATTTAATCTATGGGTGTATTAGTATTCCACTAATTAAACTGTATACTTGTTCTTTACAGTTTCTGGTTGTATGGTGTGCTTTTGTTTGGTTTAGGGTTGGTGTTTTTTGTTTGTCGGGTTTAGCTTGTTACACACAGAGGAAAAGATGAAACTCCGAGTCAGGTTTTAAGTAGGATAAATCACCCTCTCTTGGCTGTGGAGGGAATATCTAGCAGGTGTTAGATGAATGGAGGCACCTCAATTAGGTACTGTGAACCTGGGCCTATGTTTCAGATCTGTTTCTCTCTCTATCCACTATCAAGTCAAAGAGCAAAGAACAAAACTGTATCATCGGGATATGAAAATTTTCAACAAAAATTATTTCTCTCATGTTCAAAGTTGCTGAAGTAAATCATAAGCTTTTCCTTTCTATTTGTTCCCATTTTGAGTTGACTGCCTGGACTCATATATGTGTGTTTCTGGCTCATTAGATTTTTCACAATGTAGCTACTAGATCATATTCACAATACTAGCCTTTCTTTGGAATTTTTAATGGTGGAATACGTTACCTGTCTTCTTAGCTTTACAAAATGTTTACTCCTAATTAGATGAGCACAGTACAGGATGAAGACCTGTCATGCTAAGAATCTCCATCCAATTTTGGTACAATTCAATTTAATAATCCTTTCTTTCCTCAAACTCTGGATCTTGCAGGCATTTACAAGCCTTGACAGCAGAGCTTTACTGGAGCATTGACTGCCTGTCTGTAGCAGGACTGTCCTGCTGCTTCTCTAATTGCAGGTGTTGGATCAAGTGTCCTAAGCTACAGCTGTGGTGTAGTGTTGCATTTCACTTAGGCTCCTGGGCTCTTGGAAAATGGAACAAAGTCAGTGCTTGCATCTTCTTTCTGAGATGGGATGTTTTCTACAACCAGAAAAGCAATTCAAGTTTTTATTAGGCTTGCGTATTTTGCAAGCTTGGTTTTTAACTCTGTGTACAGCTCCCTGTAAAGACACTGAAAGTTAAAGACAGTTTTAAATGGATCAGGTAGTCTGGGCTCATGTATTTTGCAAAACCTTGCAAGTGTTCCAGTTGCACCGTTTCCCATCCCCTAAATTATATGGGAGTGATTTTGGGGGTTACAAGTTCTTTGTAAGTCATCTAATTTTAGTCATTCAGAGAGGGGCCCTTAAAAATATTTGGGAACTTACTCAGACTTCACCAGTTCTATAGTCAGTGTAATGTAAGCATGCTTAAATGGCAGATGGCATGTCCCCTCAGCTGTGGTAGATTTAGGCTGCAGTTAATTGCAATCAGATTGTGAGGTGATCCACAAGGTATTTCATTAAAACATATTTTTCAAGCCTGAAAATATGTGTGTCATCTCCATCAGAAGAATCAAGACATGCATAATATATTTTCAGAATGGATTTTTCCATTACTTCAGCAGACATTTGCTACAATATAAAAACATGTTTTAAAGAGCTAATAGACTAAAAATATGGTTGTTTCTTTCAGTTGCCAGAGAAAGTTAAATGAAAACTGTTGTGTAGCTAGAAAGGTGAGGTTACTATGGAGAGGCATGTTACATTTTGCTCTACCATTGTCTACAACTGGTTATGTTTAAAAGAAAATAGCTTTTTTTTTTTTTAAATTTCCAGTGAATTAGCTGAAAAGGATTGCTTCATAAATGCATTGATTGATAAATTTGGTATGAATATTTCAGATTTAATTGCATGTGTCAGTGCACAAGTTTGATGAGAAATTGTGAGGCATGTTGCAAAGAAACATGAAGAAAGCAGAATCCCTTCAGTGGTTAACACTACCCAGTACTCTGGCAAAGGCATCAATATTACTCATAGTAGTCATAGTTGCAATAAACTTTGGTAACAACCTTGGGATGTACTTTGTATATACTTATGTAAAACCCTAACCTGGTATAATATTTGCCATCGGCAGGATGATTCTTATTGCTTACAGGTTGGGAAGTATCAGGCATGTTACATTTTACATCATATGTGAATGGATGTGGTTTTCCTTAACAGTTTTCTACCTATCTTAATGCTTTAGAAAATAACTCTTCCATGCTGTGTGTAAAGATATGCTATTTTGTGAGGTAAGTATATTCTTGATTGGTAGCTATTAGTCGTTAGTCTGCAGTCATCCATGTGCAAATATAAATATGTTTTTGCATATCTGAAGTTGACATTAAAAAGAGAAACAGGTATTCTGCTTCAGCTTTTCAAAGTTCACTTTAGCAGCTTTACACAAAAAGCTCCAACTGGCTTTTAGCAGATCTATTTAAATCAGTGCAAGCATTGTCAGGTCACAGTTTTGAACTGAGTCTATATGAATCTGTATCTTAAATGTCTGTGAAAATTGACAGTGCTCAGGAAATGATAGAAGTGTGTCTAATATTATTATATAGGTCTGTTAAAAATTAAGTAGGATATTGCAGATATTTTATACTAAGCAAAGCTCTGTTGCATTTGATAGGTAATTCTCATTAGTAATTCTACTTGCAATGGTCCTGGAACAATTTCATTTTTACCTATTAAGTGTAATGAAGTTTGATACCTGAGTTTAGAGAAAACAGAAGAGAGGGAAAATATTCAGCTCTAGTAGATTGGGGATGCCTCTTTTTTACGCAAAGGGGGAAATTATTAGTTATCAGGAAAGTAGAATTTCTTTTAAATTGTGGTGATTTTATTATCTCAGAGCAGATTATTATTGGTTATGTCAGAATGCTTTAATATTGTGTGAGATCTGTTAACATTTTTGCTTCCAGGCAAATTCATACATATGTGCATGTGTAAGAATGTGCATTTCCATTTTTCCAGCAAGCACAGGTTTTTACATGTGTTGTGCTGGGTACTGTGTCTGTCTGGGATGGATTTAACTTTCTTCATAGCAGCCTCTGTAATGCTGTGTGTGGGATCTGTGGGTAAAACCCAGCATTATTTACCTGTTGCTGAACAGTGATTGCACAGTATCAATGCCTTCTGTTTCACACTCTGCCCCTGCCAGGGTGTGGGCTGGGGGTGAGCTTGAGGCTGAGGGGACACAGCTGGAAAAGCTAACCTGAACTGACCAAAGGAACATTCCAAGCTACACAGGGTCACACTAAATTTCAGCCTAACCAGATCAAAGCTTTTTTTTTTTTTTTTTTTTCCCCTGTGTGTGTTTTAATTTTGATAGGTATTGGATTACAGAATTCTGGATTATGTTCAAAATGGACTCTAAACTATCCACAGCTATGGAGGAATTTCAAGAGGTGGTTCGAGCTAATGGTGAGGAGTTACATTGTCGTCTAATTGACACGTCTCAAATGTGAGTGTCAAAGTCTCAATATACTCAGAAAACAAATTTTGCTCTCAATTTCCTTTATTCAAATTTAATATCTCTTATAAGTCATATGTTAGCTATCCTTAGAAGAATTTATTACTTCATTACAGATGAAATAGATGTTATGTAGTGGAACAGAATGTCTTTCAGGAATGGCTTAGGTTGAATTTAGCTGCAGTGTGAATTTGGGCTGATTCCCTACGACAGCTAAGTTTTACTCTATCCAGGGAACTTAGAAAATTTGTAGATGCCTAACAGTTTTGCAAGATCACTTGAAATCAATGAAAAAGGAGAATACAATTTGATTGGGTAACAGATGAGGTAAAAAAAGTGTGTTTATATTTAACAACAAAGGTAAGTGAGAATATAGTTTATTATGTTGTCAGACTCTTGATATTGCTTAGATGATTTTGGTTATAAAATACTTGTGACAAGAATAGATCCTAGAGCTGTACATCACATAGTTCTTTTTTGGGAAGACATGTTTCCCTGTTACATGAGAGTGAGATAGTTCCGTGGAACAGCACTATTGACAAAATAAGTGTCAGCTTGTACTTTGGAAATGCACAGGCTAAAGCAGAGCAGAATTTGGTATACATTTTGTATCTGGTTATGAAAGAGGATATTTAGCATTTAAAATTGAAATAAATTTTATTACTCTATGGGTCAATAGCAAAGGGGGACAGTTCATACTCAGAGGTTGCTCAAGGAAATCTAAGAATTATTAAATGAAGGAGAGCTGGATGTGTTTGATGAAGACAAAGTTACAGACAGCTATTCTGCAAATGTAGAACTGATTGCAGAAATTATATAGACTCTCATGCTGTTTAGTAAGACAGTTGTATTGTACTTAAAATGTTACATCAATACAATAAAGACTAACAATAATATTTTGTCATATAATCTCTAATGCATGAAAGGAGTTTGGTGTTTAGAAATTCAAATAATTAGCTTTTTACTGCAGTAAGGCATGAGAACAATGTTACCTCTGACACAGGGAAAGAGGAAAATTTTTCTCTTCAGTAAATAACTTGGAGTAATTGTGTTTTAAAAGAAATTCTAGGGATTGGTCTAGAAAGCTGACACAGCGTGTAAAGGCCAACACCAGTAAGAAACGGAAAGTCTCACTTCTTTTTGATCACCTTGAGCCAGAGGAGCTGTCAGATCACCTTACCTATCTTGAGTTTAAGTCTTTCAGAAGAATATCAGTAAGTTATTTTTATTCATTTATTTAATTATTTATTTATATTAAGCAAACATGGGAAAGACATAGGAAGTACAGCAGAGAGGTAGTATTAAAAGATTAACTCTGCCATACAAGATGTTGGACAAGCTGAATCTGTTTTCAGACTCTTTTATTTTACTAGTATTGAAGGTGGCCAGTGGAGCTTAGATTCTGAGTAAATACCATTCTGCTACAACCATATGAGAGTGAGAGAATGAACCTCAATGGTGGGGCAAGATCAGCTGGAAGGAAGAGGAGTAAACCTTCCAAAGAAGCTCATTTTTTTAGGACAAGGGATGTCATTGAGCACAAGGACAGGCAGCATCCTTTGACTCAAATCAGAAATCAGGCTGAAATGGGATGAAGGAGACTTGGAATATTCTCCTAGGATGCTAGCCTTCTGTGGCTGTAGTGAGCAGAGCAGAGATCCTGTGCAGTGATAATGCACTGCACTGAAGATGGCCACTGCACTCTGCTTGCCTTTTTTGATTGTGCGTAACAAAATAAAGACTAGAGATAAGAAAGCACTTTAGAAAATGTTATTTTTAATGTAAGGGGGCTAAGCATATTTTATTATACAAGCTTTCATATACACAAACAATTCTTGAGGATTTATCTAATTCATTGTTTATTTCATTCGATTTGTTTTTTCGGTAATGTTTGTAGCTGATAAGATGCAAACTTCCCTGTGCACCTTGGCTTCACTTGCATCATTGTATGCTACAATGTTGCCTCTTTTCAAACCTGATACAGTTTACACATGGAAAAGTGAATGTTGGAGACCAAAATCTGGAAGCAAAGTGGTTTTTTCAGTGGGTTTTTTTTTTTTTTTTTGCTGTTGCTTGCTATTTAGTTGGTTTTGGTGGGGTTTTTTTGGTAACACTGCAATATGAAGCTGAACCTATGCAAGAAAAGAGGTTCACACTAGATGGTGGAAGATGTCATAGTCGTGTTTTAATGTACTTTATTTTGAGCTGACAGTACATGACTGTGTTTTGTGTTAAAAAGCTGTAGAATTGAAGTCATGCACAGATTGCTGCCTGTAGGCAGTAATAATATGCAAAGCTTATATAACTTACCATTTTCAAAACCTCTGTGCAGATGTAAGGTAATTAATGAGTATAAAAAGTATGTTTTTAGTCAGAGTGTCAGATGTGTCACGGAGTTCCAACAGTTACATACATGCATACATTTTAGATGCAAAATGTACACACATATGTACCTGCATATGTTTTTGTATAAATTGAGCTTACCAAGACTTCGGGTCAGAAAATAAGATGTAATTAATAATCAGCTACATTAATTAAATCCTGGCAGAATATGTTCATGACGTGCTAAGCCACAGAATCCTTTCGTTATTCTAATGTGGCATCATATACCAGGAGAAAGATTGAAAATGACCAGCTGTGTTACTAGTCACTGAAATAACTATTTAAAGGCTTGGGCATTTAAAAGTCCCAAGGGAATATTTGATCACATACACAGCATAGAGCAAAATCTTCCATGAGATACCATCCATCTTGCAGCAAATTAAAATGCAAGGAGTGGTGTTCACAGAGTAATGACTGGAGGCATTCTGGTGCTTGGAAAGTATTTTAATCTATAGTCATAAAGTACAGGGAGGCCACAGTCTTTTGTAGGAAGCTGGATTCTGGATTCCTGTTGAGGCTCTTAAGTTAGTCATCACAATAACAGACTCTTGCAGTATTTAAATACCTGAACTACCTTAGCGTATCTGCCACTAACAAGTGTGTTACAGTTGACCTCAATAAATTTGTGTACCACAATTAATTCAAAACTTTCCAGCAGCATTTTGGAGATTAATTTCTTCAGAATTAAAAAAACCCCAACTTTTCCAAAGGAGATGACTGCTGAGAAAAAAATATAAACTGATTCATAGTTGTACTGAAACTGCTATGAAGTCCATAATTATGTAGTCAGCTATTGAAAAATTATCTATCTGTATAGAGTAGTTGCTTAAATTTCAAGATCCAGCCAAACCTGGCTGGGGTTCAAAATTCAAGAGTAATTGTAATGTAAGTACTATGTAATCTCAAAGACAGCCCTACTTATTACTAATATTCCTTCCATTTTTAATTTAATAAGGACAAATCTAGAGGTGTCTGCTGTCATCTGCTTTTAAAGTGCTAATAGTTCTTATTAAACAGATGGAAAAATTTATAAAGTTGCAAGAAGGTGAGAGAGGGAGAGTAAGAAAGGAACAACAGCCTGACCTTTGCTTGAAGATCAATGCTACTCCACATATTCCTGTGGAAAGCAATGTATGTGCAGCTATGAGTGGTTTTGGTAAGATGTTAGTGGTCATAGTAAAGAATGGATGTAAAAATCCAATGTCACATTTTCTCATGATTCAAATTCTTCTGTATTTTTGTTAATGGATGAATCAACAGAATGGATAAAAATTGCATCAACAAAAGCAAATTTTTTCTTCTCTTTAATCCTGAGAATGGCTTTTAAAAAGCCATCTTTAATCTTAAGAATGGCTTTAAAAAAAAGTGTGTTACAGGTGTCTACTGAACAATTTAGGTTGCCTTGATTAAATAAGAGAATCTCACAAGCTGTATTAAAAGTATTAAAGAATCTGTAGCCCTCGCTCTTAATGGTCTTAGTTTCACATTAATCCTATTGAATTTGCTTTTTGTATTAGTGTAGCTTAATTCAGAAGTGTGGCCCAGCTACAGAATACATAAACTGAACACTGAACTCCCTTCAACTATTACTGAATTATTAGATTACAATTTAAATTTAGTTTAATATTCCCTATAGAAGTCCAGACTCAATGACTCTATGAAGCCATTGAGGCTGGGAGGAAAGCAACAGTTCTACTCATCCTGGGATTTATAAGAGCCAAGACTTCTGAGATAGGGCAAAAAGAAGCTTTCAGTTAATTCAATTAGTGGAAGCCCCTGCTTTGAACTTAACAAAGCTTTTACAAAGGAAAGTTTTCAGTTTTATGGATATTTAAGGTGTAAAAAAATACCATTTATATTTCATTTGAAAAGCAGACCTCTGTCCACACACAGACCATGAGGCATATGAAACTACGTGAATTTTCATTTACACTTCTTTTATTGGTTTAAGTTCTCAGATTATCAGAACTACATTGTGAATAGTTGTGTGAAAGAGAACCCAACCATGGAAAGATCAATTTCTCTTTGCAATGGTATCTCTCAGTGGGTGCAGCTAATGGTTCTCAGCAGACCAACACCACAGCTTCGGGCTGAAGTGTTCATCAAGTTTATTCATGTTGCCCAGGTCAGTTAAAATCTGGCATGTTTGGTGTTTATTTTGTCTTCCTCTGATACAGCCCTTTTTTCTGCTCTTCCCATGCTATCAGTGTAGGGTGAGCTGGGGGTGTTGGCACTGGTCTCCTGTCCATACACACCACATGTGCATTGGTGTATGTGTGCTGTCTCACCAAGTGTCCACATATTACAGTGTCATGGCACCAGGACTTCCTCATGTTCCTTCTGAAGAAATTATTTTCACTGTAAAACTAGACTTGCTTTTGAATCAGCATGTGAAATTCCCAGCTGTGTCTGTGAAGCTTTCCAAAGCATGAGTGACTCTCATGGCTTTGGCTGTAATTAGAAGTGTTCCACCAGAAGCACCTTTCTGGATAAAAGAAGAGCTATGGTCCTATTCATATTCTTTGCATACTAATTCAACTGCAGCCATAACCAAGACAATTGGCAGTGTTTCCTACTTGTGGTAGACTGTGGGAAGAGGGGGAAGTACTAAGGAGGTACTTTGAAAACTTACTGTATCTGAAAATTTAATATTTGATTTAATAACAGTAGAATAAGTTCATGTTACACCCAGTAAAATCACAACTCTACCAAAATACATGAAGTCAATGGCACAAACTTGTAAGACTTCAGAGGAGATTAAAATTCGGGTGTGCACATTGAAAAACCTGAACCTTTAAATTATACTGATTTTTTTTTTATGTCAACACAGAAGCTCCACCAGCTGCAGAATTTCAACACATTAATGGCAGTGATAGGAGGTCTCTGTCACAGTTCCATTTCCAGGCTCAAGGAAACAAGTTCATGTGTTCCTCATGATGTAATTAAGGTTAGTACTGCTTCTCTAAGTTTTACAGATAAGAGAACCTTTATCTTTTTTTTGTCACTGCATGCACTAAAAGCAACCTTACTTTGTTGGATAAGATGGAAAGACAGAATAAAAATTACTTTGGTTTTGGAGGGGTTTTATTTGTTATTTCATTTCTATATCACCAGTTACTCCTACACTTCTTGCAACCCACCTTTCTTCAAGACTTGTACAGATTCTCTAAGGTTTCTCCTTTAATCTCAGACATGATGAGCTGCATTTTTATTTACATGCAGTAGTACAGAATAATATTCAAACATGAAAACAGAGAATTGGATCCTTGAACATTTGAAAACAAAACTATTGTCTTCTGTAGTAACACTGATTTGTCCTTAGTCTGTAAGATGCTAGCACAGAGCTCTGCACTTTGAGTGAAAGGACTGATTTTGTTCATCTGATCTTTCCATTTGGCAGGTTTTATTTAATTTAGACTTGAACAAATTTAGCCCTAATGCACACATAGTATCGTGGAATGTTAGGAATCTATTCTAATTTCCAGTTAAATTCTTTTGAAATACCAATGAAAGGTATTAAAAGGAAGGAAGGCATAATTTTAGCAATGCTTCTTAAGAAGCATTCATGTGGCTTCTTAAGAGACTTCTTAAGAGAATAAGATAATTTATTCTTTTGGGCCTGAAAGAGTCCATAAAGGTTTCCAATGAGCCTGTTTTGATCACAGTATGATTAACTTAAATGAACAGTGCATAACTGGAGTGTGACCTGAAGTCACACTGTGACCTCCCACTGGAAATGGTTACAAGTATCAGAGTCTATAAAATCAGTTAGAAAGCTTATTTTAAAAACATGCTTTTCAGATTTTGTCATTTTAAGGACTGCATGTGTGCACATCATTTGAATAACTTTTTGTTTCAAGAAATTGTATACAGGTGCTAATAGAAAGCAGGTAATAAAAGTCTGGTAATTAGTGACTTGGAAACACACTTCGAGGTTTAACTATGTCATACAGTTTGTAAAGTTTACAAATCAAGAACTTTGACAGGAACTTCCTGGAGAAAACATTGGTTCATTGATTTTATTACGTTAATGAGTCAACCTTTGTACCTGTATAATTTTAAAGAAGAGAAATATTTATACTGCTACACTGAAGATTAATTTGGTCTTTATAAAATACCCAAGATACTGTTTCTAATTCATTTCCATGGAAAAAAATTCTTAAAAAGACAGTATGCCACCTTGAATCATAGTATGACTTCTGACCACAACATCATGGGATCATGGCACAGCATAGGGTTTTTGCATACAGATCCCCCTGATTTGAGAGAATCATATTTCTTTTCATTTGACTAAATGGGGGGTGTAAGGAGACCAGCATTATAGATTAGGCTACATATATTAACTATCTATAATTACATATTAGTACCTAATTTATGGGTATAGGAAATCAAGAATAGCTAGATTTCATTTGAAGTTTGGTAATTCTTTTCAAGAGTCATTGTGAGTAAATCCCTTAACAATAACATGGGAAGTTCTTATGCTGTATGACAAAAGCCAGCGCTGATTTTTTTGGTTTTCTTTTTATTTTCAGGTGTTTAATGAAATGACAGAATTGCTTTCATCTTACAGAAATTATGATAGTTACCGACGTGCCTATAATGAGTGCAGTAACTTTAAGATCCCAATCCTTGGGGTCCACCTGAAAGACTTGATATCCCTTTATGAGGGCATGCCAGACTACTTGGAGGACAAAAAAATTAATGTATACAAACTATATTCTCTGTATAACCACATTGATGAGCTGATACAACTCCAGGAAATGCCACTTCCCCTGGAGGCTAATATGGATCTTGTTCACCTTCTTACAGTAAGTGTGTTACATAAGATAAATATATCAAGTTAAAAATGTCATATACCTCCTATCAAATAACTAAATAGAGAATTCCATTAATTAATTAATTATGAATACATAAGATTGTAATTTTTTTTCCCGAAGGGGAAATGCACAGGAATAGAAGAGAAAAAATTGGTGATTATTTATGTGGCAGCAAGGGTAGAGGTGCTAGTTCAGCAGTATGCTTCCAACTATTTCTGTAAGGGAAGGAAATGTTTCTTTCTGCTTCACTATGGTAGTATGCACCCTCTGCACTTTCAATAAAGAATATTCCTTGTGTTGGAAACAAAATCACACAAAAGTTCAGTCCCTCCCCTTAAGATACTGCATTTCTAGCCAAGTTTCTTTTGGTGCTTAAGAAACTGTCTAACATAAACATTAGTGAAATATAGTTGATATATTTCACTCCCAGTCATATCTAGTCAGTGCCATGCTACTAAAAAATTGATACTACCTAGGACACTGTTAAAACAATAGTTTTGGCTTCTCCTAGTAAGTTAAAATACTACCTTTTATTAAAACAGTAAATCTTCCTTTCTTGTTACTCAGTTTTCTTTGGCCTTAACAAGTATCTCATCTTGGAAAAAACCAGATAGTCCACTTCCACTTTCTGGTTACAAGCCCTGTTTCAGGAAAAAGCTAATAGATACAAATGCTTATGTGCCCGAGGGTATTTGTTATCTCTGGGAGCACTCTTGTGTGAAATTAAGCACACATGCCCAGGGCCTGAAATACAGCCATGTGAAGTGGTGAACTTCTTACTTCTTCCTGCTGTTTGTTTTAAATGTTTTGTTTGAAATTATTCTAAGTGGTTTTTTCTTCTAAATAATGCTTTATAAAAATGCCTATTACAAATATGTAGAACTTTGGTCATAATTTCATGCAGGTATATATGACAGGACATAAATTAGAAGGAATACTTCATTTCAATGCAGGAGGTTCTGAACTCCCAATACTCTGTTACAGATTTCCAGATAATGGCAATAACAGTCTGTAATGCAGAATTGGACACATTTCAAATCACTGTGAACACCTGTGCAGCTCAAGTTCATTTTTTTCTAGGTGTAATCTAAATTAAAAAATAATGCACCAAAAAATATGAATGCACTCCAGCAGCAAGTTTGTAAAGTAGTAGTGACTGTTCTGGGATTAAACTAATGTGTTTGTTTTCAGCTGTCCCTTGATCTTTACTACACAGAAGATGAAATTTATGAACTTTCATATGCACGAGAGCCACGAAGTCACCGAGCTGCTGTAAGGGCCTTTGCAGATTCTTAACAAAAGGAGGGCTTTTATGAGTGATTTTAATTTTAAAACAGGAACTTTTTAAAAGAAAATTTTATCTCTTGCATTCAGTTCATTACTTTATTTTATTGTATGCTAAATTGAAAACATTTTAGCTTTGTAGACTGTGTTATATCTATTAAAGTGCAAATTGTTTGGTCGATGATGAAGTCTAAGATAGAATATATGGCAGAGTTGACACCATATCAGGTTTTATAATATGAACACAAAGACAAATGAAGCTGCTGTGTAGAGACATGACATCAGTCTTAATCTTGGCAGTTGATACTATTTTTTTTCAAATGGAGAATTCTCATATGATTCAGAGGATGAAACCCATGAGTGCTTTGTGGTAGTTTTGTTCTGTTTTATAAATATGGAAAAAATGGTGATTTTACAAGGCTGTCAGTGAACTGTGACAATTTAAGGAATGATTGCTCTTTTGAACAGTTCAAGGAAGAGTTTAAGCACCATGTAATTATCAAAAGAACGATGTTGGGTCCAACAGGTCATTTCTACAGTCCTGTGTCACATAGTCCACTGTCACAAATGGAAGAAGTGTAATACTGAAAATCTTTCCATGTGGTACTAATGAAGTTCCTTTCAATTTTTTTTTAGCCTATGACACCTTCCAAACCACCAGTAGTTGCAGACTGGGCCTCAGGAGTGGCCCCAAAACCTGATCCAAAAACCATCAGCAAACACGTTCAGAGGATGGTAGATGTAAGTTAGGTTGGCCAGTGTACTTCATATTATTGTAAATTTTTATAGCCTTCCTCAAGGTATGAGAAAATATGGGGATGGGACTTCTGCCCTCACACAGATAACATTTGCTTGCCTGTGAATAGCAGCAGCAGCCATGAGGCACAGATGGAAATGCCTTCAGTGTGTAAAGAGGCAGCAGGAGGTGTGAATGCTGGTTTGTGTACTTCCAGAGCCACTCTTTCAGGGAGCCAGGGAGCCCATTTCTACCAGGGCCTCCAACATCATGTTACTGATGCAGTCTCACAGGACGCCTCTCAGTGGCTTTGTTACAAGCAGCAATTGCTTTTTCTTTTTCTTTTGGCTCCCCTGCTGTATGGGAAACTACTAAATAAGGTTGATTGATTCCAAAACTAATAGAGGTAAAGATGTAAAGAGTTTGTCTTTGCTTGCCTACTTCGTATCTTTTCTTTCTAAGCACTTGCATCCTTTGATACGTGCTGTTTTGGAATATATTTCTAAATTTGTTCTAGGTGTGCTCCTTGCCTTGTGGGCACTGACAAACAGTAATACATTCCACAAGTGGAAACAGGTGTCTGCCTGACAATTCTGTCATATAACTGATTTTCTTGTAACACTGACCTGATAAAATAAGCTAGGCAGCTACACTGATTTGGCTACAGAAACCACCATTGAGATCACTAATTGAGAGAATTAGTACAAGTTGTATATGTGGGCCTGGACAGAATGGTCTTAAAGCAGAAGTAAAAAACAGTTGTGATTGTGTTGTGAAGCTTTTAGTCCAGCCTGTGTTGACTTACCTATGCTTTGCTGCAAATCGAGAAATCATAATGCTTTTTTAGTCTAAAGCAAAAATTGCAATTAGACTGTTGCATTGTTTAATAGACACCGGGAGAAGATGGGAGAGGAAATCCATAAATAATGTGGAGGCTTTCTAAAGTGGTAATTCAGACCATCCTCATTATAAACTATTATGTTATTACCTCATGCAGTCTGTCTTCAAAAATTATGACCATGATCAGGACGGATACATTTCCCAGGAAGAATTTGAAAAGATTGCTGCCAGTTTCCCATTCTCGTTTTGTGTAATGGCTAAGGACTGGTGAGTACCTGCTTATCAACTTTGTAGCAACTGTTTTGGGAGACATTTAGGGGGTTTTGTGTTTAAATTGTGTTTTATCATTAGAGTCTTAAAATCATCCTCTTCAGGCACAGACAGAAGTGAAAACATAACTGAGAAAAGCATCTTCTAAATGTGTTGTGAATGACATCTTCATTGGGCTTATAGCAGTGGTATTCAAGCTCATTTAGAAGGAAAAACAGACAATAGAAAAATAAACATTTTTCAAATTATATTCAGTATATACTACTAAAGAATTTTCCTATGATAAAGCTGTCCCTTAAAAACAGAGAATTGGCAAATGTATATTTTGATAAAATCAGGAACATTTTTCTTAACATATTAGAGCATGGAAAAATACAGTAGTGATTATTTAGAAGTTTACTATGAAGTAGTTTTGAGGTTGCATCACATATTGAGATATTCCATTTATCCTGTCAGTTTGCAGTTTAAATGTGTAGATAAGCTTCTGTATATTTTGGAAGCAATTGGCAAGATTACTGAGATCACTTTAGTTTTTTGCACATTAAACTATTGCTACTATAAAATCTGAAGAAAAAGACATTAATTCTCCCTATGCATTTAACAAAATCTATGTCTCACAAACAACTTTTCTTGTTTATTTCCAGGGAAGGTCTGATTAGCAGGGATGAAATAACAGCTTACTTTATGAGGGCTAGCTCAATCTATTCCAAATTAGGACTTGGCTTTGCTCACAACTTCCAAGAGACCACTTACTTAAGGCCCACTTTCTGCGACAACTGTGCTGGATTTGTAAGCTTACTTTTTAGTAAATTATGTTAACTTTCTTTGGAATTATGCCTTTTTAATCTCATAATTGCCTTGTGTCATATACAGAAATGAATCTATATAAAACATCAGTGAAGTTATATAGAACACCAGACTTCTGCCTCGGTAGATGTTTAAGGCGCCCTTTACTCCCCTCTTGGCAATGCCAGTATGTTTAAACATGGTTCACACTTTGTGGGGTTTGGTTGTGTCACCAAAAAGAGTCTCAGGAAAGACTTCCAGATGCAGAGCCTTCCACTCCACAGGGCTGCCAGAACTCATGTCCTGATACAGACATGACATGCCTCCTGTGGCACAGAAGGTTTAATAAAACTGACTGTCCTACCAATCTTCTGTTCAGCTGAGATCAGACAAGGGTGCTGAGACAGAGGAATTCTCCATCTACTCCAGCTCCACAGCTTCTCCAGGAACTGCCAGATCTGCTGATGTATTCAGTAGACCAGCTCAAGACATTTTGTTTATCGTTGACATACATAAAGTATTATATTTACCTTATGCTAAAGGAGTAAATAGTTCTATTTTGACCTTATGATTAGAAGGGTAGGAAAACAAGATATTCTGCAAGTGCTCAGATCTTAGGAAAGAGTGAAGCTTTTAGTGTATTTTTTATCTAGAGGTATCAAACATGCAGAGAAATATATTAATACGTAGGCTTTGTTTGTTTCAATTTCAGCTATGGGGAGTCATTAAACAAGGATACAGATGCAAAGGTAAAGTACTTTATACTTTGTTAATTTTAATCCAGAATTGATAGGGAATGACAAAAACCTGTGGTCATCCTGAGATCCATGGCTGTATCTACAGACCCATTTAATCTGACCTCCCAGGGAGGACAAGACTGATTCAGGAATAGTATGACAGAAGAAATGCAGAGATGAAGGAACTTGTAACTGACAGCTCTAATGCTTTGCAAGACATGACTGAATTCAGAGGGTTTGGGAACAGACCCTTGGACACAAACATCACCACTCTGTGAATATTGTGCAGCACATTTCCAACATCTGTTTTGCAGATTTCTTCCTCGTATGGGTATCAGCTCTCTCTCTAGCTCCTACAGTCAGAGCACTCTTGTGGCTGAATGGTGCCATTTTGTACTTAGATAATGAAAAGGAGTTTTAGACATGTAGAGCAAAGGGATGTTGTTTTACAGATGTCTGTTGTTACAGCTAATGCACACAGAGAACACCAAAGAAGGCTTCTTGCTTCCCAGGAAGGCAGTAGTGTCAGAGCTACCTTAGCTGCTACACCAGAGCTACTGAATCATGTAAACATTGTTTTATTTACAGACTGTGGAATGAACTGCCACAAGCAATGCAAAGACCTGGTTGTGATAGAGTGCAAGAGAAGACCCAAAACTTCAGTTGCAGACAGCAGCCCAACATCTGCTCTTGCTTCAAGCCTCTGCCCAGTAGGAGTTAAAGAACAATTCCATGGTAAGAAAAGATCAAAATATGTAGATAATCTTTCATTTACTCCTTTTTCTTTTAAAGCAGTTGTACAGCATCCTTTTAGCTTTTGTGAGTTAACTGCAGTGTTTTATCTGAATAGAAACTAGAACCAGGTGTATATTAGCTTGTATGAACACCATTCCTGTTCTAGACTGAGTAAGGATGGATTCCCTTTCCGGGAGATCTCTTGTCACACTACACAATGCATGGTGCAAAAATTCCACCAAAAATGAGTAAATCTTCTGCCAGACTCTCATGAGAACTACATGCCATGTGACATGAAGAGCTAACAGGTTTCCTTAAATCTCTCACCTTGTGAGAATCAAGTCTTGCTTTTTTTAGCAAGTTGTAACACTGACTGCACTGTTACAATTCTGACTCAAATTTTAATGTGGAGTTTACAAAGTCAGTTTTCCTACATATTTGTGTGCTAGGAAAACCAACAGCTAATTGTCTTTATTTTTTCCACTTCAGTAGCTGAATCTCTAACTTCTATCCCTCTGTCCATCTTCCACAGAATCAGAAATGAAAAATCTACACCTCTCTGTTCTTTTCTCCTTATACCAAACAAACTGTTTAAAATTTTCTTACTGTGCATTACTGTATAGGCTTCCAAAGAAGGAATGTTGTCCTTGAAAAACACCAGGCTACTTCTGTTTTTATTTTGGTTTTGATGTTCCAACTCTTTGCATATTCACTTTCTTTGAATTTTTTTCCTGCTCTTTGCCTGTATTTCATGTTCTTCAAACCTGCTTCCTGCCACTTTGATTATCAATCTTTTGTGTTGTATTTAAGACTCATACTGCTGGATTCCACCTTAGGCTTCCTATTAGCACATACATAGAGCTCAGTGCACCCCATTTATCCTGATACTGACTATGTGCATCTCTGTGATTGGGTCTGAAATAGCTGCAGCAATACATAATAAGCATCTCTTACCCATATCAAAGTTTTTCTCAAGCTGACCTTGATGCCACACCTGTTTTCTTCTTACTGATCCATATTTGTGTTACTGAGACAGGGCTAAGAGCTGTTTCAAGAGACACAACACTGAGAAACTTCTAATGACACCTATTTTGAAGAGCAATGAATGTAAATGTCAGTAAGGAATAAATGTTTTATTTATTAAAATCATGTTTAATTACCATGCCTCCTGTTTTCTCCTTGTCTGGGAGAAGATCTTGCCTCAATTTACCACATATATTTTAAAGGACAAGAAGAAAGCTCATTCACCTTTCCTAATGGAGAAGTAGTGGAGCACAGTGAAGACAGCAAGGATCGAACCATTATGCTCATGGGTTCCTCAGCTCAGAAAATCTCAGTGAGACTGAAACCAGCTGTGATTCATAAAAGTACACAGACTGATCCTGTACTGCTGGCTGGTGATGTATCTCGTAAGCGGAGAGAGAAGAAAGAACACAGGATGCCAGAAAATCCTTATCTCCAGCCAGCTCCAGCATCCACATTTCCAAGCCCAATTCTAGGCCGCAGAAAGGCATTTGTTAAATGGGAAAACAAGGACTCCAGCCAGAAAATGAAGGAGGAGCATCACAGCTGTAAACCCTCATACCAGGAACTTGAGCAGGTACACACATGATGTAACAAATTCTGTTTTACTCAACAATACAGTTAAGTGGTTGATGTGTGGGAGAATGGCTGGGTGGGAAGGTGTCACTACTCCAGTGTAATTAATTGCCAATTTAATTGCAATCAAACAATCCATGAATGGCATCATAAAGTCTTAGCCACTTCCAGCAATGCTTCATTTAAATGATAAATTTTAGTAGTAGTAGTAGTATAGGGCTTTGAAGCCGTTGTTATGATCACACTGATCCTTTAATAAGGCTGTGTCACCTCAAACATGGCCCAAATTCAGGTTTGTACAAACATCTTTCCAGACAGATTAAAGAGACTATTACAATTCCAAAGGTGCAACTAATGGATGGATCCAGCTATAATTATGAGGAACAAAGTCTTACTTTCATACTTTTTACTCAATATTTATCACTATTCTGTGATGAAGCAACATGGAAACAGTCCAACAACAGGACCACAGTCTAATCTTTGAATAATGACTATACCTTTCAATATATCCCTTGGTGCTGATAAAGTGATCTCATGTTTTATGAAAAATGATTGATTAAGACAGAGATAAAGACAATCTTCCAGTACAAACCACTTCCCTTTCAATCAACAGTACATTCAATACAACAAGGATGTGAAGTATGGATGTAACTTGTAAAAAGGCAAAAATGTCCCATTCATGTGAGTCCTGTAATTTACACTTGCCCTTGCTCCCTCATCAGATTCTGACCTCAATTACTAAACAGCCAGCAGATGATGTTATGAATTAATGGCTTCATTTCTGGTACATCAATTTCTGCAGCAGTAGAGTGGTAAAGTGTGACCTGTGTTGTTGTTTCCCCAGACTACTGTTGTTATGAGACGTGCAGTGGAGGGTGGATAAGTGCAGGTTGTGGACATGACTCAGATACCACCTGGTGGAAAGTTGTGAGAGTATACACAAAGGACAGAGCAGGGACTGTGGAAATATTCAGATAATTTACTGGTTCTGATGAGAGCTACACCAATTTATGTTTATGGCAGTCAACCTAAATATACAACCAGACAGACAGTCCTCAAACAATTGCACTATAAAATACAATTCTCTGGTTTTTTGTTTGTTTGTTTGTTTGTTTAGGAAAGGAATATTCTAAAGGCAGACAATGAAGGTTTAAAGATCCAACTGGAACAGGCACATAAAACAATTGAATCTCTCACAATCCAGAAAAGAAACCATGTAGTTGACAGTCTACAACACAGAGACTGCTCCTAGCAGATGAGAGGAAAATCTCCTATGGAATGGAAGAATGTAAGACTGAAAAAGGGGCTGTGATAAAGCTGCTTACCAAGTGAACTGGAGAGAGAATCTGAAGGATATTAAGCAGAAATGTTTTCTTTACTCAAAACATTTCCCTTTTAAACATGCACTCCCAAATGTATAAAATAATTCCTTTGACCTTACAAGGTAATGTGCAATGAAAATAGTTATCTTCTGGGTTTGCTTTTAAAAGGAGGGAGAGTGTTGCTGAAGTCTCTGTTCATGTTGAAGACCATATTGATTTCCCAGTGACTTGGCTGCCAGAGGCATACCTTACTGCACAAATGTTCTGACAAAGTAGCTATTCATAAGACTGTGTCACCTCAAATTTGGCCCAAACTCAGTTTTGTAGAAACAAATGTTTGATAAAGCTGAGTAAGTAACTTAAACTGTAGAAAAATTACATCAAGAAAAACAATTCTTTCTTGGAGCTGAAACCAATTAAAAACATGAAGTGAACGGTCACATTTAATTCCAAAAATTAACAAGAACATTAAAATAAGTAGCTAAGCTAATGCTATTTGATTGATCCATACACTTCAAGATAAACTGACAGTTTTTTTTAAACATCTTTTAGAGCTTTAGAAGTTCTGCTGCTTCTTACTTCATTAAAGTAACAGAGGTGAGACTATAAAGACTTGACATTGAATACTGCTTGCATTTTGGTGTTCCATGCCATGACATGGAACATTTAATTCCACTTATTTGGTTTAAGGGGTAACCTGTTGTCCTTATACAGTAGGTATGGGACAAGGTTGATTATCTTTTTCTCACGTCCAAGTAGATGCCATTGTTGAGCAGAACCTTTAGAGCCATATTATGGTGGAAACTGTACAGCAATCCCTGTGCAATAGCTACTGTATTTCAGAGCTCCTAACAAGATTTCTCCATTTTCTCTCTCCTAGATTTCACATGCACTTTACATAGAGAGTCAAGAAGAGTGTGCTCCTATGTCTGTAAATTTTGTATAGTAAAAGGTGCAAGGGAGGTAACTTAAAGACACAAAGTGTACATATTGTTAAGAGAAAATAAAACAGTCTTTAATCTACTTGTCAAAATAGCCGATTTGAAAATTGCATTTGCATTCCAAGAGAATCTGTACGCTTAGTTGTGTAAATCTTTCTTGTATTTATCAGATATGTCATCACACATACAAACATCAGAAACAAAGTCCACTTAATGCTCAACACTTCTAAGTTACCAGGTCCATTATAGATTGAAATTTAGTCAATGACAATAGCATCTGTGCTGTGTGTTCAAAGTGGCATAAATTCCATACAAAGTGGCATATACATTCCATCCACAATTTACAGTCATTATCAACTATATGAATGCTTTATTTATAAAGTTAATTTGAAACTACTTGCCCGTTTAGTGATTCAAGATCCTTGTTTGGAAATTGGATTGTGCTTGCAACTCCATGTATAAGTAAAAATAATGGAGGGAAAGAGTAGCAGTAGTAGATTTTCTGTAACATTACTGTAAATAACTGAAAAGCATAGGAAAAAACCAGCTCTTAAGACTGTGCAGCTTTTTAAACTCATACACTAAACCTGAATTATTAACAAGTAACATGGAATTGCACTTTGATCAGTGAAGCAATCAGAATGGCTGTCAGGTCATGTCTGCAAACTTGGTTTGCCTATTTTCTGTGAGCTTCTTGATTTTGTCCTCTAGGGAACTACAGCAAGGTTTTATTTCTAATAGGCATTTAGCAAATAAAAGTCTGTTTCTGCAACTATTAAACAAGAGAAAAGTTGAATGTATTTTCACTTATTTAAAAAATACCCCAGAAGAGCAGCCAAAACTCATAAATCTTGTTGTACAGCCAAGGTAACTGTTCACTGGTGGTCTAAACTCTGGATTTGAATAGAATTTGTGTGTATACATACACTTTGTCTATGATGGAATGTGCAGATCATGAACAAAACCTCGTAGTTAAAAGGAAAATTCCCTAACGTCAGCAGCTGGCCCAAAGGCTACTGTATAACTAGGTACTTAATACTCCAAACTCAGTTATGACCACAAATTTGTACAGTCCTACGTGCTAACTTAATGTTTCTCTGTGAAGTTTGCTTGCTCAGTCTGAAAGATTTTAAAGGGATCTGTTTGCAGGAATGTCTTACAGAACAAGTGTGAAGTGCTTCATATGTGCTGAAAACTTCCTGCTTCAAAGAAATCAGTTGATACCTGGATAACTTGAGAGCTCCCTAAGTACCTTCAGGTTCTCTGTTTGCCCAAAGTCCCTAACAGTTATTTCCTTCCCCCCCCCCCCCTTTTTTTTTTTTTTTTTTTCCCCTGAAGTGCTGTTAGTACCTTCTTTTCTTTTGGGACTTGCTTTTTCCTGTATGAAAGACTTAACAGCAGAACCTGACTTCAGGTAAAGTGTTAAAACTGACAGTCCTACCCAGAAAGAATCACTTGCCTTTGTGTTAACCTTCAACCTGCTTTATGTTAGAAAAAAAAGACACAATTAAAAGTCCTGTTTAGAAGTCATGTTATCAAACAGTGATACTGAAATTTATCTTGTCATGGGTAAGTCAAATGTAAACACTCACCTCTTCCTTCTCTAGGTCCAGCTCTACTTACGAGAAGGCAGAAAGAACAAGCACCATTCCCCATTTATTTTTTAAGCGTGAATTCTGATTGTTTAAAGATAAAAGTAAACAGATTGAGTAGAATAATAATTAACAAGGCAGGGCTACTGTTCATATTCAGGTTAAATACAATTGCTTTTAGATTAGCTTATATATGTTTTGGAAATATGTTTTTGTTCTAGCAGCATCTGTTATTTTGTTGTAACTGATCTCTATGGCAACTTGAAAAAGTTTAATGCTGTCTGAGAAGATTGAAAAAGTGTACAGATTGTAAAGATTTTATATAAATTGTAAGATTTTGGTTTAATATTTATAATAGAAAAAATATTAAAATTGCATTTCATGGCGTCTCTGATTTTGTATCTCAGAGAAATCTGTACAACCTATATTCATCTTCCTTGACTGTCATCTGAGACCCCTCTGCGGCATTAACCTAGTACCAGTGTCTAGACCAGCTTCACCTTCTCTGAGCCTTGGAATGGTGCCTGGGAAAACTTAGGAAGCTAGGTATTTGCAGATTATTTGTTTGGTATTTTAGTGGTTGACACAGTACAAACACTGTGTTGCTACTCACAATTCCAAGTATTACAAAGCACCAGTCTTTATTATCATAGTCTCTCACTTTTCTTAAGAATGCTAATTTTGAAAAAATTTAACAGCACAGTAGCCAAGTTTAAGCAAGGCTTCTGTTGTGTCTGCTAATGCTGCCTATTGCACAGCACAACTGTAGCACCCTAAAGACTTGGTATTTACCTTATAGTAAACCTCAAAATACCATATCCTAAATTGGTTTTTATATGGGGAAATAGGCTTCCATTCAGTTGGCTTCAGTCATGTGAAGGAAGACATCAAGAGGTGGAACTCCTATTTATATGGCAAATCTGCTCTACAGCCTTATGCAAAACAAGTTGTAGTTTTTTTTCATAAATATAGAAAGTAAGAAAATAAAATTTGAGAAATAATTGGAGGATATTTCCTTAGTTTATGTAGATACAAAAGCAGTGATCATATAGATCACTATGCTTTTAAATTTTTTTTCAGTAAGATAAAAAGTAACTGAGATTCCTTAGTAATCCCAGACTTGTGGCATACTTTGCCTGTTAAAATTTTTCTATAAAGTTATCTATTTCCTTCTCCATTTTGGTCAAAATATATGTTTTTTTCATTACCACAAAAAGTAAGTTTCACCACTATTGTAAATCATCAGGAGTTCTTTCTTACAAACAAAGGAGGAACATATGAAAGTGGATCCAAATCACAATACACACAGATGATGCAAATAATTTCAAATACAGTACTTTATTCCTCAGTGTTTACAGTTGTTGACAAAAGCATCTCTCTAAATTCCTGAAAAAAATCCCCAGCCTTTTTTTTTTCAGTTTTTCAACAAATAAAACAATATTAACTTAGGTATTCATCAAGTGCGAATAAACACAAAAATGTTCACAGATATATGAAAATCTTTTACTTACAACAGAATTTTTAAAAATACTTCTTTTTCCAAGACAAAACTTGAGGTTTAAATCAATTACTTTCATGGTATTATTGCATTGTTTGAGAAATTAAAAGCATATGTTCTGACAAAAGGACAGCAAAGGATACCGCCGAGAAATATGAAATATGGTGGTGTTTACTTTATTTTTTAACGACTGGCTTCACATTTTGAAGTTATTTAAGAAAAACTGAAATGAAAACCAGCCTATTTGTATTTCCATATTTTACATGGTCTACATACACATAACTGAAATATGATACTGAAATAATTTAACTGTTAGAATTAAAGTGGGTGTGTACCTGCTTCACTTGATTTACTTCATTCAGAACTGTCCTGCCTACTAACAAACAGGATGGACTGATGAGTGTAAAAACACCAAGGCACATCCATATCTGCAGTTACAACAATCCAACTAAACCACTGCAATCTTGCATCCTAAGACTAATGAAACCTTTAAGCATAGATGAGTCATTTGTTTTTCGTGATGAAGCCACATGCTTGACTGCTGATTACTTGTAGCAAAAAGTGACACTGGGATGAGCAAACAGAATTTAATCTTAAGGCTTTGGTTGTTGAAAAACTGCTCTCTATTCCTTTGCTGACTAACACTTCACTCCAAGGCCAGCAGTCTCGTTTGGTTTGTCATCAGTTTGGGAGCTATTCCAGAGCACTAGGCAAAAGCCAAGCTCAGCATCAAGAGAACCAGTACTGTGCTCCCACGTGACCCATGAAGGGTCTCTGTAAAGACTGCAGAGGCTGCCAAGGGCTTAGGTCAGGAAGAAGCATAGAAAAGATTTGGCAAAGGAACCACAGTGCTAGCAGTTGGGTGACATTAAGCCATTATTGCAAAAGTTCACATCCCAGCTAACATGTTCTAGCAAGCAAAACTTCTGCTGTTTTTTTGTCAGGTACCTGCTGCGACCCTAAAGCCTGGGTAAAGCTGTATATGTCACATTAGAAGCAGCATTCTCAAGCAAACTGATCAGAGAGGGAATAAAAGGAGAAAAACTTTGCAAAGATGATAATTTGATTTGGAACAGAACTTTACATTCATGCCTGAAGCTGCCAATGAAACAGGACATGATACATACATTTATGAAGGTAAAAAAACATCTTTAAAGCATACCAATGGACACCAATAGGAAATTTGTGCAGAAAGAACTTGTAACTGAGGAACACAAATCCAAAATCAAATTCTGAAGTTCAACCTGCAGTTACACCTACAATTACAAGTGCTTTAAGTCTGCTGTGCTATTCAGTCATCAGACATACCAGGTTAATCAGATGCCTTTCTGAATCTCTCCGTAGTGACCTGACCCTGATAAATGAATGCTGTCATGAGAACATACTCAGGCAGCATCTCCTTTCCACCTCTGCTCCCAGGAGCAGCATCATAACATGGAAGATCTAAAAGATAATGGGCAGCAGAAACTGACTTCTTGAAGTGTCAGCTCTAAATTTAATTCCTGTCTACATACACTTACAGCCATGATGGTGTGACAGCTAACTCCTTCTAGACTAACTGTGTGTGAGGGAGAAGGCACCCACATCGTATCAAGACAGGGTTTCTTTTAGGTTGGCAGAGAGAGAAATCACTGAGAAAAGGCAACTGCTGCATGAGGTGTCTTGCTAACTTATTAACCAGACAGTTGGTGATTCCCACACACAGAGCAGGCACAGGAGAAGAGAATAATTTAAAAAAACAAGGGGAAAGAAAAAAGGTGAGAAGAAATGTCACGTTCTTTCTTATAAAGCTCAGCTTATTCAAACTTTGTGTCTCAAAGCTGATACACAAGGATATACACATGAATTCATACCAGACATGATGGCTGCAGGTTTTCTGCACAATCTGATTTTAAATTTTTTTTTATGGAACAGCCACAATGGAAAACAGGTAAAATGAAAATAAGACACTATCAAAACTCACTATGATGAGTTTACACTACATGCTCTGACCATTAAAGAGTGTCTGATACATTATGAACACAAAAAACCAATCTGATTTGATTAATTTGTGTAGAGTATTAATTCACAATGTTACTATAATGTGAAGTTCTGCAAGAATAATCAAATATAATTGAATAATTTTGACCAAAGCCTTAAGGATTTTAACATTTGAAATTAAAATTCATTTACATGTCCCACATGAAAACTATGAATGAAGAACAATGAGATGAAGAACACAAGCCTGAAAGCAGCATTCTTGAGTCTTTTAAAAGTGGTTTCATCCAGTTCTTAGGCCTACTTTGTTTTTTCTACACAACATTTTGGAGCAGGAAAGTAGACATGCAACATGCAATAATTAGAGAGGTCTGACCATTAATATACGTTTGTTTGTTTAGAAAGGGTTTTATTCAGTTTTCTGAGACTTATTTTAAATAAAATGACATAATAAAAAACACCATATAAGCAGTATGAAAAACAAGGACTTAAATCATCAGATTTTAGTATAAAACTTCAGTTAACTAAAAGAACTCAGCAAGAACATCAGTTGGTCTAATGAAATTACTCATATGGTCATACTTAATTCTAACCTAAACCCAAGTCAACATATCTGAATTCCTAGTACCAGTAAACACCACCACTATATTCTGCCAGTTACTCTGTTAAGATTTACAGTAGTTCAGTATCTTCGGTATCCTCCCCCTCCCCTTCCACCATAAGGATCACCATAGCCTCCACCACCACCACCACCCCCCCAGCCACCTCTTCCACCACCTTCTTGTCTTTTCTGCCATGGAGGCATTTCGGGAGGAGGTGGTTCAATCTCTGTTGGTCTGCCTCCACGGTCAGGGACTCTCCCCATCAGAACCTGTATGGAAAAAATAGGTCATTTTCAGAGTTAAAAAATAGTAGTAATAACTTGAAGAGACACAGGATTTTCTCCTGTGGACAGATAAATGCTGCCTGCTGTTTTCAGGAAATTTGGCCCCTCAGTGCAGTGCTTGACAGCAGAATCACTATCTGCTGTCCCTGTAACACCACAATAGAACTCTGAAAGTGTTCTCATTTTTCACCTCTAAAACAGAAATAACAGAGCCAGCAGCTAGCTGGCTCATATTACTTTTGTGAAATTTTTATGAAGAACACTGCACACCTGAAGTATTAGTATTGCAATAAGCAATATACATACTTCATATATAATATATACAAATACACATATATATTCATACTGAAAAGACTCCTTATGATGAGGCTCTTCTATTTAAATTTCAAAATTCAAGTTCAAACCTAATCAGCCAACAAAAAAAAAACCTGGCAAACTGATGTGCAATTCTCAAAGGCACACCAGTTTGCCTAACAGTAGAAACTACTGACACTCAGTAAAGAGCCAGAACAAACAAAATATGCATTAGGCTGCAGTAACACTTCCAAGAAAAGGAAAAAAATAAAGGCATCTTGACTATGGCAGGTATTACTCAGCGTATGAAAAGAGAAACTGCACTGGACAAAGTTAAACACAAAAAAAATCTTTGAAGAACAAAGATGTATCCAAGTAGGTCTTTTTGTTGTGATCTGTGTGGTGTTTGATCTGTGTGGTCAATGTTAACATTCTCTGATCAGTCCCAGGCACTCCAACTAAAGTCCGCTCAAGAGAAAAACCGCACCTTTCTCTGAGATCCTACAATAATTAAGAAATTTCAGAGTGTTAAGGATCAAAACATATTAAAGGGTATCTAAATGAGGCAAAAAAACATTAGAAAAATCTGTCAATACAGGATCAATAAAAGCAGGTTTAGTCACCACTTGAATGGTGAAACTCATGTCACTCCTCGCAAGCTTCAGCTTTTATCACACACAAGAAATCAGCACAATATTGATTCATTACTGCAGGCAAACCAGATAATTTTACTTTGTAGCAAAATGACATTTCTACAGAAACTTTCGTGATTTCTAACACACTGATGAATTAGAGATGTGGGTTTACAAACCAAACAACAATATCCTGACAAAGTAGCCCAGGAACTGATACCACAAATACTTACATGTACCCTTGAGGTGTGCAGTTCCACTGAACTCAAGAGGTCTTTTACACACACACATTGTTCCATACACCCCTGACATTGTTCCCCCTCATCTACACTACTCTGTTTCATCCTGTTGCATGACTGACTGTCTAGGAAGGTAAAAAAAAAGGACTTTCTGCAATGTTTACTGGAATACTGCAAACCTTCCTTTCTTAAATGGAAAAAAAGGAATTATGGTACCAAGCAAAACCAGTGTAATTCCAGAATTCCTTTCAATAGGTCTGTAAATCCCCATGTGCATTTATCACATGCCAGAACAGCATACCTTGTTGATAGCACAGGCAGTCTTCTCCCGTGTTGATCCACTACTTGTTCTGATGATCTTGGAGAAATCCTCGCGAGCAGCAAGAAGGTGAGCTAATGTAATGGTCGACTTTGGGGACAACGCATAGCGCTTGGGCTGATAGATCCGTGCTATTTCATCTGTTTTTACCTAAAGGGTAACATCAAACACAACTTACTTGCCAGGTATCAAACATGCCAACAGACTTACTATAAACCATGTGCTGGTCTCAGTAAGTCTCACTTTGAACACAAGGTGTAGCTTCTGAAAATACAAACTGTATTACAAAACATAGTGCCAGTTATCACCAGTTCTCTTCCTGTTGGTGGAGGTATTACAGAGAAAGTGCTGCTGATTATGTTTAATTCATGCTGAAACTTAGCACCAGTACAAAAGGAACTCCTCTGTCCACTGGCATCAAACAGATTCTTTAATGTCTTCCAACATGTCTACAGACTACAACTTAAGGAGTCCATACTGCTCTCTCAAGAGCTTTACATAACCATATTCAACAGATTGCTTCTAAACATGATGAAAACAGAGCAGCTTCAAAGTAAGGTAAATTTGTGGAAAAAACCTGGAAATATATCAATGCAGCAAAACACTTAATGCAAGCCATGAAAAAGTGAGACTGAGAGGGGACAACATTAGATTTTTTCCAAGCGTGCTTTGATGCTTAATTTATTTAGCAGAAAAGAAAAATAAATACACTTTCTGGGAAAGTCTAGAATGACCTTCAGAGTGAAATAAAACATTTGATATTGGCTAGACCAGATGACAGATGCTGAACCTTTACAAGACTGTTCTGCTAGGTAATTACTCCATCATTTGTGAACCCATTTTAGTCTGCAAACTTAGCCCTCTTGGAGACTGAACAAGTTACAAAAAACCGAAAAAAATCCCCAAAATGCCACAGCATCAAAAGCAGAGAAACGTATCAATATCTACTTAATGGTGGGGAAAAAAAGGCAAGCTAACAAATTTTAAAAATACAACAATTTGTCTCCTGGCTTAAAAAAAATAAAAATCTCTAAGTTACATCAATGCCAAAACATTTTCAATCCCCAAAACCTTCTTAAAAAAGTTATGAACATCCTTCAAGAGAAATAGGCGGAAAAAAAAAAGATTTAAAACAGTATGTTATTTTAAATTAGCATGTAACCTGGTTATTTCTGTAACTGCATATATTTCACATCAACAGTCTTTTTAAGACAGGAAAACAAATTATCTGACTACTTTATCATCAAAAATCTCTTTAAACTATTGTTCTATTTCAAAAGAGCATTCATTGTTTTTCACGTTGTTTGAATGGAACAATAGCAAGTGACAAAGTTTTAGTCTGCTTAAGTTAGTCATCAGTCACACCAACTACATTTTAGAAGTATACTTTAAATTTGAAGATACATAATTGTATTGGTACAGCTGTAAGGAAGTTATACAAGTAGGGACATCTCCTGGCCTCTCTGAGCTAAATGCCCCCCTTTTCCTTTCTTGCAGCATAAAAGCATTCACAACCTCTTCAGAAATTAAACAGTGAGCTATTCCAGAGCAGCACAGCAGACTCATGTTTTCCAGCGATACTTAGTGAACTTCATGTAGTTGATTCTGCATGTGTCAATGACAAATTGTGACATCACAAAGACTTGTAAGAATCCAAATGTTCAGTAAGCTTTCCAAGCTTTTAAGATTTATTCATCTTAAGCTTTCTGAAGAAACCTTTGGAAGGAAAGCTGACCTTGCCACTCATGAACAAAAACATCTGCCTCCAGATTCTCACACGTGTCTTCATCAAACTACAAACTTCGTGCATCTTATCTCCCTACTCTTTGGGATACAAACAAGATATATTTCCAGCTCAGAAATATCATGATTATTTTTTAATATACAGAGTTCTAGGAAATAGTACAAATGAAATTATCACAATTAAAGCAACACCAGCAGAACAAGTACAGAGGAGTGCTTTGGAATTTTTAGTGACCTGAAGGATTACAAGCAATTGTGTTGTTTTCTCACGCAAGCTACTATTCAAATACCTGTTCAACTGAACAGCTCTTCATCTAGAAGCACTGAATCCAAGATAGGGGGCAGTCACTGTAACCTCTCAGACTTTATGAACAGTCACTTTTTACACCCAACCTATGTTAAGGCCCAGCGTTTGTCTTACTTTTGCATCTGCATGAGAAGTGCTAAGGTTACCTCTTAGTTTATTTCATTGGAGGGTGTTAGATACAGAAAGGAAAGCACCGAGATGGGAATTTTAATTAAAGTGAGAAACCCCAACAAAGGATGCTAGAATTTCTAATTGTGAAGCTGTAAACAGTCACAAAGGATGGACTGTGCCACCTGGTTAAATCCACCCCCTTCCTCAATACCTAGGATTTGGATATTACAGCTGGAGATGAGAAACAGGCTGGAAAAAAGGTAACAGTGATGGAAGTGTATTTGTGTATTTACATGGTACGCATATGCTGTAGGAAGACTTGGGGAACAGTAGCAGACTCCCACCTACAGGAAGCAAAAAACACATCAAGTTTACCTTTGCTCTGTCAGACCAGCCAAAAGACTGCACAGTCACATCGAGCCTCTTCATCAACATCCGCCGTCGACACTCGTACTCACTGCAAAGAGCATCATTGATTTTTTCCAATCTTTCCTGCAGTGTTACAATAAGAAATTCAAACATATAAAATTACAGAGGTCAATTCCAACTTAACCCCATCCATCAGCCAAGAAGTCTATCCCAAGGTGACCACTATAAACTATATAGCATCTATGTAATGCTACAGTAGTATGTATATACAAAATGATTTGAAAGTGAGCAATGGATGGATCAACACAAGGTCTGTTTCATAATGTCAATTCTGGAAGTATCTGATTATCACTGTTCGTATTTAGCAATTGAATTTCAGTATTAATATTCAGCAATGGAACAGTGACTGTAAAAAGGCAAAGTTAAATGAGCAATATGCATTTATTTTGACCATCCTGTTAAATAATGAAGAGAAATGGAGAAGCTTTTTTTACCACTTGGTCAGAGTTCAGAGGTTTTGTTAGCAGTGATTTCCCCACATGGTTATTTCTCACTTTTGAGAGAATGTCCTTTATCTGAAAAAAACACATACATCTCAGATCAAAAATGATATTTAGATTTATTTCTGCAAAATTTGTAACAATCTAATTTTGCTACTTGGAAGATCAAATACTGCATGTTTATTTTAGCAGATTCATGAAAACAGATACACATCTTCTGGCTTATGATCCACTACAAAAAGATTTCCTGAATACTTTTATAAGATGATCTATACAAAAATATTTTATGGCACATCACTTGTCCTCCCATTAAAAGAACAACAGTTATATAGCAAATTTATCAAGTGCATACAGGAAGTAGGACTAGCTAAATTACTCATTTTGGATACTACTAAGTGTTGTAATGACAACAATTGGAAGTTCGGAGTTCTGTTGCCAAATGTTACACTGGGCTACAAAAAAGCTGATGATGGCTTTTATTAAGAAAGGCAGGAGATTTGACAGGTATGCAGTCATTCTTTCTCATTAATTTTATTCTAATCCTGTAATTGGTTCCAGATAACATTATGTTTAAAACTTTTGCATTCACTCCAAATCAAATTTGCTTGTACTTCTTCCACTAGTATACTTATAGTATTTCCACTTCTTGCCCTCAATAATTAGAGATGAAATACGTTCTCTCTACCTTCCAAACACCACTGCATTCTCATCTCTCATTACAAGAAAGCTCTACCTCTTCTTCTTGAGTGAACCTCCTTTGGCAAAGGTGTTCTAAAATCATTACCATGAATGCCCACAACACTTGTACATAACTTGAACATAATCCAACTGATTTTGCAGCTGGAGTTGACTGCATGCATATTACTGTTCCTGCAGGTTTTGTACAGTCTGATGGAGAGAACATCCTCATTTGCTTTAGTAAATAACCATGGGGAACCAAGCAAAATGAGTAAAACTAGAGTTAATTTTCTTTTGTATGTCAAAAGAAGGATTAAGGAAGTGCATGATCTACAGTAAGAGCTGTAGCTGGGGACAGCCATTAGATACATTTGCAAGGATTATAAGACTTCATGTGGGCACACAGGCATTTACATTACATTTGTCATAAAGGCATGGTTCAAAGCTCAGTTTTGAACCTTCACAAGTTACAGAAATATCTCTAATATTTGCTATGGAAAAATATTCCAGAAGTCAAAAATCAAATTCTAGAGCACCTAGCTAATTTTTAAAATAAATAATTAGAAAATCAACTCTCAGATGGCATGATTTTTATAATTTTCTCAATTTTTTTTTTGCATATATGAAGAAAAAATCTGATCTCAAATTTTCTGTGAAAACCAAGGTTTCTGTTCTTTCGTTTTACATCACTGCTGGGCAACACTCTGGCAGGTTAAAAACACAATATCCCAGAAAAAGTCTGAGGTAAATATATTGTGCAGTGAACAAATAAAGGGAAAACACTGTTTTGACTCTATCAGAAAAGACAGCCTAGTAGTATCTGAAAAGTGGCAATCTAATTAGTGTAACACTCCCTGTTGTTATATTCCATTCATATCAAAAGAGGTTACAATAAGGGGTGAAGTTCAGTTCCATGTACCATACTGATCCCAACACTCCTCTTTCTCTGATAATTCCTGCTTCTCTAGAACCTTTTTCTTTACAAAAAACACTCCAAGGTTGTCTGTCTTCTGCATGCAGCCAGTTTTTTTTACTGAAGCATGTACACAGTGCCATATTCCACTCCAAAATGCAAGTTCACCTAAGCACATGTTATGTATTCACCTAAGTTATGTTTGAATTTAAATAAATATTTGAAGAATCAAAATCGAAAGTTAATAATCAACACTAGAATAAGATCAGTATGACAGCAAGAGATGAACAGACCAGTAATTAGTACAGAAGAAGGAATGAACAGCAGATGAATTATGGGCAAGAGGTGTCTATTCATATACCATTGAGGTCAGAAATATTACTTCAAAGGTTGAAAGAAAGAGTCTATCAAAATGAGACCAGCTGCTGAAACAAAAACCAATACAACAAAACAAAAATTCCTCAATGTAATTTACAGTTAGAGTGTGAAAGAAGATCTGGAAGCCAGTGATGCTGAATATTCCCTAGAGAATAGAATTATTTTAAGTCTGCAGCTGCAAGGACAACTAAGAGGTAAACGCAACACTGCCACATACAAAAGCCACACATTCTGCCATCACAAGTCCATCACTGCTACATATTTTTGATTTCCATGAACTGAAAAGTGAAAGGAAGTTTAGAGAGAACAATTAAGGAAGATACTCAATGAAAATCAGAACTAGAAGAAACAAGAGCAGGTAAATGGAACAATCTTTTACTGACTGAGAAACTGCCCTCAGATTTCTGCAACGTTTTCTTTCCAAGCTAAAGAGAACAGCTATGTAATTTTTATCCAGCACAGCTTTACTAATCCGTAACAGTTAAGGAGGAATCTCTTCACTGATGAACTGGTCTATGTTCTTGACACACTGTAAAGTCATATTCAGATTAGTGAACCTCCACTTACTCCTCACTCCCATCAGCAAGGGCTCATGGGGAAATGTACAGCTATAATGGTGAAATAAGCTGAGCTGCCTTACAGCTGCAGAATACATTGTCCAGCCATGACTGATGACACAGGTATGAGCACAGGAACTGACACACAACCGTCTGCCAGAGGACAAGAATACAGCAGATGTGAGAATCTATGCTATAATCTATGCTATAACCCATATTCCCACACATGATAGCTGCCTTGGATTGAGAAGGATATGCAGGTGGGTTAAAAAACCCACCACAAGCCAGAAAGAAGTCTGCACATGTAAGTGGGAACAAAACCAAATGCAGTGCCCAGATAAAAGAGCAGTGAAAACATCCTCAAGGAAACATAAACCAAATTGTAATAGCCAAATCATTCTGAAGTTTTTACACATTCAGGTGTAAAAAGCAAACCAAATAATTAAAACTAGATGTAGACAAGTATATTTGACTATTTGACAATGACCTTGGTAACAGTAAAAATTTACAGGATTGTTTTGGGAGTTCACACAGGCTCTAAATATAAAATGAAAACAAATAGGCTGTTGGATCTGCTTGAGACAAAAATACCAAATTCCAATCTGCTCCATAAAAATAAACAGTTATTCTACTGTTAACATATAAAGTGTATCTTTATTGAGCATGACATTTCTCGTTTGTTTTGTAATTTTGTACTACTGAAAAAAAATTAGCTCCCACTTCATTACCATGTTCAATGTATTTATTAAATATCTTCATCTTCTGTCAAAACAGAGCAGTAATTTTTACATTTAACACCTTTTGCATAGAAAATCATCATATATGTATGCACCTCCAGGGATTTTTGAGATTTTGAAAAAACCTGACCTGAAGAAAGGTGTCATGTTATTAATTTAAAATAGCAACACTTTGAGAAAGAATGATGCCTTAATAAGTCATAAGGTGTACTGTACAGTTGCAGAGAGATCACCTAAAATCTTAAGCACAAAATATTTTTAAGCCTCTCTTTCACATACCTGCAGACAAATTCAGTATTTATCTAACTTTAAATACATTTTTGTTTGACCCTGATGTCTGGTGAACAGGACAACTCTTGTTCCCTGCAGTTACATTACTCCTTATTGTCCACTCACCATTACATCTGTAAAATTACTACAGATCAACAGTTAAATTAAACACATTAATTTAAATAATAATAAATTCTAGGATGTCTACCCAAATATTTAAAAAAATATTCTCTCACATTTCACTTAAGTGTTATGTTAACCTTAATTTTGACTTAGTAGTTTGTTCAGTAGCCCTTTGTAGTTTCTTTTCATTCTACTGATATGTGAAAAGTAGCGGAGTGCTTTTAATAATGTGGGCAAAAAAAGTTCAGAAGTCTTTTGAATAATATCACATTAAAAGGTTTTCAAATAAACAGTATTAGAATGTCACTTTGTAATTAGGTGTGAAGTTCACTACCTTGACTGGAAAACAGCCAGATGTAAGCACTAGTTACAAAGCACAACACTGGCATGAACTTTTCCGAATCTTTCATCAATGTTCATTTAGAATTTATGGAGGTTTTGGCACTAAATTTCAGATTGACTGCTAGATTCCCCATTTGTAAATATACTTTACAAGGGAACAGCATCTTAAACAACTTTAAAATTACTGTTAGTTTTTCAGTACTATATAATAAAATAAGATATATTTAGTGGTAGAAGGCCGTAATACTGTCAATTTATCTCTCATTTTCTTAAGTATATTGATAACCACTACCATGGGTAATTACAGGAGATGCAAAAGATACTTGCTATGATTGTACATGCAAAGTTTGAGCTACTATAAAACTCATTTTGAATGAAGAAAGCAATCCCGATTTTATACTAGTCTCTTAAATAAACTGGAAAATCACTTAAAACAATAAATGTTCTAATGTTCCATACCAAAATACAGTGTGTGAGCTGGCCTTTGGTAGGTTGCTGCTGCACAGCCAAACTATTCTCAGAACTACTCCCACAGCTACTGACAATGCTGAAGATGCTAGACAGAGACAAAGAGTACACATGTTGAAATGCTGCAGACAGATTTGCAGATACACTAAATAAAAATACTAGATCAGTATGTAAGTCTGTATTATGAATTATATAACACTAAACATCAACACTGCAATTTCATGCAGAATCTAATTAAATCAAAAGCCAAAAAATATTTGGAAAAATAAATGTATCATTTCAAGTGAATTTCTGTGATCATATTAAAAAAGTAACAAAATGGTGCTCTTTAAAAAATGTTTACAAATCCAATGAACTTTAATTGGTGGCACCACCTTTCTAAAGCAGCTATACCTATAAGTTTAGGTCTCTAACTCTGTCATCCAAATAACTCTAAACTTGTCCTATATTAAAGTAATGGATGAAGGACAAGTAAACGCATTGCAGAAATTCTACAAAATCTCCAGCATGGTAATAAAAAATCCTTCATAAGGGATTAAACACACAGAACAAATTACACTATTAATTTGGAGTCACAGAAGATGAACGAACTAGTTTTGCCACCTTTCTACACTCTGAAGTGAGTGCAAGTGGTATAACCACTATGGAACTGACAGACCTAAAAACTATTGGAAAATAGTCNCCGCTCCGAGGCGTCGCTGAGCCTCTCGGGGCTAGCCCTCACCTGTGTCTGGGGCTGACCCTTCCATGCAGCCCGGCTCTGCCTTTCCGCCCGTGCTGGGTGCTCACCCTTCCCCGGCGGGGCTCGTCTCCTGGCCCTGCGGCTGTGCTCCCCTTTGGCCCCAAAGCCCTGCCCGCTGCAGTCGCCTGCCCCGCTCCAGCGGGTACCAGGCGCCTGGAGAAATACAGGATCAGGAGCCACCACAGCCATCCTTTTGGGCTCCGGACATGGCTCATGCCAGGGCAGCCAGCTCTGCCACCCTTGCCCCAAGCCGCCTCTGGGACCTGGTTCAAAAAAGCAGGTTTTGAGGCCTGGACTTCTGCGAAGTTATTTCTGTGAACTCTCAAATTGAGCAATTCTGCCTGAGATGGTGCAGGCCGTATCTCCCGAGCACCTGTAGTCCTGATTTTCCACTGTGGGGTGGTGCCTCAGCCCTGCCGTGCTGATTTTGGCTGAGGTGGAGTGAGCTCTCTTCACTGTGACTAGTATGGGACTGCGTTTTGGAGTAGTGCTGAAAGTGGTGTNACCAACTAACCAAAACAAAAGATAAAGCTCTAAAGATTCTGCTCATTTTTGTACTTCTGAATACCTGCTGGGATGGCAACACTATGCACAATTCAAGCCTGTGATGCTGTCTGATAGGAAATGCTGGACTTTGCAAAAGGTGGCCAATACCAGGTGTCTAATAATTCAAAGAAAACGTTCTATATCTCTATGTGTGTATGAAGGAACTGGTGCTCCAGGTCTGGTCTTGCTGCCCCACAACTGCAGAACTGGAGTCCTCTCCCTATAATAGGATGCAACTAAATCTGTACCTGAGAAATGAAGCAAGGAATTGAGCAAGGAAGGCCACTGGCCATAGCTGCAGCCTATAAATACACATGGATGTAAACACAGCTAACAGTCACAGAGGGAGCTCAGCACAATCAGGCCATTAGTCATCAGCTGTAACTGATATTTTCATTCCCAGAACAGTGCTAGAATTGTTTCTTCATCCTTTCCAAAATATTTACTGAACATAAAGATTTCCTTAAAACTAAACAGATCAAGCACAGTTACAGTGTAGGAATAGGCAGTTCCACTTGCACCTGGGTGATGCCTTTTATAAATTATTCATTAAGCGTTTTGTCTTGTCACACTGAAGACAGAAAATCATGCAAGTAGCAGGCTCTCTCCCCAGAATCTCTGAATGTTCAACTGCCCACTGGTTGACGAAGAAGAATGAAAAAAACAAGCACAATCAAGTCAAATTATTAAATTCAAAGACTCAGAAGCAGAGGGAGTTTTTATTCTACCCTAAAAGGGGGATCAGTCACTCTCTCCCCAAACACTAGAGAGAGATGAAGAGCAAAACTTTCAGTTGTCTGACAGAGAAGATAAATTCCACCTCAAGAGCCTATTTACATTCTGCAGGAAGGAAATCAGATTAAAGATCACATCAGTGAAAAGAGTTAGAACCTGGAGGCACACAACAGAAAGAACTATCTTGCTGACTAAGGTTTAAGTTGGCTTATTCACTGAATACTGGCAATTCAGGCATTTTCATCCTCTTCTGCAGCTAAGGCAATAGCACCAACAAATCCATACTTGCAATTAAGAAATTAATAAACTAAAAAGAACTAATTTAAGTTTTGGATATTAAATTTAAATACATTCCAGAAATGACTACAGGTATATAAATGCACCATCAGTTACTATCCAAAGTTTTCTGCTTGCTACAGCACATTTGAATGGGTAAGAGGAAAACTTATACCTTAAACTTGCATGGCAAAATATGTCTGATCAGGTACATTGCAACCACAGGGAAATGCTGAAATACTTCACCTCACAATTGAAATAGTTTAACTTAAAACACTCAGCTGGGTTTCAGAATTAAATTATTTTGCCTCAGATAGGGCTTTTATGGGTGAGACTGCTGGGCCCTTAGCTCTACAGTGAATGCTTACAGAGATTGTGTTTACAGTTTAGCAATAGTGAGAAGAGTAAAAGCCCATACCTTTTGTTCCACACTGGTTAACAAGGGAGGAATACCAGAAGATGAGGAGTTTGGTAGACTCAGTGCATCACAAATAGCTTGAACTTCCTGAATAATTTCATTGTGCTTTTCCAAATGGGAGCCTTTAATTTTCTTGTTCTGCAGTATCTTTAAAGCCTGAAGTTCTGTACTTAGAAATACTAGAGAGAAAAGCATTATAACAGCAGACTTAGAGACACTTAAGCATTTCTGCATCCACATTCTCAGTACAGCTACAATATATACATTTGTAAGACAACCATGATAAAAGGGAGACTTTCTCAGTTGTCTCCTGAACAGGTCAGTGAGTGTGCTTCCTATTCTTTACCTCAATTTCCTCTCATCCGACTTCCTACCTTCAGTCTACACACTGCATTTAACTGTTCAACTCCCTTCTGCCACCAGATCCCAAGTTCCTTGGCTAGTTTCATATTACCACACTGGTTCCTGCTGTCACTCCTTTGTCCAAGTCCAACTTACACTTAGACATTGTCTCTCTCAATTCTGCTTTTGAGTTGATGCATACTGAGCTAGTATGGAATGACTGTACACATCAACTTAAAAACACATAAAGAACTCTTCAGTGTAAATCATTCAGTTATGATAAAGCATGCACAAATAATACTGTATTATAAACAGGAAAAATCATTATTACTCACACAGGAGTTTAAGACAATCTTCTTTCTCTCTTAATCTGTCTTTGATGTCTCCAGACACCAGTGATGAATACGGACAAGCCATTTCTCTCAGAAAGCCACTAATTTCAAGCTGGAAGCTCTCTATATCTTTCACACCTATGGAAATAAATGCACAATTAATGGCTTTTTACAGAAACATCAAACTGGAATCTAATTTTTTTAACATACACTTATATTGCAGATTTCAACAGCCCAAAGATTAACCACATACCAGCCTAGCAACATTTTTCTTAAAAAAGCCCTACATACAAGCAGATATGCCTTCTAACAGTATCTTGTACTCATGCTTTGAATGAGGTAATGCTACAGCAGTCTGTGAAGAGACGAACATAAATGACCATCAGTAGGAAGTGAACAGTTTATGTCACGAAATAGCATGTCAATGTAACTAATTTTCTGATGAAGAAGTGACAGGAGTCATGAACCCGTTATTTTCAGTGATTGGTTTTAGTTCCACTACTTTTTTTGGTAAAAACATAAGTAATATAAAATCTCATCCAAACTCCAGCCCTGGACAGAAATAATCAGGCAGTGCTACCAAGCACTTCATGTATCCACACACAGTGCTGGCTGGAACACTGCATTGGACCAACAGCTGGAAAACACCTGGCACTGCAATTTATGCCATCAAAAAATGATTACAGGCACGAATGTACCTTTTACATTTATGTATATCTAAAACCACCCAAATCACCTTCTTTTTCCCTATTGAAACAGTCTTCAGAACAAAAGACCTTCATCTAAGAGCCACATACACACAAATATCAGCCTGAGTCTGGCTACCCTCCAGCTTTCTTGTAAACTTCAACACTGTAATTTCACTATTAGCTGAAGAGTATGGGTCTAAATCCACTAAACAAATACAAATCAACATTCATATACCATCTGTTGCAGTGATGCTTTCTTCCATATTACAAAGTGACTTTATCTGGGAACCTAACCAAATGCAAAGCTCAAAAAATTCTGGTGAAGACAATCCATTTTCTGCTGCTTTTTTCAAGGCCTCCTCCTCCAACAGGGCACCCGTGTACCTGCACAGACAGATACATTAGTAATAAGAGGTAAGCGTAACTTAAAATATACATATATTCAAGTTATTTTACTCTAAGATGGTTAGTAAGTACACTTAAAGGAATTAACCTTACTACATTACTTTTGTCAAAGAATAACTCAGACTTTTTTTTAAACACACCAAAAGATTATTGGTCATTTATAAACGAAATAGTTTGTCAGAAAACATGAGACAGGCATTTTCACATGTGTATGTGAAAACAGACTTTGATCTCTCAAAACACGCCTGACAGAGAAGAACTCAAGTACTGACTCAAGCGTTCAGTCCAATTTCTTCCTAACAGTAACAACTAACTGCCCTGGAGTACTGGGAATAACACAGCTGAAAATTAAACGTCGCACAGTTTTTGTCCCGCACCATCCGAAGCACATCGCGGGAGGCGGGCAGGCACGGAAGAACGAGGTGCTGCCCCGCCAGCCTCCAGCGGCCGCCCCGGTGCCGACCACGGCTGCTGCAGCCCGGAGCGCCCGGGCTCCTCTGCCGNTGACCCTTCCATGCAGCCCGGCTCTGCCTTTCCGCCCGTGCTGGGTGCTCACCCTTCCCCGGCGGGGCTCGTCTCCTGGCCCTGCGGCTGTGCTCCCCTTTGGCCCCAAAGCCCTGCCCGCTGCAGTCGCCTGCCCCGCTCCAGCGGGTACCAGGCGCCTGGAGAAATACAGGATCAGGAGCCACCACAGCCATCCTTTTGGGCTCCGGACATGGCTCATGCCAGGGCAGCCAGCTCTGCCACCCTTGCCCCAAGCCGCCTCTGGGACCTGGTTCAAAAAAGCAGGTTTTGAGGCCTGGACTTCTGCGAAGTTATTTCTGTGAACTCTCAAATTGAGCAATTCTGCCTGAGATGGTGCAGGCCGTATCTCCCGAGCACCTGTAGTCCTGATTTTCCACTGTGGGGTGGTGCCTCAGCCCTGCCGTGCTGATTTTGGCTGAGGTGGAGTGAGCTCTCTTCACTGTGACTAGTATGGGACTGCGTTTTGGAGTAGTGCTGAAAGTGGTGTTGATAATATAGGGATGTTTTTGTTATTGCTGAGCAGTGCTTGCAGAGAGCCAAGGCTTTTTCTGCTTCTCATACTCTCATAGCACCCCACCTGTGAAGGGACTGGTGGTGCATAGGGAGCCGGGAGGGGGCACAGCCAGGGCAGCTGACCCCAACTACCAAAGGGATATGCCAGGCCATGTGGCATCATGACCAGTATATAAAGCTGGGGGGAAAAGGACTGAGGCAGGATGTTTGGAGTGATGGCATTTGTCTTCCCGAGTAACTCTTGCCCTGGGGATGGCTGAACACTCCCAGCCAGCTCATGGGAAGCAGTGAATTAATTCCTTGTTTCGCTTTGCTTGCATGTATGATTTCTGGTTTATGTATTAAAATGTCTTTTACCTCAATCCACAAGTTTTCTAGCCTTTGCTCTTTACTTCTTAACCTACATGTGTTTCCATTTTTTGGATTCTCTCCCTGACCCCAGTGGTGGGGGAGCGAGTGAATGGTTGCATGTTCCTTAGTTGCCAGGTGGTGTAAAACCACAACAACCCTTTTGACCTTTTTTAACCAGCGTTTTCTTATATGGACCTTCAGAAAATTCAGTGGCTGAATCTGTGATGAAGACCAGAAAGACATACAATCAGATGGAATTACAACATAGATGTTCTTAATGTGTGAAATCCCCACAATTTTTGAAGCAACTATTTTGAATTATTTCTGTTTAACAGAAGACATGGCTTTATTGAGTGCTAAGCTTTAAAAAGTGGGAATCAGGATAGCTGTGACATCTTCCCACACCCACAGACAGAAATCTAGAAATTAAAAACATTGTTTATGGCAGTCAGGGGAAGGAAGAGCATCCTGAAGGCTGGCACACTTATGTTGACCATATGTGTACATTGGTGCCAGTACCTCAGCAATGTCTTTCACAGCTCTCAACTGTCTTGTACCATGTGACTGAACGTTGAATAGACTTCTATTTCAAATGGGCTAATATAATTTCTTTAAATGAAGAGTACCCATCTAAGAGGAGATGCTCTTGCATCTTTTTAAACATTAACATTGTATTAGTAGAATGAGAAAACAAGATACACAGAACCGGACAGAAATATCCAGTTCTCTTTTCCTTTCTTTTTTAAAGCTGTATCTCTATGCCACCTAGTGATTTATCACTGTACAGTTGTTCACCAAAACTGGGAAGTTTTCACATCAGCCAGTAATGCAGGTTAAGACAAAGAACTGGGAACAACTGGAAGTGAAACTAGCATAACATTATCAAAACTAAAAAGAAACCTGGTAATTTAAGAGATACTGTGTGGTACAAGTAGGTGGCAGCAGTGGGTCTCTCTGTAAATATTCCTAATAAATGTATTTTGCTAATTTATGTTACAGGAAAATACCTACATTAGTAATTTCTCCCACTGTCTTTTGATAGCATTGCTTATACATACATACATATATATATATATATAATAGCCAAGCATGTGTATCAGTCAGTGTTTTAATTCTACAGGGTGTTCTTGAAAAATCGTAACTTTTCTGTGTACTAGAGATGTTCTGTGTATGAGGGAGAACAAGTTTGAGTTTCCCAAACTGTCTCTTGACACCCACAATTGAAAGACGATTTTGGTTGTGATTATATACTTACGCTCCTCTCATAGCGCTACCATTCATGCAGTCCACAGCTTTCTCTGTGTCCATTCCTGAGTTTCCCATTTCTGGGGAAGGGAAAAAGAATCATGAGAATGCTGGCTAAAATACTTTTTGTAACCATCTATGCCCATGGGTGTGGACTTTGCTTTTTTCCCATGCCCTTTGCAATATACAAACAAAAACATAAAACCACAAGCACACAAGTGAGAACACCAAAAGAAGGGGTCTCGGCACTCCACAGCCATTACTTTCCAACAGGAGGCCTTTGTGACTTTAGCTAGGTCACCAGGGCCCTAGAGCTTTTCAGTTTTTGTCACAATTTCTTTTTCACTGGACTGCCAGTTAGCCATCTCTCTCAGCAGGCAGGTAACTCTTGATGTAGCACAAGGAAGAAATAGAGGTGCACAGCCAAGGTTAGAAGATGAAGATAGCCCCAGATCAGCACTGACTTGAATCAGCTTGAACTGATACAAAATAGCAAGGTGAAGATGGGAATTTTGGGGAAAGGTCTGCCATTTCGTATGAAATCTCTACAATTACAAGTTGCCTGTAATCTTGCTAAAAACCAAAATACATGACTCAGTTTTCTATTGAGGTAGGTAAACCTCAAGCATTTACTTGTATGAATATGACAAGTCACAAATTGTAATGCTGTTCAAAACTGCTTGAGAAGTGTTCCTGCTGCCGGGTTTGCAGTGGGCATTCTCAGACAGCCAAATGGCAAGAATGGGGTGGAAGGGTCCTGCTAACTGCTGCAGCAGGGCCATCGCCTCCTGGTCTGCACTGCCAACAGGCATGGCTTTGGGTTCTACGTGGTGGGCACAACCTGGCTGCTTCTTGAAGGGAAAATAAAGCTGGCCACAGGTGCACCAGCCACACATTTCAAAAGATTCATTGCTTTGTCCTTCTCGTATGAAGCAAAGGAGTAGAAAATGAGGTCTCTTGAATTCAAACAGAATGGAGCCAGACACCGTTTTAATGCCGGAGAGGTACAAGTAATTTGTAGTACTAAGAAACATTTAGCAGACAATTAATTGACCACTAGAGGGGATCATAGGAGTGGAGAAGGAGTCGAATGTACATGATAAATGCTTTCCTTTAATCCAAGCTCGCCTACGTGCAATGTTGTACTGTATGTGCACAGTTTAAAAATGATTGAGAAAAGACAGCACTCTGCGTACTTAGGGTGATACAAGAAGCTTATAAGAAGTTTAAAATACATCAATAACAGGTTTACTTGTTACAATGAAATAGCTTCTTTACACAGATATTTTTTCATCAGTTTAACTTAATCCAGAATAAATCTGTTCAGCTTCCATCTGTAAAAAGGTGCTAATCATTCTCTTAACATATTTTAAAAAATAGGTTTTGTTCTTCAGACTTGCTGTCATTTAAACAAGTGTAGCGTGCTTGTTTCAAAGCTGATGTTAAATTGCTTTTAATCCTTCCATAATCTTGTTCTTATCTTTAGGGATGATTTAGGAGTAGCCACCCCAGGCAGTATGAACCTCATTACATCATTGTGGAATCAGACTGCAAGTTGACATTGATCTATATATTCTAATTACATCAGTCTCACAAATGAAGTATTTGCAATGTGCATGATGTGATAGCCACATCACCAAACCTGAACAAATTTCCACTAGCTACAAGGATCCTGCTCATCCATTTACTGTCTGTCTTGCTGAAATTGAACTTGACATCCCATCATAAATATTTGATTTAGAAATCACCCTTCTAACATCTTCCAGACCAAATCAAGCCACCTGAAGCAGTGACATCAAAGTTTTCAGTCCAGAATGAATTCTTTTCAAGAAACTATGCCCAGTAATAAATTCTGTAAAATTTATTATCACAAAGTTCAGTTCCTTGAAAATGGACCGCTCTCAAAGGATTTGTTACGGCACATCTCTCTGGACAGGGGTGGGAGAGGGCACAACCAGGCAGCCATTTACACCTTGCACAATGACTACAACATACCCACTAGTACCCTTTCTCCAGTACTTGTCTAAGAAGATGGTGGCTTTTCCCTGTCCTTGAGTTGGAATAAAATGAATAAGGCAGTCTAGCTTTGTAAGGTTATAGACAATTGCACATAGTTGAAGTTACTGAGTTTTGTCATTTACCTTTGAGGTAGTAGGTGTTGGGGCCTAAATATTTCAGTGAGGTGTGCTCGCACCTTTTAGCATCACTAAATAAATATGATTAATTTGTTTCGCTTTTTTTCCTAGTGGTGCATTACCAGAGAAGCGTTATGACTATTAAAGAAACTAGATTTCTTTTTGCTTAAGTGGAGTCTCCCACGGAATATATTAATACACAACAATACAGAAAGAAAGGCATTGAACATAAGCAGCTTTACAACAGGGAAAGCTGAGTGACACGTGGAATTGCCAGCACCTTTCACCTCTGTCAGGGGACTCAGTTTAATTGTCTTCTTGCTACCAAGATAGTAATTATACTGTAAGGACTAATTACATCTGAAATTTCTGCTGTTGGTTTTTTGATTTTGTTTTTTTTTAAGGGAAAGTGAGAAGATGATGTAGCCCTTAGGTGCCCAGTGAACATTTGTTTGCAGAAGAGGCTGCAGAGTGCTGGTTGTAATTTTGTAGACATTATTCCATTATGAATGAGATTGAAGCCACAAACTAGTGCAACATATTAAGTGAGCAAAAAAAGACAGACCTGCAGTAAGTCTGGCCCCTGCTACAGCAAATGTTCAGCCTGGCAGGACAAAGCAATGAATATTCCAACTTCTTATTTCTTATTCTTTTAAAAATAAACTGTGCCCATTTTGCTCTTCAGACCATATGGCATGAATCATTTCAGTGAAGCATTCATCACATCATGATTTACACTGACATTATTTCTTAAAAGTTAAGCGGTGGGGCTTCACAGGGAGCACATTCATGTATTACAGCCATTCTTCTCTTTCACTTGTTTCACTGAAAGGTAACTTCATTAATCTCAGCTCAAAACTGTAGTTACGGGAGTGAAACCCAAGCATAAAGTGTACCTGCTTTTAGGTTTTCTGGGTGAAAGTTAATTTACTCATAAATGTACACATGCTTTTTATTTTAAGCTTTTACACTCATGTATGATGTAGTCATAGGTGCCTGATTGCTACTTACTCTGTTTTCATTTTAGGAAAATACAACAGAGGAAAGTCTTATGATAGTTATAGTTAATACAAATTTAATTAGAAAATGCTGAATATTTAAATGACAAGGAAGGTGTGTGATCAGGAGTGTGAGATACCTGAGAGGGATTCCCTTAGGTCAGAAACCTGCTACTGAGTCCTGGCAGCCTGTGTCAGTAACACCATAAGGCTGCAGGGCTGTCCAGGAAAGCCTGGGAACAAGGGCTCCACAGACACTGTGCTGCATCCGTAGGGAAACTGTGTATGTAGATTTGCAGCAGCTCCATCTTTCAGCTCTTGACTCTCTTTTATCATGATCTGTTTCTTTTTTTCCATGGATTTCCCACAATTCAGGTGAATTTTCTGTGGGTTTTTTCCCCTATTAACCCCCTGCTTAGAAACCAGAGAAAGGAAGAACTTCTGCATATAGTAAAACAAAGTTATTTCTCTGCTAGTCATGTACACAGTGTGACCTTGGGAAATCACTTAAAACTCTGTACTTCAGGTGTAAAAGAACAGTACTATCTGAGTAGTAAAGATGGTAGACCAGAATTTAATAAATCAAAGAAATAATAATTATACTGTCCTTGATTGATAAAATGTAAAGTATCAGACTATCTATCCTAGTTAAAATAAAAGACAGTAAACATGGAATATTATTAAATGATGGGAATACTTTACTTCTAAAAAAATCCCTGAAAGTGGCAAATGTTGGGTCTTAATCGTAAAGCTGAGACTTTCAGAGTATGAGGCATCCATTCCACTGGGGCTTGACTCACAAGTCATACTTCACAATTTATAGCAAAACTGGATTCTTAACATATTGGAATAAAGATTTTTAACAAGCTTCCATCTGTTAAACCAGCGAATTGGCTTGGTCTGATCATGCTTGCTGTTTTAATAAATAGCCAGCATCATTTTTCAAACCACAGCTTTCAAATTAGTTTGGAGCATTTCAACTCACACTAGTTGTAGCCAGTCCTGAAAGATTGACACTGCTTATACATTTGGAGGAGCCTACACCACACAGAGGGCCCAGCCTCCCATCCTGGTGGCTTGGAAGAAAGGCATACCAGTGCCATTTAGGAAGGGTGGGCTGAGAAGTGACCTCAGGATAGCCACTTCCTTGACTAATGGCATTGCAAATGAGACATAATTGGTCTCAAACAGGAAGGGAGTGAACCACTAAAGTCCGAAAGCAACTCCCTGTCTGGAAGGTGTGTTTGCCACAGCAAAAAAAAGCTACTCTGTTAGCATGGGAAAATGAAGGGAAGGCATATTTGCCTTTTTGCTGGGTTTTTCTTTTTCAACAGCACAAATGAAAATGTCAAAAAAGCAGTGCGCATGGAATTAAATTCTTGCTTTTCCCTCTCTACAACAAGACATTTAGGGTGTATCTATATTTTTCAATCATTTTATATATTAGTATTAAAGGTTAAAGCAAAGCATCAGTAACATTAAAATGAATGTTTGTGGTCCAGAGTAAAGCAGTCAAAAAGCCATCAAAAAGAAGTCATAATGGGAGAGGTGATTAAAAAAAAAGGTGGGATTAAAATCATGACTATTAACAGCTAAAAAGATACATTAGTGTGAAAGGCTGAACACGCTTGTGTTATGCAACATGCTTCTCAAGTCCTGAGTGGCAGGAGTATCCAAAACAGGGTGACAGAGTGATGGGGATTTGGATGCTGACCACCAATCTATACCGTCAGAGTTTTTCTTATGAGGGAACAGAAATAAATGAATTGTGCAGTTTGTTGTTTCTTCTCCATCTTCTCTATTTCTACATCCATGCTGCTCAGCTTCTCACCCATGCTTTTGTGGGGTGTTTGATCCAAATTTTTTCTCCATCTCAATCTTGTCCTTGTCCCAGTTCCCCTCATAAACTTCAAGAGACTGCAAATCACAGGAAGTGATGATGGTTCTGAGAAATGGTGCTTAAATAATCTAATCTATGTGAAGCAGTTGAGGTGACATAGCTGAAATAGTAAAAAATTTAGTAAATTAAAGGAGTGTCAAGCATTTGAGCCCAAAATATTGAAATCTGACAGCATTAGAAGCAAACAAAAAAGTACGATGTGGCCTTTAACGAATGGAGTCTTCCTCTCATGGAAAAATTCAATACAAACTCACATGTGCACACATCCATACATAAACATATGTATATATATGAAAGCAGGTCCTTAACTTATATTTCAGGTTGGGGGAGGTTTTGGTTCTTAGTCTCTCTTTTTCAAATTATTCACCTAGGTACTGCTTTTGTGAAAAGTTCTTAGTTAGCATAATTCTATTGGATTCTCCTAGGAAAAGAAAGAAGATATTTTTGGAAAGCTTATTTTCCTTTCCCTTGAACTGTAGGCCTTTTTTTTTTAAATAGTAACTCAGCCTTTTGGTTTTCTTTCACCCCTTTCACCCCCTCTGTTGCTATTCCTTGAGAACTGTGGGTGGCCAATGAAGTGATAAACATCACATGATGTCACTTAGCAACCTGATGTTCATAAATAGCAACAATCATTTTTCTAATGGCTATTTTTCCCCATCAGAAAAAATGTTTAGACCCATTCCATTCTGACAGTGCTGAATTCTTCATCTGAATTCCAGTATATTTGTTGCTTATGTTTTCCTTTCTGGGGGGTCCAATTTCACATGGTTATATCACGGCTGATGCTATTAGGATGCTTCTAACGTTTTTTTGGCGCTTACTGGTAACGTGTAATGACAGTAATTGTTAGCACCATTGAAGCTCTTTAAGAACAGTATCCTCACCCTTTTCCTAAATGCCTGCATTGCATGTCTCGGATGCTCTCAACATACTGTTGGCAAGATGAAATCAGAAGGGTCATCCAGAAATGATTTTTTAATTTTTAAATGCCTTTGGGGAATGCTCAGGAAGCTCAGAGATTTATCAATTCTTTCAGGAGGAATCTGGTAGGATTTGTGTGTATCCTCTTAATATTAGTATAATCATTTAAAATATTGGGTTTGCTATGAAGGACTGTCTCTGTTGAATGACAAATTTTTGCAAACAGCTTACCTTCACATGAGTATTAAGATGGAAACCAGAAGATAAGATTATAAACTAGGGAAAATAGAATTGTGCAAGATCCTTTGAAAAGGATCTTGCACAAAATCACTTAGGAAATACAGTGAAGTCATACAGCCACCTAAGCCCAGCTTGTCCTCAAGGAGTTCTCTGTCTGAGAGCACAGAAGAAAAACCAGCCCCAAGTTCTGTCTGAGCAGCATCAGTTCCCCTCTCCCTAACCATATGGCTGCTCCTCAGAAAGCTGGGGGCTCTGTAACTGAGAAGAGGGAGTAATGTGGGTGAAACCAAGACACTGTCACCGTGTGTGCATGACTGCTTCCACAAATCCTCCAGTTACTCTGTAAATACTCCTCTCCCTCTCGATCTTTGCATTGGTAATTCATACACCAAGTAAGTAATGGCTGAACGACACAGAGAGGGAAAATATCTTGTTTTCTTGCTCCCTTTATTGCTTTTTTAACTTGATATAAAAAAATAATTATACTACAGAATAAAGAAATAAAGAAGCCTGAACTTCCTCTTTCCAAGACATCTTTGTCATTCATACCTTCTTTCTGTGGATCTGCATTTCAGTTCTATAAAACTAGGGGGAAAAAGGCCTCTGATAGAAACACTTATGATGCCCCAGAGCTCTCTACTGCTCTCACATAGCTGCAGTATCTCACATCAGCAAAGTATTGCTATCTCAGCCACTTTAGGCACAGCAGCTCATGTCTGGAGGGTGACAGCAATGAAATCACTACAAGCAGTCTTGAAATTCAACTTCATTGTGTCTGGTGGAAGCTAGAAGAATAAAAACTGCAAAATAAACTGCTTCCTCTTGTTGAGGGAAGTGAGGACAGAGGTACCTAATCAACAGCTGTCAGTCTACTAAAACCTTTACACTCAGTTTAACAGGAGAGGCAGATAAAGTGATATATGTAATATATTACTTTCTAAGTTTTCTTCCTGGAAGCAAGCAAAATTAAGACTACTGTAATGAAAGATGAATTAATCCAAGCTGGGGTTTGATGTAAATTATGCAGACTGAGAAAATGAATTAAAGATTATGGCCTCAGCAAATGCGTTTTTATTCTCTGCCAATACAAGGTTTATTTTTTTTAATTCACATTTTATTACAATATACATGATGGGATTATTCACAGAAATCATCACATTCAGGGTGTGCTGGCTGGAGACATAGAAGGTCCTTAGCCTGATTACTTCCCAATATGTTTGCCTCATAATCCTTTTGCACTTTATAGTGTGCAAAGTTGGAAGACGTAGCTAAATCAAAGACAGGTTGTGGGGTGTACCAAAACTAAAACCTCAAAACAGTTATGAGCTGAAATGAAGATAATTTAGGAAGGAAGAATACTTCATGCTCTTTGTATGTCAGTAGATGGTGCTCTGTATAGTGTCTACACACACAATGTATATGCATAGAATGGTTTTATAGGTGGTGATTGTTATGTAGCCTTCCTTTGGTGCAATGGAAAGAACTTCTGGGGAAAAAACCTATTTATTAAATTCAAGCTATTCATGATTCTAGTTACGTTACTTGAAAATATGTTTTGCCCCTTATTTTCTAACTCATCTTTGAATTCAGTTGTGTTTGTAGGGGCTTTTGCTTCAGTAGATCTCGCTTCTGCAGCAAAATATCATATAGCAAGTAAAAACAGACTAGTAAATAAGTTTGCTTCATAGCTTAACTGAATTTCATTGTAAGCCCCATACACAGAGCTATATGTTGCATTTAGATCCATTTAGGTACTTACCTGGGAATGATATTCCTTAATAGTCTTTTAAAACCCCATTTTAACAATAAGCTTTCTTTAATACATTTTATGTTAGCTCTTGATGCTGACCTTCCCAAATTATAGTTCTCCTTATTTGTTCTGAACATTAGGGGACACCTCTAACACATTGGTATTATTTAGGACTTCTTTTGTAGGAGCTTTTGCTCATCCTTCTTTTACTTTTTTATAACATTCAGACACCAACCTACCTAGAAGATTTCCAGTCATATATAGGAATAAAAAGTAAGTAGTGCTGAGACATGACCAAACTTTGAGGTATGCTGTTTCCTATTTCTTTTACTAAATGAAGAGTTCAGCAGCTTGCAAGACAGGAAGCTCTCTGTTTGTTACAAATCGCAGTACATACAAAACATGTAAGTTGTCAATGGCCCAGTTGTGGCAATGGAAAAGCTCCTTTAAGACAATTTGAATACACCTTGTAGGCACCCAGGGATCATTTCACCACTCCTTTCTAACACAGGGCTGGTGGTCCTTGCTGTCTATTAAAACATAAAGATCGTGAAGAAGTATTTTTAGATGGCAGAAGTTGTTTTAGTTGGTGATTCCACAGAGACACTGCAGCATTTCAATAAGAAAAATATGGTGGACAGAAGGGAGGAGTCAGGATAACATGCTGGAGCAGTTTCTAGGCCAGTTTTCAGCTCTATCAGTTTTCTTGAAGACAAGTTAATGGAGGGGCCCAAGTCTTCCTCTAGGTTTTGCATGCTACCAGCTGCAATGCCATGATGTAAAAGCCCAGCCTATCTTTCATAAAGCATGAAAAGTCTTAGATGTGGAAGGGTAAAGCTCATAAAACTGATCTGAGCAAGAGACAGCTTAGTTAACCACTGGGAAATACCAAGGGACAGGCAAGGGTCCAAGGGTGGTTGTTGTTCTAAGTAACAGTCAAATTGTGTTTCTTAATCACTAAGAAAAGAGGGATGGAGGTTGTACATTTTAACTCACTATTTCTGCATTTTCTATATTGTGGGAGATTCAAATTTGAACCTGTACTGTGTAGCCTTTGGTCACACCCCTCAGGCTCAGGTCACACCCCTCCAACACCCCCAGACTCGTCTGCCAAGCCCCATCAGCCCATCATGTGTTACCCTCCCCCTGCTTCATGTCCCCAGCCATGGACCCCATCACGTCCCTGTCCCCATCCCACCAGGCTGCAGGCTGAGGCTTTCTCAGGCAAGCCTTCTTCTTGAAGATTGTCAGTTATGAATAAATTGGTTTCACTGAGAAATCATGCCCCTACCTAGCTGCATGCCCTGGAAATGTGCCTTTTTGACACAGCAAATATGTGTTCTATAGAAAGCACACTCCACTAATGAAATTTTTCAGAGAGCCTGGTGGATGGAACAATCACCATCACTTAGGAGCACTGACACCAGCACTGCTGGGGTCCAAACCTGTCACTCTAAGATCAAGGGGTTACTCAGACAGGCTGAAATTTTGGGACTAATTCACACACTCTCCTTACTGGAGAATTTTAGTTAGTAAATCAAGAATCATAGATAAATTATGAGGAACCTCTGTTTTTTGAATCCTGGCAGATCCCTGGGGCTGCCCAGCAACTTGCTGTTTGATATGATTGCACCTGTATGTCCAGCCAATATATAATATACATTCACACATGAAATATTAGGCACAGAGTGATTTCAAGAGCTTTTTAGTGTGGAGTAGAAAAGGCAACTGAATGTGTCTGTAAGTACCTACAGAAACATCTGAGGAAAAAAATCCTTGCCCTGAATTTAGCTCACAATCCCTATGAGATGCAGTTGGCTGCCCACGAAAAGGGAACACCTCCTGGAAGTATTGTGAAGGAAACCACTTGGTAACAGTGAGAAGTGTACAGGCAGTACAGCTGTACAGAAAGGGGGGCAGGTTAATGTACTTGATAAAATAAGACACTCTCTTGAAATATAAATTTCAGCTGGAAAAAATACATTTTAAAACCAAAACGTTAAGTAAGTTTCTTCCTAGATTCTACAACTGTAGTAAACATTTATATAGAAATGACCAATTTGAGAATCAAAAGGAAGATTAACAGCTTTAGTTTTATATGCTAGCAGCCAAATTCATTTCTCACTCTGTGGAATTTATCCAGGCTTCTACTCTCTAACTTTAGTGACTTATTCCAGATTTAAACCAGTATAAGCAAGGGCAAGTTAAAAATACTTGTGCCACAATTGGCCTTGAAAATACATTTCTCCATGACAGACATTAAACTAACTGCTGAGGCAGACAGCATGTCTTGCCCATAATAATTTTGTATTTGCTTCTTTTTCTCAGTCCTTAAAATGAGTTCATGACTTCATGACTCTAAGAGTAAATGCATTATATAATGAATACACTTTTTATTCAATATTTGGGGGAAATTAAAGTAAATGTTGTATGTAATAATATTGCATGGAAAAAGCAGTGATAATAATTCTGATGAGGGAGTCAACAGGAAGGCATTTAGTTAATCCTGTGGTCTGAGGTAAATGGCAGACAATCATGTAAACCTAATTAACATCATAAAACAAATACATACAGCATTAGCCCATCAGTTCTTGGCTAGTCTCTTATTTTCTTTAGAATACCATTGCATGAAAAGGTTAGGGCTTATATACTCAGTTAAATCTAATTCCATAAATAATTTGTCATGCTTTATCCAAAATTGACCCAATCTACACTCCTGCAAGCAGATCTTACTCACAGAGATGGACTTTGGAAACAAGCTTTTCCTAATGGCATTTCCTCCCTGTTATTCTGGTACCTGAGCATTGCACAGAGAGAGGGGGATTAGTGAGAAAAGAGAAAAACCACACAACCATTGCAATAATTACGATATCAAATTTCAGTGCAGACAGTTAAGTGAAAGGAACCTTGCTGAAGCATCAGCACTTGGGAGGAGCTTCTGGGAATGAGTACATTTTCTTTGGATTATATTTTTGGTTTGGGAGAAGAATTTGTGACATTTTCTTTGGGGTTTTATAAAGCAAATATCCATAATGTATCAGCAAATTTGATTTCTGGTCATTCTGTTGTTTCCTTCTGCTCTTCATTAATCCTGGAAGATTCTACATCATTTTTAGATAGTCTTTCCATGAAAATGGCACTGTGGCTAAACATTATAAGATGTACTTTGGATGTCTCAAAGGCCATTTCTTCACACCTTTATACACAGACCTGAACAGAATATCAGAGGATGGACAATATGAGACATTAAAAAAAACTACTTATTTTCACAAATTAACTTAGAATTGAGTAAATGGGAATAACTCACAAGGATTTTTGAAAAGTGAGTATTTCTTTATCTACCTGAGCTATCTGAGATAAACGAAATTTCAGCTCTCATATGAGGATGATTACCAGATTAAAACATCCACCTGTATGATGAACAAGCATGTTCTACCTAGGGAAAAGGGTAATACAGTATTTTCTTTTTTATTTTCTTTCCTTTTTTTTCTGTTTATGTAGTACATATGCGTTGCTTCCGAAGAAACAGTTTAGTTATTTCAATATGTCAACTGTTAAAGGGTAAAATGCTAAAATTGGGTGCCAGCCCTGAGTCCTTGTCCCTGTTCAGTCCTGACCTGGCAGTTGGCCATCCCCAGGGAGAGTCAGTGGGGATTTTCACATGTATATTAGGAGTGACAGGGAAGACACATAGAAGAGAAATTGTCCATCTGCTGCAAATGCCTATTATGTTGTTCTGCTCAGTTTTACCTATCTGTATCTTCATCTCCAAAAGGAAGAGGAGGAAAAAAGACTACTGGAATAGAAAACAGCTTTTCTATTCTAAATTCAGAATTTGTGCAAAATATTGGGTGCTTTGTCCACGATTCATGAAATTTAGCTATAAACACTAGAGTTTTTTGTAATGCACAGATGTCACTATGATAGACTTTGAAGAACCTTTCTATGCATTTTGTATTGTCATACTTTCTAAACTGTATTGTCCTTTCCTTTGCCTGTTGCCCTTCTTGTTGTATTTTTTCTCCTAATGACAAAGCAGAGTCTAACTAGATTTGTAAAACAGTGTACCCAACTATTAGTCTTTATTGAGAACTAATAGAGTAAAGAACTCACTGTTAAGAAATTAAAAAAAAAATAAAGAGGGATACCTGCATGTAGTAAAGAGGTGTCATAGAATGACAGGAAAAGGGCAGCACCTTTAAATTAAGAAAGGAAAATGATGTAATAATGATTAAACCACAAAACAGAACTCCAACACAGTGAATGAGCAATGAAAATAAGGTAATAAAAAGGAGTACTGAACTAGCTCATGAGACATGTTATTACAGTGAACATTATGCTAGGACTGTTTATTTTGCTTAGCATTATGGCCACCTTCAAGGTTGCCATGACAAATGTGTGAGCGTTTAACGGAAAATGAACATTTTTTTTTAACTAAAAAGGCATCCACCAGCTCTCTGCCTACTCAATTTCCTAAATTACGTGCCACATAAATTTAACTTCATTGGCACTAAACAAATGTTAATGTTAACCACTTATGGGTTAAAGCAATTTTTGAAATATTCAGTGTGTTTCTCTGTTGACATTCCTCATTTCATAAATTGTAATCCATGCAGTTTTGCTTTACTCAAAATGTAAGGCACAATAACAGCACCTAAATAAGAAGTTTTACTAGCTAAAGGGCTGATCTAGTTTAAAAATGAATATATACAGCTTCTACCAGATTTAAGGGATATTAAACTTTTTTCATAACTGGCCTTTCAATGACTTTTTTTTTTTCCCTGGCACTGAAAGAGTCTTATTCATGTGTGGCTAAGTAACACTAAAATTTATGCAAGGTTCTTACAGCAGAGGGAGTAAGGGAGGAAAAGCACAACAGGGTTTGTCCATGCAACTTACAAAAACGTTATCAATGTGGTTCATTCATTGAGCAGTGACAAACTCAGAAGCCTGTTACCAGCTGGAATAGATGTACTGGACCAAACAAAGAGGGAAAGTGGAATTTGGACAACCACAGTCTCAAAGTGAGCAAAAAACAACAAGGTCATTGGAACGCAATGCACAGGAGGGTCGCACATTTACAGGGCTGTTCTCCAGGTTGTAATCCATCTTCTAAAGATTGAGATTAACTTCTAAAGATTAGGTGTTTGGAATGTTTGGTGGCAGGTAACATAGGAAGCAGGTAAGGTGTTCCCACCTGGCCTGTCAGGATGTGTAAGGGGAGTGGTAGAAAGCTAGATTAGCCTTGCAGCATTTGAAGCTGTGCAGGTAGTGCTTACTAATGTAATTAAAGAATGAAAATACTAAAGGGTGAGTGTGGTAACAATGGAAGCTCTGAGATAAGAAGAAAAGATGGTGCAAAAAGAATATAAGATAGGACGCCCAACTCATCACATTTCAGCATTTCAAAAGGAATAGATCAATTTCCTCTGCTGGGACCTCAAACTGAAGGTACATTGCCCTCTAACCTGACAGTCTTTATGTGTGATATTATTGATGGAAACATTGTTATATGCTCTTTCTTTCCTGAAACATTGTTTAGGAATAGCTTTTTAGGCAAGTTTTTTTCTGTTTGTTCCTAGGGCATGATTGGAAGAAAACTGTCATGGTCTGTACATTGAAGCACAAGATTTGCAATTTCATCATTGACGTGAATGGCGATGAGATGAGGTGCAACTCCATCACTGCCAGATTAACAAAAAGCATCAGGAGGCTTCAATCCATAGCACAGGAACCTGTATGACTACAAGTGATACTGATCATGTTCTTGCCTGATGTTTGCTGTTGAAGATTCAGGCTTACAACAGATCTCCTAAAGAAGTGTCCATGACACTGTCAAGAAGGAACTCTAGAGCAGTGTGCATATAGCTGAGGCACTTCTACAAATGCTCCCAAAGCTGATGCTCTTCTAAAGCTACAGGCAGCAGGTAGCATAAGAGCCTAAACTTTCTGCTCGGGGAACAATGTATGTAGGCAAATAAGTGACTGAGAACAAGAGAGGAAAAAACCACAGAACAACCCAAAACACTTTTCTAGGACGTATTTGGTGGTGGGAGAGAAGCAGAATCTCCTGGCTGTGGAGATTTTGCTTGACACACCAGAATTTGTTTACCTGGCTATGGAGGTTTTGCTTAAGATACCCACAATTTGCTTTAACATCAGGCTGGCTCTATTTGCCATTCCTCAGGACATGCTGTGGTTCACTAAGCTCTGCTCAGCTGAAAAGAAACTTTTCATGCCGTGCCTCTGCAGAGTGCTGCATGGGATATTTATGTTGGTAGAAGAGCTGAAATGACTGTGTTTGAGTTAGACAGATGAGCAGAACTAATGCAGGGGTTGAGCGAGGCTGAATACCAAGCTGCTAAGGTAAGCCCCAGCTCAGATTTCTCATTCTGGTCAGTTAATAGCTTGAAAACATTGAAACAAACTTATACAGGTTATGTGTAGCATGAGCCATCAATAACTCATCTGGAGCTATTTCACCTGAAGAGGACTGTCAATAAACCACTGTGAGACATTGTTTACATGTTATCTAGCTGACTGATTAACTCTTACTTGCTCACTGACATGCATACTGGAAGGACATGAAAGTCTTCAGCAAGCACAAGTTCTTGGATAAAACCAAGACTGTGCACTCAGCAATCCTTGACATTCACCACATTGTATATGAGCCCAGTTAAGATTTTAAACAGTTTTACATTCTGAATGCCTGACATCTATGATCATTCTAAGTTCCTATATTCACACATATAACTGACTTGGAGGATACTATGAAAAAGAAACCCCAAACCTTTGGGAAAGATCTTTGCTTCAGTCCTGATTTGACATCACAAATTACTGTCAGCTGTGATTTAACAGTCAGTATCAAAAGACAAATGTAAGTCTTCTGGTATTGTGCTGATCCACATGATGACATGGCAGGCTTTTGAATAACTCTGCCTAACATAGGTATTTCTATCTATATCTATATATATAAGTAACATAGCTAGATTATGCCTACTGACACGAAGCAGCACCTGTTGATACCTACCTCTTTACAAGCTTTCTCCACTTTTGTAGGAAACCAATCTAAGAGTGAACTGACAATCTTTCAAGATCTTCTTTAAGACTGTCGCTGTAGGTGTGTTACTGACAAGTTAGTTACTGTCCAAACAAGGAAGAAAAGAACTCACTGAAAATTCTACTAGTGTGTTGCTACCAGCCACATTTCAGAAAGTTGTTTAAAGTCTAGTAAGTGACTATCCAAGCATGTCAGCAGCTGGTGAGATTATTGCAAGTAGAGTTGATCTTCAAAGTTGGAGATATAGTTAAGCATTTACTGCACCATGTAGTGGAAATAGGGAAGAAAAGATAATTGCAAGGCGACTGTAGCTGATGAGGTGCCATCCAATCATCCATGTAAATATGCAACCTGAAATTCCTCTTGGGCTGCATCACAGATGTCAAAGTTCCACCAAGTCCCGGCAGTGTGTTCACCAAATGCTCTGACAGCCAAGACTTTCATCTCAAGTGATGTTATGATAGTATGTCAGTTGCCGTGTTTTTGCAGACATGAGTCATTAATGATGTCAGCCTTTCCTAAATGACCTTTGCAACACGTGGGAGCAGCTCCATTTAAATGTTCTTATGTCCAGTTGCCACACACACAGTTTTAAACTGGGCATGCTTGAAGATCTTTTCTACAGTACAATCATTGATTACACAAGGTGAGACTTTTTCACATACGCAAAATTTTTAGAAGGCAAACAATCCCAGAAGAAGTCTACACATATAGCAGGACCTAGTTTGTCCATTTACGAATCTGTATCACTTTGATGTCTTGCAAAGGACAGTTCTTTAGCCAACAACCCGATAAAGGTCATTTGTGGATAAACGATAGTAACACAACCCATCACTGATTTAGTACCTGCTACTTTTCGATCAGAGAGCAAGCCCAGGTGGTGTTCTGTCCAGGTCTACAAAAAGACTCCACTGTACAACCTAATGATTGCCTGCTGTATGAAGGGGACAGCTTCTATATCTTCCTCAGAAGATTAAAAGTAGATTCTCAAGTGCAAGCCCTTAGGAAAAGAGTGAAAAAATACACAAATCAAAGGAGCAAGGACTTGAAATAAGTTGTTTCCCAGTGCAGGCAGCTTTGCACTCAAGATGTAACTGAAGCCTACCCCCAGGGGTATGGTTAAAGGTAACTTCTGTCTCATTCTTCAGCAGATATGTAGCCAATTAGGAATACCTGCACTGCGCAAAGCACATTGTAAAGGTTAGTTTGGAAGAAACTATTCTATGTCGTCTAGAAATACAGAACTGGTTGAGCATTTTCTAAATTATTCCAAGTAATAGCAACTGTCCTAACAAACTGTAACAATACAGACCTGCTAATGTTCTCACCCTACATTTCCCTCTAAATGTAAATGTTTATGTTAAAGAAATTCAGATGGAATGGAGATAACTGCTGCAGTGAAGGAGTTTCAGTAGATACATCTGAGCCACACATTCAGGATGTGAAGTCAAAGTGAGTCTTACAGCTCCAGTGTGCCTTACACTCCTAACTCTGGTGCCAAAGGCATATAACTGCAAGATTGAGGAGTGATAGCATAGAAAAGTATAACCAACATAACCACTCCCACCTTCCCTTAGCTTACTTCCTACCTTATGGGAGGAGTAGGGGGTTTTTTGGTTATCTTGGGGAAAACCCTTCTACTTTCCTTACACTACTGTAAAGCCTCACAGCAGCGTTTACCAAGCAATTATATTTACGGTTAATGAACATCGGAGGAAAATACCATCAGTAGTGAGAACTGCCACCACACTCATGAACGTGAGCCCAGTTCAGAGGTATCAGGCTGAACAAATGAGGACTGAGGGGAAAGCAAACACGTGACTGGTCTAAAGGGAACAGAAACTTTAGGTAATAATTGAGCATTTTTTTGAGACACTGGTGGATTAAAGGAGAGAAAAGCTACAGTGAGCATGAAGTCATCACGGATAGTGCAGGAAGGACTTGAGTCACGATCAGCATGTTCTTGAGTAAGCTGATGAGCCAGACTTACCACCTCATTGCTGGCTGGAGGTAAAGTAGCAGGAATCTGTTGGCAACAAGACACCCAACAAACAAACAATGCAGTGCAGGTACTTTGAATTTTCCAGAAACACAAAAAAGGCCAAAGTTTTAAAAATATTTCCTTTTTCTTTATTTCATAAGAGGGAAACAGGACTAAGAAATGTGAACTGGCAATTACTTAGTTAAAATCTATTCTAGTTTCTCTAGACTTGAGAAAAATGTCTGACTAAAACCAGGATGAATATTTTGTGCAGTAACATTACTTCAATTTTTTAGTAGTGGCATGAAAGGGAATGACTCAGTGTTCTCAAGTCCCCACCCATCCTCTGGCTCTGGCTCCTAAGAACAGTTTAAATTTTGTAGTAGAAACAGGGTCCCACATTCACTGACTAGCTGCCAGTTCTGCCTGTACTCACCCACGTCCAATCTCACCCTGCTGCTGATGCTTCAGCCTGAACTGAATGTGTGTGCCTTCCAAATATACTGTGCACAGGCATTTCTACCTAGCTTGGCTCAGGCCCCAGATTCCAGTCAGAGGTGCTTTTAAAATAGATTGGTAATCTGGAAAAGGTTTGGAGGTCCTGAATTTTTTTTTTTAACTAAACTATCTTGAAGTTAGCAACTCTGTGAAAACATTTTTTTTTGCCAAAAGAGCACGTGAAGCAGCTGTTCAGTACTTATGCAAACACCTGTGAATATTTTTAAGCTTACTAACACTTAGCTTTCCCCCTCACCTCAATACCATGCTGATACCTATTACTTATATTTAAAAGCCTTTGTTCATGAAATGTATTCATATTTTAATAATTCTGACAGTGAAAAACATTGAGTTATAATGATGACACGACTAAAATGACAATTCTTCAATCGTAACTTGAAATATTCAAGCATTAACAGTAGGATTTGGCTCAAAATTTGAGATCAGATTTAGCAGGCACATAATCACATCACTTCTTCTGAAACTGTCTTGCTTCTTCAAAATTCCTAATTTTCTCGAAAAACCACAGAATTGCTGAGGCAGTAAGTGAATTCTGGAGATCACCTAGTCCAACCTCAAATGCCCAAAGCAGGGTCACCTTGAGCAGATTACTCAGGGACCTGCCTCAGTGAGTTCTGAATGTCTCAGAGGATGGAGACTCATCACTTCTTTGATCAACAAGCCTTAAATGCACTAAAGCATTCAGAACTATGACTTTAGAAATAAAAGTTTACTAATGCAGCTAACTCAGAGAAACCTGTGCAAGTCTGCCACAAACTAGAGTTAATCAGAAGTCTGGAGAGCACCACTATTTTAGAACAGCGTTGTTAACTGAAATGTCTGGACAGCAGTCAACCTTCAATACCTGTCAATTAGCTATTCATCTGCTCAAATCCCAGACATGCACCATGTACAAAGAGGAGTGTTCTGTACTAGGACTTGGCAGATTTCTGAAACACTCCCTGTTATGGAAGAACCAGGACCTTGACTGTATCAGACTTACTAATTCAGGTACACAAAAAGGCTCAAAGGCACTGGGGAAGTCAGAAACTGCATAGCTCTGTTCAGAGTGTTTGAAATTTCTTGAGAATGCTCCATCACTTGTCAACACATCCTGAAGAGATTAATTTTGTGAACAGGACCCAGATGATGCTACTCTTACCTCCCTCTCTAATCCCAGGATTCCACAGAGGTAATTTAACCTCTGTCCCACAGTGGGGACAGTACCTCTTCACCTTGCAGGGATCACCATTGTTACTTCTCACGTCTCCACCAATTTCCAGGCTTCCAAGAACTAACAGAAGACCACTAAGCCCAAGGAAACAGGAAGAGTCATTCAGCATTCTCACGAGAGAAGTAGCCCTGAAAGAAAGAGAGTCCTCTCCTTCATAAGCAGCATTTTTAACACTTAGCTGTAGAGCCATGGAAAACAAGAACAGTGGATCCTGCACAGCTGATAACTCAAGTGTCTCTAGTACTCTTGAAGGCCAACAGTGTCAACCATCCCCAACTAATTTGTTCCATCTTGTTGGTTTCAACATAGTTCCAACAACTGTTAAAATTATTTAACTCTATTACCAATGTGATTGTTAGGGCAAGGGAGCAAACCAAGGGCTGATTAGAGCTTCAGTGTTTTAGTTTTCCTGCTCCCCTTGAAAAGAGTCACCCAATGTTTTGCAGAATCCAGCCCATTACCCATCTTATAAACAGTTAAATGCAAATAGGTAAGAGACAAAAGAAAACTTAGGTAAAACCGTATCAGACTTGGAAAACAGTTCTTTGGATTGGTCAGTCTGTGGCTGAATGCCCACCTAATGGATACAACTTCTCAGCATTACTATATTCAAGAATGATGCAGTAGTTCAAACTCTTTTGAGGCTTGCAATACAACTTTTAAATACTATTTGTAATAGGCATTTAGTAATCAGCAGCTATCATCATCAGATGCACACACAGACTGTAAAAACTCTGTATGCTGGCAGAGAAAGCAGAAGACAACTTCAGAACACACAGAAAGAAAAAGGGAACAAGTCATGGAGAAAAGATAGGAAAGATCAAGTCACTGTAACACTTCCCTCACAGGCAATATAAGCAACAGCAGAAAAGCACCGAAGCACATTGTCAGCTACAAAGAGACAGCCAGCTCCAGCAAAGGGCAGTGATAACTGCTGACAGCAGCAATATGTTTGCACAACCCCTTCCTACTTCAGAAACAATATTCTCATATTTTCAGGTTGAAAGAAGTAGTTCACCGCACCACTTGGTGTTTAGATGGGATACAAAATGGCAAGTTACTTACACAGAGGGCTAGGAGGTGTCAGGTGTAAATAGCTTTGTATCCTACAAATGTAGTACTGGAAGGAGACAGCTCATACAGGAATGGTTTGGCAGGTTGCAATATTGGAGTAAGGAAGATTAGCCCATAACTCAAAGGCAGTTTTACATGCAACAGTAAGTTTAATCATCTTAACAGGCTTTCTTATAGTTACTTTTAGCACTGACCACAGAATCAGATTTGATTGATCAGTACTGGGTCTACATTTAAAAGGGTGTCTCCTCTTCTTTCAAACAGCTATTATTTGGTCAGCTTACCTACCCTGATTCATATTATTCAAAATCAGAATTCAGAAGAGGTTTTTGTTGGTGGTTTAAAAAAATAAAAAAGCAGCAAATGCCAAACATGAAATAATTGTTCCTGACCATTACCTTGAACTGACATAGATAATTGCATATTGCTAAAAACATTGTATATAATTTGGTGGGTACTGAGATGTGCCTGGAGTCTGCCAAACCACCACTTAGCTGAAGTCACAATTAATCTGAGAAGCATATTCTGTCAAAGACAGAATATTCCCAAACCCCTCAAGTCAGGGCATAGATATCTAGAGATACAAGTTTAGTGAAGAGCTGTCTTATCTCTTTTTTTTCCTTTTCCTTCTAGGTAAAACCAAGTATTGTTAGTGATTCACAGTATGCATTACTCAAAGCACAGTTAAGTCAGATCCTGTTGTGTGTATACACGCACTGTCCAATTTCAAATGAAAGGTATAAAATGTGGATTATTTTTTATTGTCATTCATTTATTTACTTGTTATGTCTGTTTACAAACTGTTAAATTACTCAGTGTTCTCAAATTATGGAAGTGACGACACAATCCTGCAGATTGAAGTCTTTCTGTTCTGGCACAGGATCCCATAGTGATCCATGACAGTAAGCCAAAAGGTTCAGGAAACAGTGATACAAAAGGCTGAGTATTAATTGCTAAATGACTTGGATGTTTTTGTGAATTCTTTAGAAAGTGGCCACCAGCTCTGTGAACTCCAGCAACTGAGTTTGACTCAGCTGAAAAGAAAAAAAGAACAAGAAAAAAAAAAAGAATGAAACAAAAATCCCCACAAAACCCACTACCACCACAAACCCACCCCCCCAAAAAATCCAAACCAAGAAGAAAAAAGAATGAGAAAAAAGAGAAAAGAAATCAACAAGAAAAATAAAATAACAAGAACCCCTTACCTATTCTTTTTTCTTGTTCAAACCCAGAAGACTGTGCATTAATCATTACATTAAGGTAGATTTGTCCAAGATGTAACACTAGGTTTCTAAATTGTATGAAACCATATTTAATGCTGAACTGCTTTCTCATACGTGTTTCTCACATAGTTCTATAGTTTTCTCTACTAGCTCCTCACCTTATTCATCATTCAATTCATTTGTCTGTTTCATTTCTCTGGTAAAACTGCATTTTCACATCATCAGCTCAAGTATCTACACTTAATAGTCCATGTAAAATTTACACCTGGCAATAAAAATTCTTCAAGTTAGCGACTGACCAAATGAACAGGGAGAATTACTTTATTGGCTGTATCCAATAAGAAAGCATTTGTAAAACCTAGAGGCAAATACAGCTCAATTTAAAATAATCTATCCTAAACCCTGACCACTGAACTTTCAAATTATGGTTTCACAGATTTCTACTTGTTCATTTTTCTTCATGGACTGATTAATTGTCCTTCCTTTTCTGGTGTATATCTTATTCTGTAACTTACACAAAGCTTAGAATTATATTCAGAGATAGGCATTTTTGCAGTGGGGTCAAGTGGGAACTCAGATATATATGTTTTATGTGAAGGAATCTTGACCTCCTCAGCATGATGTCAACAAGTACTGCTGTGCATACAAAGCAAACTGGTATAAGCCCATTTTTTAAAAAACATTATAGCAACTTTTAAAATGGTTCCTACAATGAAAGATGCTGGAGTTTGAAGGTAATACCTGTATATACTTCTTTTTATTCTGTTCTTGAGCTGCAACATTTCATTTCATGTGCACTGTTCTCAGCAATCCCAACACAGAATGGAAAAACATGTTATTTTTTTTCATTTCAAGATAGTTTTAATCAGGTAATTACAGGAAAAACATTGAAACAGTTTTTATGGTGTTATCTACTTTGTCAACTTATAAGGATATGATGTAACAAGCCAGTTACAAACTTAAAGACATATTTACATTATATACTCAAAGTAACAAGCTATATTCATATTCTTTATGCGAACACCTATGAGATGAGTTAATTAAATTATACATCATTTAGTAGACACAAACAGCAGTTGAGGTTTAATGGAAACAATATACACATGAGGCACTTTGAGGTCATTAGGGTGAAAAGCAAATGGCACCAAGCAAAAGAAGGAAAACCATGTACAGCTTATACCACAGCTTTAAACATGAAGGCTGCTTTTTCACCAAATGCTTTGATTTCTTTAACGAGCCACAACTTTTGCAATTAAGGGAAACTTTCAGAGGGGAAAAAAACCAAAATGAAAACCCAACAGCCCCCTCAACCCCTCTTTGTATTTGTAAATGCACCAAAGTAAACAAGTTTTATCCACCCAGCTGCTGGACTAATAGTACCATAAGGCACCTTTTCAAAGTTATTGTTTTTAGTGCCAGCCAGCGATCCTGATCTTCATTTTACTAATATGAATGTGTAGCTGTACTGGCTGCACACTGTGACAAAAGCTTGGAAAATATTTAAAGTCTAATTTAAACCTGGGCATTATTTACATAAGTGTTCAACATTATCCTCCAGGCACACACGAACAGATCATTCTGAAAAGAACTCATCCAAAATGGGTATGTTATATTCCAACATGCACAATTAAGGCATTCTTCAAAATACATTTGCTTCTCTAGAGGAAACTGCATTGGTTAAGACTGTTTGAAACTTCTATAAGCTCTCGAAGAGTTTTATGACATCATGCTGTTTACTAAACAGCTACCATAATAATTGTATATTATTAGATATTGCTTTAACCATGCACACAGCTCTGTAGGTGTATCCTTCACAGCTACTGAATTTCATGTGTGAGAGCACATACCCACCTGTGCATACTCACAACCTGATTTGTATCACAAACCAAAAGGCCAAATTCCCTCTGCATGAGCATCAAAACTCCATCACTTTGCTGTGGGAAATAAATAAAAGAATCATAATAATAAAAAAAAAAGAAAAATAGATCTTCTTATAAGCCCAGTGACACAATCAAAAGAATTTTCATTTCATTCCTGGTTCTTATGCTCCTGTAATAGGCCATCACAACAATTTTAAACCTAACAAAATATATGGTTAAAGGATTTTTACTTCAGTATTAATAATGAAACTTAAGAGGCATGGTGAGCTAAAGCATCCCAGTCAGATTGCAAATGAGTATTCTGTAAATTCATGGCTAAAGCGTAACCTAACGGTGTACCTTAGGCCGGGCACGGACAGCCCGTTAACTGCGATGTCACCAAGAGCTGTGCCTGAAGGCCGCCCAGCTTTCCCCAGTAGATGGTGCCCGAGCGCCGCTCTCCCTTAACTTCCCCCACTTCCAAGGGGAAACAATTTTCACGGTAACAGAGGCTTTCAACGAGCAAGGGACTTAATATTCAGTGACGGTTTCCAAAGGCTCAGGTCCGCTCCAAGCAACACAAAGCTCTGCTACGACATGCCTGACAAACTACAGCTCCCACGTTAAGGGCAAGGATTACGGATCAGCAAAGAAATTTCTCTATTTCCAAATGCTCAAGAAAGTATTTCAGAAGAGACAGAGTGAATGTTACGTGCCGCCAAAACCAGATGTATGGACACAACAAGCTGTTCCGGAATGGGTTTGCTGTATATCTGCCTTTCACTGCTCATCTCCTAAATGTAACAGTGGGTAAGATCCCTAGCACCAGAGAAAAACCACATGTGCACGCTAAAACCAATCCTTATGCAACTTCGGATCTTTGCATTTGTTTGGTCTCTCAAACCAGGCAAGTTGGCTGACACTTGCTGCACAACAGGAACAAGCAAGCATGGCCCCATTCAGTAACTGTTTTTAGATGATTCAAGTCTTCAAAGAGAAAAGCAAAAGGTGAAAACGTTTTAGCAGCAAAGTGGTTAAATGCAAGGTGAAAATATTAATGCACAAATATAATTAAAATATTAAAGTATATGTGTCATATAAAATACAGTACAGGACCAGGATGTTTCACTATGTTGTATAGTGCTCAGAGGAAATTGCTAAAACTAATTTCTTTCTGAAGTATATATACAATATGATTATATAGCATTTTCTTATACAGCCAGCAAGTTCTTTTCTTAGGTTGTTCACACCTCTCCACCATGAAGTAGGAACCTAGCACTTACAAATATTAATTTCCTCTCATTCACTAGAAAAACATCACCATTTTTAATGCAAGTTGTTTTTTTTTAAAGTTAACAGTCTATTCTAGGCAACCAAGTTTAGCTGAAAATGTGTGAAGCATGAAAACCAACCAGAGTAGCAGCTTTCAAATACATAAACAGTAAAAACCCATGACTGCTGCTACCATGTCATATTCTTGGACTTCAGACATCCCATCAACTCTTAATACAAAACTAGAAGCTCTGCCATAACTTCTATAGTTATCAAGATATTTGTCATCTTTTTCAATGTGAAATAATACTTTGAGATGATCTATGTACACAAGGTCAAGTCAAGCTGTAATATAAATATAAATGTTTTCTTTTAAAAAGTATTTTACAGACAGTTATATACATTTGCTCATTTTACTTCTGGGCTATAAAGGAAAATTAAGGGGCCAGATACATGCAGAAAAAAATTACACAAAATATACTGAAGAAATTCATGTAAGTGAGAAAAGTAATGCATTTTAAAAATAAAATTATTTGGTTCTGTGTTTAATAACAAGGGTATACTAAAGACAATCTGTCCCACTCCAGCCAAGATGTCCAACAGGCACCTTTGCTAATGAATTATGACTGCTTTTAGTGTTTTACATAGTTTTAATAAGAAGTAAATGATTCTTATTTCATAACACAGCACAACATGTAATGCTTTTAAAAATTCTCTGTGGGTTAATTGATTAATGCTTACCTGAAAGTTAGACTTACTAAGTACAAAACCATAAGAAATACCATACACAATGTACCAGCACTCATACACATACATACACACATGCTCTCACTCTCCAGCCTCCCTCCCCAGCCCTGCCTTCAAATTTCCCCAATTAAGAAGTTCACTCAGTTTTGCCTGGGCTGTAATTTATTTCTCAAGCTAAGTCTTTTGTTGTTCTTCTTGAACAAAACACACAGTACTTTTGTTCTTGCCCATTCAAATTAGAAAAAGTTGTGGTTCAAAATAATGAAAACAATTTCACTTTTGTTATTAATCTTTTGTTTTAATCATAGTACTTGGTAAACAGCTGAACAGGATCCTAGTTTAACGGAAGGATAAACAAGAACACTGGTGACAATTTGTTACAACTGCCTTAATGTACCTTTTGCTTAATGAACATTTGAATATGCAAGAAAGTATTTTTGGAGGACACCCCAAAAGAAAACAACTTGCTGGTTGAACAACAGAAACAAGGTCCTTTTTGCTATTATGTTGAAATCAAAGTAATTTATATATAAAAATAAATGTTATGTTCTAACAAGAACATTTTAGACAATTACATCTGTGCTTAACAAAAAAATATTGGTCACTCAAGACTAGAATAATTAATATTTTAAAGGTTTTTAGATTATCAGAATGCATGGATACAACTCAACACAAACTGTAGCTGAAGGGAACCAGGACTGAAAATATCAATTTGTCCATCTGGAATAAAAATGCAACTAAATTAACTATTTAAAATACTACCATGGAATGTGACAGTAGATATGGTCCATACCTACTATACCGGAGGGAAGGAAAGTTTAACAAGTAATAATTCGTACCTTACACATTTAGTTAAATATAAACATTTGTTATTTATACATAAAGTTGCTTCCAAAAAACTATTAATAAGTGATTTAGTTGCACTTAAAATCAGTTTCATTTCTCATTTGCTGAGTATTAACTTTTCTTAATCTTAAATCAACTGTCACTAGTGCACTTTTAGTTAAAATTTCCCCTCAGATAAGTTTTAATCCTTTTAAAAGAGCCCCCTCACCTAAACCATGAATGTACAAAGTGGCAAAAGTTAATCCCTTTTAGTATAATCATAGTTTATATACTCATTTTATAGCCAATAATAAGAACAGGCTTTCCTTTGCAAAATCTCCTTCACAACTCACAACAAATGCCACGCACTCAAAGGAAATAGGCGTGGCTAGCACTTGTAAAATGCCAAGGTCTGACAAGTCTTGTTGCTTCCTCCACATCAAGCATCTCTTATGTGGAAGAAGATTCCCTTCAGCTTGCCAAAAAGCTTCCACAAATCCAAGTTAGATGCTTCCTGGAAACAAAGATTTTTCAGCTCTGTTTGGCACAAGACTGATTCATCCCGCAGCTTTATGCTTTCCTCCACAGCACCCACACACCTCACCACAGTGATGGCATGCTCTCAAGGGGAGGTAGCAGCACATACATGGAGCAATGAACGAGAGTGCCACCAGTGCTAACCAGCGTAAGCAGAACTTATCATCACTAGTGTCACACGAGCAAGGATCAGAGAAATCTCCTTCAGAGTCTGACATGCAGTGATACAGCATGCTCTCTGCGCAAAGCATGCAACTAACTTGGTAGATACATCTTTTAATAGGATCTGGTGCATCTTGACATTTTCCTCTGCCATTATCTTCATGATTAAACCTTTCCTGGCAGTATATACAGCGGGAACGCTCACCATCCTCTTTTCTTCTTTTTGAGTTTTTAAATTTCGATGAGGAAGGCTGAGTTTTAAATACCACAGAACTCTTTGAGTCTTTTAGGGAATTCAACTTAGTTCCATCTCCACATGGGTATAAATAGTCAGATTTTTTATTGTCTGATTTAGAAAATGGTATATTTGAGTCTGCATCATCCCTCTCCAGGTCATTCTTCCACATGTCAGGATGCCTGTAGTCTGCATAACGACGTATCAAAATGTCACGGGGGTTTATTCTGACAATTTCATCTTCGTCCTGAAAACTAACGTGTCTGATTGACTTCAGCGGGACCTGAAATGGCAAAGTAAGAGAAGTTTACTATGGTGAAGTCCCACATTTATGTCCACCTACAATGTAAAACTTAGATTAGAAAACTAAAAAACCAAGACTTTTCTCTTGCTGCCTGAGGATAAAAAAATTCAGATTATTTTCTCACTACTAAAATTTACAAACATCCCCACAATAATGAGTCTTCTGCAGGGTATTAGGTCTATGAGCTTCAGTATTCTTTCCTGACTTATTAGTGTCTTGTAAGAGCTTTGGGTATTTTGGTATCCACATAAAACTTGATGCTGCTCTGTGAATTACACTCAAAATTAGTGTTAACATCTTCAAGTGGAAACTAATTCCACATATTAATTATGCCTTATGTGCTGATTTCATGTGATGATCTGCTGCTTTAGGACTAACTCCCTGATACATTCACTAAGTATGTAACTCTAAGTTTTCAAACTCTCTTCAATTCATAAGAAGAGTATTGAATACTGGTAACTTATTATCAAAGCTGTGTTCTAGATAAGGATTTTGCAGTATGAAGAACAACATTCAGTATGACGATCAATCAACAACAGCATCTTCTGAATGCATCTCCCCTTAGATAATATACACTACTTAAATTGATTAGTTTAGGACACCGGCAGGCAAAGACCCAAGTACTTCTTAAATTCTCAGTTCATAATGAACTGACCATAATTTAAGACCTTTTACTTCAAAAGGCAAGTAATGAGGAATGTGCTAAACACATACAAAACCAGCAGAGAAATAAGATAAGAGTTTTTGTTCATTCCGCCTTACAATGAAAGGGCGTGGGGGCATGAAAAAGTTGACAAAGATGAAAAAATTCAGAGACTCTTCCAAACTGAAATACTGCAGGCCTTAGATATCTAAGTGTAAGATAGTGGATTGCCACTAAATGTTGCTGAAATCACATTACAAGTGACTTGCAAGAAAAGGTGCAAATAATGACAGGATAAAAATTTAGCATATGTGTATAAAAGAAGCTCCTGAAAACAGTAGGCAGTGCAGGAAAAAAGCAGGGGTCTCAGTATGCCCCAGTATTTCTACCTTTCAGGCAGGCAATTATTTTCCTACACTGTAGGGCTATTATAATCAGAGCCAGATTATGAGTGGGCTTCAAGTCAAATTCTGCCTTTTTCTCTGTCAAGTGCACAGCCTGTAAACTATCTCTCAGAAATGACAAAATACTCCTCCCCTCCCTAACCTATTAGTCTTACAAATTCTTCCAGAATCATGAATTACTTAGGAATAATCTTTGGCATCAGTATTGTTGCTTTGAGAGGGTTTACCTTATTAGTACTCAAATTAATGAGAATTAATGTGTCACCATTCCATAGTCAAGTACAACAATTGAACTGCATGTTCCTAATCTGCTGCAGTGTGTGAAGCTACTGAAGATGATGTTTTAGGTTAAAACATTTCTGTGTCACTTTGCATGCGTCTGTGCTCCTACAGCGCTGAAGTCTGCATGTCCTGGTTTCGGGGTAGGAGACAGAGAAGGGAAAAGGGAAGGCAGCTGGAAAAGAGGAAGGAAGAGCTTCTTAAAATATGCTATCATCTGATTATGTAAGGATATCTGTAGCCTGCTCTAACCATCACTTCCCTGCTCAACAATCCTTGTGTGATGAGTACAGAACTGTAATTAGAGATGCTTTGCCCTGGGACTTTCAACTGGAGTATGCTAACAAGAACAATTTTTTTTTTCTCAGCTCCAAGCCACATAGTTGAACTTCCACAAGGTTTCAAGGATACAGGGAGAAGAAAGGTTATATCCTATTCAGCTAACATTGCTTCTCTTCCATACTTCCCCAGGCTCCTATGCAAACAGTTAGGCTTCCCCTTTGCTTATAAAAACAGACTGCTTCTCAGCCCTATTCTGTTTTCAAACAAGAGGAAGAATCTATTGTTTAGCAAAAATAACTAACTATGGCTAATGGGCTTATTTGAACATTTTACAGCAATTTTTTTGCAATTTCTTTTAAGAAAAGAAGTTGCAAAAGTAATTACAATTCCATATGTTATAGGCATAAAGGATCCTTATCCCACTGTCCACATAGAATATTATGCATGCACTTAACACAGAAAATAAAACCCATTGTTTAAAAGAAAAAAACCCCTAAAACCTCAATACAAAAACACACCCTCAACCTCTCATTGCCCAGACAGCTAATAGCCATTAAAGATCATTAAAGATTCTAACTACTGTAGAATTTGACCTCTCCTTAGCCTTTGAAGGCTTTTTAGTTGTTTGAGCAGAACACACCACATGCATAAAACTAATTTAGTTTTTTCAAGTCTTGAGTCCAACACCTAAAAATGCTTAACTAGCATGTTACAAATAAGGCATCACTACATTCTTTATGGCACTGATATTAAGAAATATTTTTTGAGCAGAATATGCTGAAAAATAAGCAAACTGGAGAAATGCTGGAAAGAGTTTACTCATTGGGTATTAAATGCGACCTATGTGAATTCATGAAGTACATGAAAACCTATGAACAATTCACAACCCAAATTCAGATAGGTACAAATAGCAGCAAAATTTACTGAGAATAATGCACTCAGTCCTCTAAATAGTCAAAATTAAAACTCAGTACAAATGTCATCTATGTGAAACTGAAGCAGGAAGGGAGGAAGAATGTTACAGTAAACTGAAATTCCACAGAGAATCTGATCCTGAACATTATTAGCCAACTGGAAATTAGGCAGAAAATTTTTGTTGATGCAACTGAACCCACAAGTTATCGCACCTTACTTGAAGGGCTGCACCTTTAAACTAGACACAGTCACTTCCTTGGTACTGTAGCCTTTGCTGCTTCTCCTCAAAGAGATACACCTGATTTTGTTCACCTTGCAGCTTCTCAGTATGAAGACACCAGCAGCTGCCTACATCATTGCAAAGTACTAAGTTTAACACACATCCATGTATCAGAAACTGGAAAGTTGAAGGACTTCAGTATTTTTTAATTAACAGTCAAAATACTACAGGTAAAATCTGAATTGTCATTAATCATTTCTTTAGTTGGAGCATGTACTTTTGAGCTATTCAACTTATAAGCACACTCTTAAGTAAGGGTGTTCAAACTTACACAAAATTGAAACAAACCCAGTAATTAGCTCAAGATCTGCTGTGCCACCTGGCCACATGCATGGATTTGCAGAGCCAGTGCAGTGTGTGCACATACAGAATGTGAGGTTTTGGTGACCTGCCTATGTTCAAAATGTGTGTACCACAAGACCATGCAAAAAGCAGAGTGTCTGTTGCTTGCAGGTGGTGCTACAATATGAGAAGAATATTTTAAAGAACATCTACTTGAATTTTCATGGAATCCCCCATAACTTCACTTTTCAAGAAATTCTAACATTGTCGTTTGAAAGAAATTTCTATCAGTCAGACACAGACTAATCAGTTTAACACAACCTAAATTATCACTTCCTCAGTAGTTGATTTTATACATGCTTTTAAAACATACAGGCATTTCAAGCTACTGCACTTTTCTTTACAATGCAAGAAGTCTAACAGGACATACACAACTGGTTACTGTAGCCATTAAATATTAGCTGCAATAACCTAATCACCAATCAATTCTATTCTAAAAAATATTTACAATTCTCTTTGCAAGTAAATGTGAAGAGGGAAAAATACGTACCTTAACAGAAACAAAAACATGAGGTGACTTATACGAAGGGATAATTGGAGTAGATCAATGATTAAAGATAAGAAATTAATAATTTCAAGCTTCTTAGTTCTCCAGATAACACTACTTGCTTCTTTTGCCCAATAAAGCAGCTTAAGAATAGCTGACATAAAACTTAAGTACAATCCTATTTTTCTCTGCAAAAATAACTGAGGGTGCTAAAAAGCTTTATTTCAAGCAGCAGAAATATTTTTTGGTAAATCTCCAGAACTAATTGAACTTGCATTCTGCTTTGACGTCTGTTATTCAGCATATTCTAAAAGCTTCCCATGTCTTTGGTTCTAGACATAAGACCATCAGATTAATTATATTCCAACTTATTAAGACTACTACTACAATCTACAAAAACTGTCAGTTCTTTTAGCTTTAGAAAAAAAGAAAAATGTATAGTGCTGAAGGAAAAGCTGTAACAATGGCTGAATACTTTTCATACATAACTGATATATATATTTTTTTTCTTTCTGTACCAAAACTGAGTACTTTAGTTTAAATAGGCATTTAGAAAGCATAAGTAATGTTTCAATAAAAATATTTAGCAGAAGTGCCGTACTGTACAATGCATCCAAGGCATCAATTTTAAACAGTTTTCAATATTTCTAAGCAAAACCGTATTAGTATACATGTAACTAAGATTGAGCTAATGCTCAATTAACATTTTCTGAAAAAAATTAAACAGCTTTTTAAGGCTGCAGACACTGCAGAAATCTGCAATACAAAAACAGACTTCAAAGAAATTAGATTTATTCATGTAGTTTGGTGCACTACATGATAGGTAAATACATTCACAAAGCTTTACCTCTGCCATAATAATGCTATAATATTTCAGCTGCAAAGTTTACATTGAACATTTCAAGAAGCTGAAAGAACATGGACTTGGAACACAGTGATTTCTTGTCAGAAACTACATACTGTACCATTAACACAGCAAGCAAAGTAAGGACTGCTTATTTTATTGGTATTCTTACCTGGTTAGGTTGGCTAGGAAAACAGGCTCTCCTGGCGTTGAAATCCTCAAATGTTGAAGGCCTTAAATTTGCACTGTTGTAAGTTTCACTGGTTACTACAGTTTCATGTTGGAAAAGCTGATCTTTCATTAGTGAACCTGATGTATTTTCTTGAGCAGTCTAGAACACATAAGAACTCCCTTGAAATGATTTTTGCATTTATAGAAAAACAACACCAAACCCAACAAGTTCATACATAAATGTGTTAATATTCTATATAATGTGTTATAGGTATCTATAAACACCTGTATTCTTAAATGCACATTTTTAAAGCATTTAGAAGTAGGCAAGTATTTTCTTTACTTTGAGTCAGCCTTGGTAAATACAGAATTTCTCTGCAGACAGTACACAACTTGGGCACTAGAGATACATGCCTTTGAAATACAGTTGCAAAATCAGACTTCTTTAAAGAAGTAGAGATTAACCTGTCTCTGAGATGATGTTTTCTCTAACTACCCACGAGGCTGCCAGTATTTACAAAAACACAATTGGAGAAAAAAAAACTTCGGAGACTAATAAGGCAAAAGCTAGTCAGATTTTTTAACAAATTTAAAGCAAAATCAGCTGGAAGAGAAAATAATTTTTAACCTATACTGGCCCAATTGAAATATCTAATTGCAGCAAATGTGCATTAAACACGTAATGACTCTCTTTTTGCAATTAAAGTTGTATCAGGCAATTTGATATGAAGTGAGACCATGAAGCAATACATGATGAGATAGCTGCAGGGCCTGTGCCATTCAGAAGAAGGAAGAGGAAGTATATTTGGGTGGAATACTGGCTTGTCCAGTTTCTGAAATGAATTGAAAAATGAACATTTCTCATTCTTTACGCTTGACTGACTGGGACATACTTAGGATACAGCAGAGCGTATCCTAATTCCATTGGGCTGCCAAAAGTGTACTGTATGTATTGTTTGCATTGAGAGATGCTGTAAAGTTAACTGGCTGTCGTCTTGGATAGCACTGAGAAAATTCTGGCATCACCAGCTTCCAGCAATGAGACTGTTTCAGCTTTATTATAAGGATTTGTATGTATCAAGAAAACACTTAGAGGAAAAGAATAAAAATACTACAGAAAAATACTGAGGCAGAGGCAAACCTAAAGTTTTGGCAGGTTAAGTATTAACTCGGAATCATTAGTTTTCAGTTATCAAAGTACTTAAGGAACTTATTCTAGGATTACATTAGTACCTCACATACATAAAAGCCTAATATATCAAGTTCTAGGAGATCTAGATAGAATGAAGTAGCTGGTCTGTAGCTGATTTTGTAGGAGAAAGAAAATCATCACATCACTAAGAATTTATATATATTGTTTCAGAAGCACTGTGTAGGAAAATATTAAATTTAATAATTAATTCAGGATCAGCATAATTAATACTAGAGAGCATACACCCCAAGAAAGACAAAAGCTCACTCACTCAGGTTAAAGTTCCCCTGAAAAGTTTTGAAGACAGCCAAAACACGAAAAAGGAATGCTATTGGCAGATCCTTGAGCATGACACCACCACAAAGTAATTGACCATGTTATTGTCAAAATTAAATTTTCTGGTCAAATATTGTTGGGAAAGGAATATGAAAGAAATATTGGAATGACTGACAACAATTAGACTTCATATATGTATACTTATTTTAGGAGTAAAAAGCATCAAATATTAGTGCAATAGCAAACATCTTCATAGCAGGAGGTACTTCTGCAAATACATTGCCCAATGACATAAAACACTTCCAAAACAGTGGCTCAAACTATAGAAGAGCTGTATTCAAAATGAGGAAGAAATGCCTATTTTGGTCTGAGCGATGTTTAAAATGACTACAAGTGTTTAAGCTAACAGCTAGAAGCCATTTTACAGAAACCAGTGATAAGCATCCCCTTTCCCCCTTTCCCCTGGCTATTATAAATTTGAGTGGTCTAGGGAGAAAGGGAGCAAGCTTCAAAAACTTCTACTCCTTCCTTCCCAGGGAAAAACACATACTACCCACAAGCCAGTCTTTATCCCTGGGTGAGATTTGCAGCAGCCTGCATTATTTCCTGTCCCTGCAAGTGATTCACACCTTTCTTCTTTAAAAATAAACTATCTACACTATAGAGCAAAGAGGACACATGCACATGCTCACACAGGCAGACACAAGTACTCTGGCAGTCAAGGAGGGCTCCATCTAATGAAGGACACAGGCACAGATCATCTCTGACTGTGCTAACTAGCAGTGCCAGATGATGCACGAAACCCAAACCTTAATCTTAAAGCAAAACTTCATGCCCTATACACAGCAATTATCAAAGAATGCTTTTAGAAAATTCCAACACAGATACCACAATTCAAACCAATTGACTTCAAGAACAAATTTCAGGGTGGCAGCAGACAGAGAAAAGCATGTGACCTTTTGTAAGGCAAGAACTCGCCAGACAGCATTTCTGAAAGCACAGTGCTCAGCTTACCATCCTATACAGTACAGGTAAGTGGACACAGACTAACTTCTGGTATTAAAATGAAAAGCAATCATGCCAATTCTTTAGCCAATAAATATTCACTATGCCGAATTACAGAAATTCCAGATGAACATGCTGAACTCTCTGCTTTTAATTAAACTGCAGTTTTGATGCAGTCAAACCAATTATTAGTATCCAAAAACCTTTTCCTTGGACAACACTTCCTGCTCCAATGTGATGTTTTGTTACAAGGTCATAAACATCTGAAAACCCACTTTTATAATGGAAACACTGGCAATCTGAAGTAGGAAGCCCTAGAAACAAAAATGTTATTGTGTTGAAAATGCATTTAAGTAAGAAGCAAACATATGAAGTTTTCCACAAGAACATATACAGAACAAATATACAGAGTATCACACACTAACACAGATGCACACATTCTCCTTTCATATTGTCCAAAGCAATTACACCGCCCACATTCAATATTCTTTAACCACAGCCTGCGAAGTACAGTACTGGCATAGGTTATTCAGTATCATCTGTAAAGTAACCTACGCCAGTTTTTAATGCACAACGGAAATCTGGTTTGCTCCCAGCTGCTGGTATAATAATTACTGTCCTATGGTTGCTAAGAGATACTCTGAATTTTTTTCCAAGACTACTAAAACATTTCTGTGCGCACAAGCAAAAGGATGCTGGGTAAAGCAATAAAATGACTCCAGCTGTAGCTCTCCAGCAGAATTCAAAGCCAAATGACAGCTGTAGAGAAAATGAAAACCAGACTGAGCTTCTCTTGTTCTTCAAATTTTCTCTCCTTACTTCTCCCAGTTTGCCAGAGTTAAGTCTGGGAGAGAATTCAACATTGTTCTGCAAACATTGTTAAAAATGTTCTCCTCTAAGTAAGTTTAATGATTACACAGAAGGATGGATGAGAGACCACATTTCTGCTGCATCCCAGTTCTTCCATTTACTTCCCATGAGGCCCAAAAATCTGCTGTTTGATGCTAACAACACGAGAAACGTTTAAATGCTTTTTCCTTAATTTTTCAATTCTGAATAAATTATACAGGTTTCAAAAACATCTGAATGACTTCTTTCTGCTTTGGCTATTTCTGAAACTGATGGAGCAATATATTTGGCAAAGAAACTCTATTATTTTCAGGTATGTGTTTCTGACATAGGCTGAAATATTACCTAGATTACTCTGACTATTTCATACAGTTTAAACTAAAAAATAAGACATTTGACATGCCTCTTTCTTCAAAGGCTTTTCCACCTGAATATATCAAGAACACTACATATAAAGAGGCTGCTAGGAATACTGGTTAGGAAAATATAATTCCTCTTGTTTTTATATACAACTCCAACAAAAAAAGCTTAACAAACCAAAATGGTTTAGCACAATATACAAATAGATTTATTTTAAATTGATAATATGAATTAGTATTACTTTTAGTTCTAAGAACTGGACCTAAGCACTTTATTAACTGCACTAAATATTTCTAATCTTTAGTGTTTTACCACGTAGTATTGTCTTATCCATAAAACAATACAGTGTGTCAAGGGTAAATTATTTCACATTCATACAAGTCATAATGTTATTTTTTGTAAAATAAAACTTCTGCAAAATTTTTTTTAGAGACAAAATAAATTGAGTGGTCATTGAAGGCTCTTAAAAAGAGTTCACAAAATAGCGTATTTACAGAGCAGCACATGAACAATTAATGTCTTCCCTGCCTGCACCAAAACCATTTAAGATGCATGTAAGTTGCAGGCCTTTTCCCCTTACTATTAACAAAAAGTCCAATGTACTTACTTCTGAAAGAACAAGCCAAACTTTTTATTTTCTGCTTACAATTTATCAGTCTACAGTTTTCTTCTGCCAGTAGTAAGAAACTCAAAAGCATAAGTGATCCAATTCTTATTACTTCAAAACTGTTAAAATGTGTTGGTAGCCTATAAATAACACCAATATAGCTGAATCAACAAAAACTGAAAGAAATTTAAGCTCAACTACTCTATTTTTCAGCTCACAAAAGCAAGACTTACGCATTACAGGATCCAACCCCCCCCCAAAAAATAATTTTAACTGTATGATGTCTAGATTTCATTTATATTTACTTCTAAGGAAAAAAAAATTGGGTTTTTTTCAGTTAAGCAAGGTGAATTTTAGAGCAAGAAGTTTATATTTGGTAGAGGAAAAGAACCTGAGCCAATCTTTTAACAAACAATCAAACTGACTTACACAAGCTGCTCATTTACTACATTCAAAATGCATGGTTTTATACCAAAAACATCTAAACTTCTTAATAAAACAAATTCCTGAAGTATATTTCCACAGAAGTACATATACTTTTCCAGGTTCCGCTTACCAACATTATAGGAAGTCAGAGAGCTATGCCTTAACTCATTTGTGTATTTCTGTTTGAAATGAATCTGGTAAGAATAGGGCTTATTTGATGATATTAACAATTTGCATCTAATAAGTTACTTAAACAACTAAAAATAATTGCAATAATATAAGCAACCATGAAAACCCTCATAATCTTTTAATACTATTTTAACATTATTTGTAAAAAACAGAGAGAAAAAGAAATTATATACTTTTAAACTTTATAATTCTTATAAACTATATAAAGAAACTATAATGAAGCTATGTCTTCTTAAAATGATACATTTGATCTTCAGCAAAAAGAATGCTTTCTCTGGGAGATTTTATTTACAAAATGTAAATTAAAAAAATCAAAAATTTAGTGAACCAAGGTATAACACAGCAAGCCAATTGCTAGCCTGCTAGCCTAGAAGGCACAAGACAAGAGTTCAGTTTTTGGATTTACATTTAAGATATGAACATGAAACTTTCGGACAATCACTATTTCTGCTAACTACTTCTATAAAATGTGATAATACTTATTACAAGGAAGCACTGAGATTTCACACTGAGATAACAATTTTTGATCTTCTTTGGATCATTTTATTTGCTCTTTATAGCACTAAATATAACCAGCTAGTAAAATAATTTATGTAGCATGTTTACCTTTCTTCATCATCTAGTCATCTTCATTAAAAAAACCAAACAACAAAAATATGCCACTATTAGTGAAATTTATGTACAAACTAAATACTATATTTATACTTCAAATGTACACTAAATATAGGATTCCTGCTGTGTAAGATGACTGGAACAGTATAGGAAAAGACTACTCTTTAATATTCTACCCACACTCCAAAATGCCCTTGCAAAGATATACTCCAAAACGCACTCAAAAATACTAGTAGGGACTTTGGAAAACAGCTTATAAAATAAACAGGGAAACAAAAAAATCATTAAGCCTTTTAAACTACACAGAAGTGGCAAGAAGTGAGGGACAAGTCAACATGACTCTTCAAATACTCAACACGTTCTCTTTAAAGAACGATGGTCTTATGCATGAAGTTAAAAAGACCCGGGGTATCCAGTTTCACTTATCAGAGTATCTGTCTTGGAAGGGGAAGGAATTAATAATTTGAAAGAGAATGTGGACTATTTGGTATTTCAAAGGTATTCTTGGAGACTAGACCTGTAACTAAAATGGTATAGCTTTTCTACACCCACGTTCATAAGCCTGCAATTACAGCTTCGTTATTGATACGCAAACCTGGTTTAGATGAAGCCTAGCTAAACCAGGGTGGATTCAGTTTTCTCTGCATTTCTTTTTTTTTCTCCCTTCTGGTAAATGCCTGTATCACTTATTTTACTTTGGTGTGCAGAGATATGGTAAGAGATATTGGCTAACTTTTTTGTTTTTAGAAAACGGGACATCTATCCACAGCACAAATCCACAATGTCTACTCTGATGAACTCATTGTTTTCCTGTCTTGAATGTAAAAGGTAGTTCTGCCAGCAGTTTGTACCACACAAGATTGATTGTACCTGTAATATATATATAGTGTGTGAGTATTTATATATATAAAATCTGGTTTACAGACATTTTTACAAATATATACATTTATTTTTTAAAATGGAATATAAAGTAAACCTATATTTATATATGTAAATAGGTGGTGTATTGATATTCACATATATAGAATAGATGTTGTAAATACACTTTTCTCCACTTTCCCAATAACAAATTTGTAACTATAATGAATCCCAGATATTTTCCTCTATTTTGGCATCCTTATATAGAAACGTAATAACTAGGCAGCAAAATCAAGAGGTAATTGGTTTGTTCTAATCTCATTAGGCCTGTAGAAACTGCTCAATTATTAATCCTTGCAACAAAGCATGTTTAAGCACGTCTTTTAAGAGCCGATTAAGGACTGCATTAACTTTGGCACGTATTTTTTTCACCCTGTCAAAATCTTGGTTTTTTTAAAAATCTGAAATATCTAATATTTATAGCAATTTTACTTTTAAGTGCCTTAAAAAAAGCACTGCAAATAAAGAACAACAGGTGGTTACACAGCCAACACTTACACAAAGAAATACACTTCTTCTACCATAAAATGAAAAGATTCCAGGAGACTTCTGTATTGCCACTGCATTGCAGTATCCTTTCTAAACACTTGACTCTCAGTCTCCTATCATAACTTCAAAGTCAGCTGCTAATTTTCTTGATTTTGTGTTCTAGAGGTTCTACGCTGGACCTATTTACACTGATACAGGATTTATTATTGCGTAAGTGACCAGACTCTTTCCCAGAAGAAATCACTTAGCAACACCATCAGTTTTCTGAATTGTCACTAAGTCCCCTGAATCAACTTGTTTCTTTACCATCTTCATATTAATTTAAATTTCTGCACTCTGAAAACTGAATGAAGACACGGCTTTCCCTAAAACCATGAATAAGAAGGAAAAAATTACAAGCATGCACCAACACAAGTAGGATTTGTTCAGTTATATTACAATTATTCAGTCTGTGTGTATATATATATGTATCTCTATAATGTTTTTTTATACTGGCTTTTTAATTACATTAATTTTAATTAAAATTAATTAATTTTAATTACATAGATTCTTGGATATTACCATGCAGTGCTATGCATCAGTGTTACAGTACTTATGGTACATGATATGGTATATGTGTAAAGCACTGTAACTCTGAAGCATGGCTGGACATATATTTTTATCTCTTAAGCCATTATGACCTAGAGAAACTGAATAGTGCAAAAAAGGATCAATAAAACTTGAATCTCAACAAGCGACTCCTTTATCTTCAGTGTGCTTTTAAAAATTGTCTGAATTGAAAACTTCAGTCTTTGTTTGGACTAGATCCTCTTAACCATCGTCTCAGCATCTTTTCAACTCCAACCATTTGACGTTAGAAATGTTTTATTACTGCAAAGTGAAATCTAAGAAAACAAACAGGATGTACAAGTAAAAAGAGTCTTTATCCCTCTATTTTCTGTTTCCCAGAAGAATATTTTGTATTTCAATACGATCGAAGAGGATATATAACTTGAACAGACATTTTGAACTTAAAAATTAAACTCAGGATACTTAATGATCCTATGGATTAAATAATTACTTCGTTTAGGACAGACAATATTATAAGTCTTCTAGATAATTCTTCTGGAACTTATTTCATTCAACTGAATTTTGCCATTGCTCTTATTTTGCTTATGAGAGCAAAATCTGTTCAGTACATCTGTAGAAGAAAAAAATGCACAATTAATTTAAATATTTACTCACTTGAAAGCAGTCTTCTGGCACTTCAACATCATTTTGGGAGGGTGGATAACCTTCATATAAAGAAAAAAAAAGTAGACAAGGTTATTTTCTTCATATTTACCACTTACTGCTTCCAGTAATCCACACCATCTTTCAATATCCAGTGATGATGAAATAAATATTCTTGTTTACTCTTTTGACCTATAGATCACTGCATTTCAAGTTGATTTAGTAAGCATCATTTATTTCTATGTTCTGCATTTCTATACTGAGTATTCCTAGCCTCACTCCTCTCTCTTGTTCCCACCTTCCTTATAAAAGCATTTTCAAAGTGTCATCAGCAGTCAGAAGCAAGGGAGTATATTCCATTTAATGTAGCATTTTGAAAATTAAAGGCAGACACATTTGGTTGGCATGAATGCACACTGTGTTCTATTTTGCTATAAATCAGCGGAAATTGAAACTGTGAGACCCTAAGAGAAAAAAATTACTCTCATGTTCTCTAATTATTTGTCTTGAAGGTATATGGATCACACCAACACAATTCCAAAGCAGTCATTAGAGTATGTCAAAAAGCATTTCCCTTCAGAAACATGCTCCTCCCTTCATTAGTAGGATAACACACAAAATCCCTAAAATTACTTTTTGCAAGCCTGAAAGAGATGTTCTTTCAATTCAATAGACACCTGTTCTCTTCCCTCCCTGTCTCAATCCACCAATACATTTATCATATTTTCAGCTCAGAATCTAGGCTTGATGATATCCTCTAGTTTGCTCACTGGTTTCCATTAATTCAGTGAAGCTCAGGAACTAGTTTGCCATATTGCTATCTGAGTACATTTTTCTTCTGTTCCTAAAAAAACCTGTCCTCAGGACTATGCTGAACGCAGAACTACTTCTAACTCAGCCATTAGTAAAAAAAAAACTATTAACTGAAAGTATGTGCAGATAAAGGGAGAACTCAACAGGTCACAAATCATTCAACTTCCCAGCTTATCCTACAAGAACACAGGAGTGGCAAAAAGCTTCTAAGATCCAAGTGAGAGAATATAACACTCCAGCTTCCTCCATTTCTTCATGTCTAAAAGAAAGAGGCAATACTTTATTATGTAGGGATGTTTAAGGAAATTACCTTATTAGTGTTTGTGAAACAATTTAAGACACTTGAATGAATGGTACTTCAGAAATGCCAGAAGTACTATTTCAAAAACTATTAAATTCCCAATATACTATAGTTTAATCCACATCCTTAAATACTGTCGATGTAAATGTTACACAAACTGCTTTGACATCTTTTTTAGTAAACACTCAATATTCCTCCACCCCACCAAGTCTTTCACTTGAAATATGTACCTTGAGAAATATCCTCTACTGCTCTCCGAATACCTCTATCAAATGCTCTTGCATCAGCAGGACTCTGAAATGTGAGGCCAAACTTTTTGTCATCAATCTTCCAGTGGTAAAAAGTAGGAGTAACTTTGTTGTAAACAAGGTCTTTCTTTAATGTGCATTCCAAGACCACCTTTCAGAAAGAAAACAGAAGGAAAAGATATCAACGACCAATATATCAAATTTGAGAACAAAAGGCAGTCTTTGTGACCTACCTAAAACATACATCATAGATGTCTCTTTTCAAATTGCTTCCTACTACAAGGATGTAATTTCAACTTCATTTCCATTGTGGCCAAATTATTCACTATCGGTTGCTGATAAATGGTATGGGTTGAAGACACTATTTGTTTACTGAGTCAACCTTCCTATTCAAAGATCTCATACCCATAAAAATATCTCATACCAGCAACAACCAGTACAGACTTGGTAGATGTTCAGCAAATGAAATAAGTCACATCCCCCCAAAAAGCATTGTGTGCTGATATCAAATTTTACTGTATCACCGAGATCTACAAAATCTTTTAGCACTAGACTAACTTCATGGTACTTTCGGGCAGATTTTCAGATTTCTCTCAGAAAGGCTACTAGACAAGTGAAAGTAATACAAGAGAATTGTTTTAAAAAAGGAAATTTTTATTATTATATTATTAATTAATTAAACCTAATTAATTAATAAAACCGAAAATCTTTATGAGTGTACTACTGCCTGCACCTAGTCAAAAATACTTCTGTGGCTCATGCTCAACTATAAAAAACCAGTAACTGTGAATAATTAACAGAATTATTTGGCTACAAAATCATTACAGGTATACATGAACATTCAGTTATAAAGCAAAGTCACAGTCTTCACATAGAATCATAAAATGGTTTAGGTTGAAAGAAACCTCAAAGGCCACCTGTTCCAACCCCCCTGTTCCAACACCTTCCACTAGACCAGGTTGCTCACAGCTCCATCCAAAATGGCCTTGAACACTTCCAGGAACAGAGCATTCACCATTTTTCTGGGGCACCTGTTCCAGTGCCTTACCACCTTCACAATAAAGAATATTTTCCTAGTATCTAATCTAAATCCACCCGCTTTAAATTTGAAGCCATTCTGCCTTGTCTTGTCACTATATGCTCAGTTAAATAATCCCTCTGCAGCTTTTTTTGCAGGCTCCCTCCAGGTACTGGAAAGCCTTATCACTTCCCCTTTAAAGAGTCTGGTTTTAAAAATGTATTTGCATATTTACTTTACTGGTAAAAATTATTTTAAGCAACGTTGTTACAATCCATATTTTTTGATTAAAAAAAATCCAATGTGAACAAGAAAGTATGGAGGGAGATGCATTGATTTGCTCCCATAGCAGTATAATAAAGCTTCCAGCAAGACACCATGTCTCTCTCTATTGGTATTTGGTGACGAAGGCCTACACTGACTGAGACATGAATGAGGAATTTCTATAGTCTATAATTTCAATAATATTCTATCATTTCATTGATGTACTTTTAAAGTTTTGTTTTGTTTTGTTACATATGTGGCTTTTTAAAAGAAAAAATACAGAATTCCTCACTGGATATGGTAAAATTAGTTCAAGTATAAACAACTGAGAAAACCTCTCAAACTTAAAAAATTATAAATATATATCTGTATTTGGGTTATTCTTGCATATTCTTTGTGTTCCTATTCTCCTTTCATTGTCTAATTATTACATTGGCAAATAGGCTTTTTTCTCTTGCTCTTCATTATTTATTCCCCCTATAACTCACCAGTAATCATCGCCTCTCAACTGTTAGTGCCTTTTACCTCTGCCACATATAAACTCCTTCAGCATTAAAATAATTTTTTGTTTTTCCACTCAGATCTCCCTAAATGGTCAATAATATGTAGGTAAAACTGCCCACAAGAAAACATAAAAAGGCATCTATTTGCTGTAGGTCTGTGGGAAAAGTCGTTGCAGGAAGAAAAATAGGTTTATTTTGCAGTTCTAAGGTGCATCAAATAACTGTTCTTTGTTCCTCTGGATGATTTTAAACTTGCTCCCTCTTTCAAAGAGCAGTTAAAAAGACCTGCCTTTTCTAGGTCTGACAGCTCTTTAGGGAGAATCTCTAATACATTAACACCTACTATTTTCACAGTCTATTTTGTGTGCAGTGTCATCCAAAACATCAACAAAAAGTACTGCAAGCCTGATTTTATAGCATCACAACGAATTTCTGGTCCCGAAGGGATTAATCCAGATTACTTCACACTGAAAATTCATACCCAGTAAAAATTTTACCACTAGAGATAAAACCTGGATTAAAACTTCACTGAGTAGAAGCTAGGATTTTCAAAGACACACAAACCAAACTACAAAATCCCCAAACCAACTCTCTCCAGGCCAAAAAGCAACACTTACCCCCCCACTTCCAACCCTCACATATTATATAACAAGCTATGATTAACAAAACAAACATCCCATCCAACTCTACAATTACAACAACTGTAATTGTTTTCAACTTGATTCAAGCAAGCAACACATTTGAGGGGGTGACACTGATTTTTCCCACCTAAACCTGTATGAAAACAGCCTGCTTAACACAGAAGATATAAGTGAAAGGGCATTGAAAAGGGAAAAATATGTTGCATCCAAATTATATGTTATCAGATATAAGAATCTGTACAAGGAAGACTTGATGCCTGTCCTACCTGAGAGAAACTGAAAAGCTATAGGTCTAAATTAGCAGTGGGACACGAATTTATAAACATCCAGTCCTTCAATACTATTCGTTACATTCAGAAATACAAAAAAATCCAAATCAAATTGAAAAACATACCAACCATCCCTGGAAGCATTTTTCTCTCCCTGAAACACTTCTATGCTTTGCAGCAATTGTGAATTTTTAAATTGTAAAACTTAATTTTGCCAAAGGCTTCCTTATGCTCAAACATGCAAACTATCATAGGGGCTGGGGAGGAAGTATCCTCATACACATATTCTCCAAGGCCTGGAATTGGAAACCAGGCTTTTTCAATGCAGATATATTTCAAAACTCCCATTATTTTTTAGTGCACTTTGCTATGGTTCAGAACTCTCCACATCATAGGTGAACATCATATACTCTTCCACATGGTTATCCAATATATGCACTCCCAAACATTTTTAGGTAGACCTTCCCCAAGATCTCCAGGAATAAGCACAGCAAAGGCCTGAAAAACTGTAAATAAAGTGCCTATAGCTTCACTAAGTTTCATTTCAGAAAACACCCCATGGGTTAGTGTTCTGAAGGTTTTCTTCATTTGGAGATTTAATATAAGACTTCCATGCCAACATGAAACATCTACCTTGGCACATAATGGAAAATGTTGCAGAATCATCAGACTCAAGACAGAAGAAAACCAGATCCACATGACCAAAATTTAAATTCTCAGAGCATAAATAGGGCTGTATGTCTCCTATTATTTAATGAAAAAAATCCTTTTAATATCTAGATGTTCTTAAGTGTAACACTAATGAATTCATTGCTACTCAAAAATACTTGTTTGCTTAATGTTTCTTTTCTCACCTCTAAAAACTAAATCTTTAAATTCAATAAAACCTATTTGGCTTATGTAGACAAGATCAATCTCCAGAGTCAGAAATTTTCTACTTCAGCACTTAAAACCCAAATATTTTCAAACAGAAACAAAGTGAGTATTAAAGATATGACATCATCATTCAGAGCTTATTTCAGGAAAAAAAAAATAAAAAACTTTTTGCACTTGATAGAAATTTCTATCTTGGTAACAGACCCAATAACTGAACATTTCGAGATACTGGATACTATCTTACTGGGTTCTAGATGTACTTTCAAAGCTTACAAGAGCACATGTAAGATAGACAGCTTCACTGTTTCTCATTCCCAACCCAAATCTACAAACATATAAGCACATGGTTTTTGAGTGCCTTTTCTGCTTTACTCTTGGGAACAAGCAGCAGGACCTGAGCATATTCGTGCTAGAGAGTGTATGAACCCAGTGCCACAGTAACCATATGACATAATTACCCTATGCATACTTCTTTTGATTCAGTTCCAAAAAGATGATGACGTAAGGGCTACAGCCCATCAGAATCAGCCTTCCCTCAAATTTTAAAGACAATTTAAAAAGTAAATATTTAAGTTTGTAAACAGCAAATTTTTAGAAGAGAAAGGTATTTATATTCAGTTTTAGCTTGTGTCTCTCCCTTTACACAATTAATTTTTATTCAAAGGAAAGAGTTTAATCTTTGTTCCTCCTGATTCATGATCTAAAAGATACTAGTAATATTTTTTTTTCCTTTGATAAAAACTTGCACAGCAAAAGTCTGGAGAAGAAAATAAACCAGAGAAGTCTATTTTCATTCAATAAGGTAGAATTCACCAGTGCCTAAAAACCAGTAAGTTTAAGCCTAATATGTGTTTAGCTATTAAGACAGAAGAGAGCTACTGTAAACACAGAAAGAGAGAACAGCAGACCTGACCAGGTTATGAGGGAGTGCAATTGTTCCAAGCAGACTGGCTGGAGCCTGATCTAGGAAGGTGATTATAATAAAGGGGGAAATGTGTAATTATGTGAAAAGTCTTCATGAAATACCCTTACATTCCAACACAAATCCAAACAACCTGAGCAAACTAGCAGGGAGCATTCTCTCTCAAATTAATTCAATGGTGCCACCACTTTGATTTTCTTCTCAGATAACTAGGATGCTTTTTGTGAATGCCACCACATGTTTTAACTAGCTCTATACTGCACAAAAATTTTGGAAGTTCTAAATGTAGTCTGAAGCTGGTTCATAGAAGGGCTGACAGCAACCTGCCTCTCAGGTCTAAAAAGAAACAAGACAAGCCCTCTCCAACAAGGATCTTCAATATTTTGATGTTCATTCCAGAGTATGTAATTTATACAGCTGACTTACAGACTGAGATCTATAGTTATATTAAATGCCTGCATAGCCTAAAAAATACATGGAAAGATACAGCACAATGGAATGGAACTGCAATGTAGTGTCAGAAGCAGCAATTAAAGCTAATTCCTCTTCAGTATAACCATTTAAGAGGCATCTGGAAGGTACCTCCATCAAATACCTCACCTATGGATTTCCAGCTGCTTTGGAGAGAATTTCACCTTTCTACTGACACATTGGTTAAACAGTTATACTGGCATTATGATTCCCATTCATCTTAGGTAAAAGCCTTAGATCTGAACTCCATTTACTTTCTAAACCAAGATATTTCAAAAACTATGCTTCCCCATGTCACAGAAATGTGTTCCAAGTTCCACACTCTAGGTTTCCAGGATAAGGGAATTTCTGTACGTTTTCTGGAAGCTAAGCCAGTTCACAAAAGAAGAGACTTATTGGCCAGAGAAAATCAAGATATAATCTTGATTAGAAAGGTATTTTTGCAATGTGTTATGTGACTTTAGAGAATGTGGGGAAGGTGGTTTGCAAAGGTGACTTTCTCCTTTAATCCACAGAAGTACTTTCAGAAACAGCTGTCTGTACCTTGCAAAAATGTTAGTCAACTGGAAACCATGGTCCAAGTGACTTGTAGATATTACAGTAGATTATTAATTAAACATTCCTGAAGACACACACACAATAAGCCTGAACAACTGAACAACTGAAATGTTAGAAACTGTTTAGGAAGCTTTTTAAAAAAAATTGTTACACTCTTTTCAAATACAATGGCAGAACAATCAACCAAACAGCATACTACTAACTTCAAAGATTATTCAGGCATTGAGACTTACCAAGGGCATTCTAAAACTAGACTAGAGGGAAGTTGGTGCACAGGAACAGTAGATTCAGCATAACACTTCCACAAAATCTGAAGATTATCAAAATATTTGGTCTCAACTCAATAGCAAATACAGCGGCTTCCACTTTTATTTTACTTTTAAATAAAAAAGAAAATATATAATTATTATGAAATATAATAGTCACCTGTCACTTCTATTTGGACGAAAACCCCAATTGTTTGGCTTCATTAAAGAAAAGGTTAAAATTTGTGTTTGAACACTGAATCCACAGGAATATCCTAAGAATGAATGTAAAACCGTCAACCATATTGAAAGCATAATTATCAGAACAGTTTTAGAATCAGTGTCCAACAGAATTTCTCTTTCAGTGTGCCTGCTATCTTCTGCCCTTCTAAATAAGTGTCATGACCTAATTTTGTCATGACATATCTTGGTGTAGGATCTTGTTTCTTCTGTGCCAAGTGGGGTCTTGTTGCATACCACACAACTTGGTCATTAATTCATTATGCATTAGCTGCTGCTTATAACTGCATTATCCGAATTCTGTAGAAATATATGAATACACAGTGACTTTCATTCAGTTATCAATTAATTACTGGTTCTCGGTGTTCTTTGCCACACCCTAAATCTGTACTTGGTAGTTCCCTGAGCTTTATTCAATACACATAGGAGAGATGTTCATACTAGCTGCACTTCTTCCACCTTTTATCCTGTGTTTTTGAGGGGCTGACTTCCAACAGCAACTTCCCATAACTATAGCAAGATTACAATCTGCCCTGACAGACTTGTTAGGTCACATTTGGGGGACAAGTACAAAGAAGACAGACGGACACAGGATGGGACACACACAAAAAACCAAAACAAACTGTTCAAGACAATAAAGGTTTGGAAAACACATTCATGGTAACATGAGCTTGATTTTAGACAGGAAGAGGAGGAGAAACATGTAAAACCTTCTACCAGAAGTGGAAACAAAACAAGTCTTGCCTAGGGGAAATGGGAGAGAGGACACTGCAAACAGATCAGGATACTGATGACCGGACATTTTTGTATGCATGCATGCAAAACATTAAACCAGTCTCTACTTCAGAGCATTTTATTATTCTTAAGGCAAGCTGTGAATATTCCAAGTATTAAGAATTAAGAAAAAATTATCAAGTATCTCTAAATGCAATTAAGCTTCTCAAAAAGAGCCTCAACAAGGCTAAAAAAGTTCAAAAGGGAACTACTGCAAAGTGAGGAAGGAACTGCAGGTGCACGTAGCTGTGCGGGAACTCAGGGTACTCTGCTAATAGCGCTACGCCCCACTGAAACAACTGAGTCAGCAGAATTTCTATTTATATGCTCTCTTCCTACAATAGTCACAGTCAAGGCAGAAAACTCAGCAGTCCTGCCTCAGGGCAGAAACTGGTGTGCTTGAGGAAGGGTCAGCAGTATGTTATAAGAAGTAATTCTACCTTTTAAGCTTACAGAGGAGTCAACGTTCATTTGCAGAAAAGCGTAAGTTCCTGATAGAAGTCATTGAGATGCTTTTTAAGGAGCTTTTGTGCCTTCTCCACTTCTCTTTGTTTCCTCAGTAAGACACAGCCCCATTCAGAAATGTTTGCCACACAAGTAACCAAGCAATCCTTAGCAAGCCCATTTTGTCTGCCTTAGAAGACGAATGTAGAAATGGCTGAGATCCTGCACCAGTTTTCCTTTTGTGAGGCTGATTTTCATGATGCTTCTTAAGAAATGTTTATTACTGATATTTTATGTGAGGTAGCTGATGAATGAATACTGTCTATGTATTCATCAACCCAGGTCAATTCTTGGACCTGTCAGACCTGCTGTCTTTCAATACAAAGTTGTTCTCACGTAAAATGGCTTCTTTTTGTCACAGCCATATTCCACAGCTAACCAAATCACTACTGAGGAATTCCACCTGATTTAATGTTCTTAATAAAATTATCATTTCCAATACTCCTCCCTAAATGCTGTATCACTGGTATAGAAACAAGATTTAACTCTAATCTTTCACTGGAAGAAAAATTAATAGCAAAATTTTTCCCAAAATGGATGGAGAGTTCTTAAAAAAATCAATGCACTTGATTATAAAAAAGCAGAATCAAAACCAAGTAACTGGCTCTTTTGGTACACAATCATTGATATAGAAAAGTTCAGCAACAGCATTGGACTGAGGTTATAATAGTCTACAGGCAATAATAAGCAAGCATCTATATTTATGTCCCATATTTTTTAATATGATCATTGAATAGATGCAAATTGTTACCGTTTTATCCCTGAGTCGTTCTCCATGGATAAGAAAATCAGCACAGCTATTCTCTTCCTGGGGAATGACTTTGAAGACTGTGACACAGCTTAGTCCACCCCCTCCCAGTGGTAACCATCCACCACTTGAGTCATCCCGGGTCATCACCACAGCTCGCACTCGTGCATAACTATTACTGAAAGAGAAGCAAAAGAAGGTATTAGTTTTCCATAAACATAAACAACCTCAGTCTAGTAAAAAACGAAACAAAACCAACAAACCCACAACCAAAATCGCAATAATTAACCCTGTCTTTCCACAAACATCACCTAGAAGAAAACTATTTAAGACCACCCTCTAAAAAATGTTCCTCTGTATTTTTGTGCCTTCATTAGGACTTCTCAGAGCTCATGATCTTTTGTAAAGAGGCTTAACCAGAGAACATGGTTGCCAAATCAAAACTCATATTCTTCTAAAAACTTTACACTTGGTGACCTAGCTAGAGGGTGGTAAAGAGAATAAGAATCAACTCCTGATTTATTTTAGACTAATCATGAAGCCAGTCAGCCACCATGAAATTGCACAGAAAAGAGAACAAGAAAAGAGAAAGAGGTCAGGCCTTCTGTCACTGAAATCTAAACAAGAACAGGCTTCTAGCCAGAAACCCTGCTTCCCTTCGTCCATCCTTCCTCCCCATGCATATAACCCGTCCTTTGCAAGGGTAGGTCAGGACACACACTGTGGGGTTTTTAAAACAGAACCAGTTACAACTACTTAAAATTCATATTTGCAGCGTCTACTTCCCACTTCTCTCCTGTATTTTCATTGTGTGTAAAATTACTTGCATTTTACAATCTAACATAATTTAGTATTTTCATAAAATAAACAAATTATTATCATGTCATCACTTAAAAGCCGCACTCCAGAGTATTGGAAAAAGAGGTTTTGGTCATTTCCCTCTCTCTCTGCTCTTAGTTTTTTCTTTTAAATTAAATGAAAACGTTTAGTTTCGGTTATGAATTTGCCACTACATCGCTTGGAAAACCCCATGGTTTGGCAAGGATGTTTTAAGATGCTATATTTGAAGTACAGTTTACTGGATGAATGTAGCATTTGATGATTGAACATTTCAACACCTTAAAATAACGTGTTATCTTTTTGCAACATATTCCTGATTGAGGGTTTAAGTATTTATGCCACTTAGCACCAGTGATGTCAAATTTAAGGACTGAAGAAGAAATATTAGAAGAGATCAAAGCTGTTCCTTCTGTATTTGAGATAAAACTATTCATGAAGCTGTTGCACTTTTAAAAGATCACTGCTTTATTTCCAACACTCCCCCAAAAATCCCAAAAATAACAAAGGTAGGCTTTTTTGCATATTTAATATATTACATTCTCACACACACATATGATTCACAAATATGATTCACTTGTGTGTGTATATATACATACACACACATATATATATGTAAGAATTTTGCTGCAAGCATGTAAAGCTTCAATACATAACGGTTTGTAAAATGGAAAATTTTACATGACTATAAATTTTAGCTTATAGGCAGCTGAACTTTGTTTGCTACCTCTGAGCAAAGCCCCCTCTTCTCTCTGTATCTCATAGTTAAAATGACAGTTCAGTAAATGTTGCTCACCATTTCTTTACCAACATCTTTTAGTTAAGTACTGAAACATAACAGACAAATGCAATAAAGAAAAATCCAATCCTTCATGGTATGCATCTATCACAATTCTAATATCTGCAAATAAAACTGGCTACATCTTGATGCTTAATAATATTACTGAAAGCTGAGTGATTCATTCCCTGGTCTCTATTACTGTGTTTCACTCTGAGCTGAGGTCAGACTGCAGTTGTACTCTTCATACACAGGTAGTCTTTCATCTCATTTCTCTCAGAAGAGCTTCTTCTGACAGAAACTGAGGACACCAGGACTCTCCTCTAAACCAATAAGAAATAGGATGCAACAATTAGTTAAGCCTAAAAACTGTCTTTGCTATTCTCAATTTAAGAGAACCACAAATTTAGCTTTAAAGTTATTCACTCGATAAATTTGGTCATAAATCTGAATATTAGAGCTTTTATCTGTATATCAACCGACCACAGCAAGAGTTCAGTTAAAGAGAATTTCCCTTAGGCTACATGAGAAAACCTACTATAAAATTAATTTTTTCTTAAAATGAAAGTTCACACTCCACATCCATTTTCTTTCCAAGAACCGCTAAGGAGGAGCAAAGACAGAGGCTTAAGCTACTTCCATTGAACAGAGATCTCTATCAGTGTTGGAGTTTTTCCCCCTATCCTATCCTGAGATGCTTAGTCTGGTCTAGTTAACAATCTTGTGATTTGCTTTCATATATTCCAAACGTTTTAAACATTTATCCTTTCAAATATTTTAGAAACTACCATCAAATCCACTGCATTACTGCAAAATAAAATTTCCCAAAAGGTAATATTTGATGAACAATCACTTAAATTGAACAAGCCAATTTTTCCATATAACCACCCTGTAGATTAACTAGACAAATTCTGTACTTGTAACAATGCTTAAGTCTACAAAGTGGTTTTTAGTTTTATGTTTCTGTTGTTGGCCATTTTTAAAGATTATTTTTTACATTTGAATGGAACTCACAATTGGTAACAATAGCTATTTTTAGCAACAACACAAGCTGGTTTGCAATTAACCAGAATGCAGAGGCAGGACCTATGAATGATTCCCATTTCCAAAATCCTGTGCAAACAAAACAGGATCTGCCTGTCACACTACTGGCACTACAAACACACTCGGAAGTTTTGTATCTGTAAGTGTTACAGCCCCATCTACTCTTGGGAACTTCAGAACAAATTGTTAAACTGCTAGTGTACCTTAGCAGTAGGAGAAAGGGCAGACAAGGCTCTAGTGTTTTCCTATCACAGCCTAAGGTTTTCACCTACTCTTGAATGTTCAGCAGCTCTATCAGGAATACCTAACAAAAGAAAAACCTAACAAACAGGGCGATCAGTTGAGCATTGCTCTTACGAAGCCTTTAACCAGAGCTACCACAAGCGTGTGAAATGGAGCACGAAGAGCAGCATTGCAACAGCAGGTTCAAAGCTACTGTACTAAAGCCAACCTTTCCTGAGACTCCCTGGTTTTGGTTGTGGCCACTGGAAATTCTCGAGGCAGAGCAAGGTTTAAAGGAAATGGTATTCTGGACAAAGGAGCATGCTGCTTGCTTAAAGTCAGCACTGAGGATCAGTAAGACTGCGGACAATGACACTGGAATCCAAGATCAGTTTTTAATAACTAAGGAAACAGATCTCTCTAACATGAGTGCCTGAGGTAGGAGATAAGAGTATGGTATTTTTATGTGATTAAAGGGAATTTAAAATTGGAATAAAGGAGAAAGAGAAAAAAAAATTGTTATCTGCACTGATTTTTCCCTCTAGCAGTGAAGACTTACTGAGGAGTACAGCATATGTCTGAGTGCTATACCTAGTAAACCTGAAACAAAGCAATTTTAAGATAGCACAATAAATATGTTGCATGAAGTTTCATCCTAAAAATATAATCAAATGAAGATTATTCACATACCAAAATCAAAATCTGAAGTGGGGTGAATTAAGCAGCCTAAGAAAGCATTGGGGTCAAAATCAAAGGGTTATAAACCATAAGTGGACAGAAAAGATATGGCCTACAGTCCTTGCCTGCCAGCAGCAGGCATTTTAAGAGCATCAAGCACTAAAATCTGACAAGAGTTTTAAAGGCTCTCTCCTCCCTCCAAAATCTGTGTGTTTGTATCACTGTAATGCCCTTGGGCCCAAACTGACTTATAAGCTGGATGACCAAACTGTTATGCAACTGCAGGAGGCCAAGACAGGCTGGGACCTTCAGCTCAACAACTAAGGAACAGCCTTCCTTTTGATGGCTGGGGAAGGAACACAATTGTAATTTCATCACCATGACTTTTTTTTTTTTGGTGAAAAATAAACTAAATTGATAATTTGGGGTGTTTCTTACATTTAATATCAAGACAATAAAGGTAACAAATCTTATTACATTTGTTCTTTATTCCATTAGCCAAGCAAAAGAGAATGAATCTTCAGAATTTTCTGCCAAAATACTTTTCCCAGAGAAAAAGGGAAAGAGATGTTAGGGATAGTGGGGAAGCAGCCATCCTATTGCTTTATATATAGTTTAACTTAGTTTCAGCAGTATGCAAATCTTCCCTCTCTTAATTCATATTAAACATTGCCATTCTTCTACTTGTACTGCATTTTGCACAATTCTATTTTAATATAGGACTGAAAAACAAAAGTGATTTCAGAAATATTGCTTAAACCGATTGTATTGTAATTGCAAATTGGGGTTTTTTTAGTACTATACAGCAACTACCATTACCATCAAGAAACCTGAATCTGCAAGTAGAATTATAAACTGAACCATAAGAGAAACTGACTCTATCAGTTTTGGTAAAAATATTTAGAATTATAATTTCTTTCAAAGCCAGAAAGCAGATTTGAAGAAAAGGGCCTCGAGTTTCATATGGACACCAAGCTTAACACAAGCCAAAAACATGCCCTTGGGACAAAGGAGGCCAACAATTTCACCAGCAGGTCACAGAAGCTGATCCTCTGTCTCTACTCAGAGAGTACCTGGAGAGCTTTGTCCAGTGGTGGGCTTTCCAGTACACAAGAGACATGGAGCTCCTGGAGTGGCTCCAGCAGAGTGCAACAAAAATGATTAAGAGACTGAAGCATCCATCATATGAGGGAAGGCTGAGAAAGCTGGGACTGCTTGGCGAGAAGAAGAAAAGACTCGTGGATATTTTCTTAGTGTATACAAATAGCTCAAGGGAGGGTGCAAAGGGGATTGACAGAGGCTCTTTTCAGTGGTGCCCAGTGAGAGCACTAGAGACAATGGACACAAACTGAAATACAGGAAGTTCCATCTGAATATCAGCAACCACTTTTTCACTATGAGAGTACCTGAGTACTGACAGAGGTTATCCAGAGAAGCTGTGGAGTGTCCATCCTTGGAGAGTTCCAGAAGCCATCTGGACACAGTCCTGGGTAAGCTGATTTAGGTGACCCTTCCTTGAGCAGCAAGGAAGATGACATCCAGAGACGCCTTCCAATCTCAATTATTCTTTCTTTTCTTTAATATTATATTTCAAAGCACAGCAATTTCAATAAAATACAACTTCATAAGTATAATCCATAAATATATTTAATTATTTAAATATATAAATATATTTAATTAACCCATATAAATATATGGGTTAATTTATAAGAATTCATGATACATTGAAGCAAGAATTGTCACTGTGCAAACTGCTATATAAACACTTCTGACAAGGCTAAGGGAAAAAAAAGGTGTTCTGAAAAATCATGCCACACTCTGCTATGAAATTACACTATCTTTGCTGGCACCCAAGTAACAGCTCCAGGCTGGTCATGGATCAAGGCTCTTTACTTTTGACTGGCACTTTACACACATACTTTACTCCCTCCAACTTCTGATGCAATATACTTTCGTGTTTGTAGCCTTACCAAAAGAGCATACATGAACTATACTTGGCTTTTTACAGTTCTTATTATGCAAACAGCTTAGCAGAAGACTTTATGATTCCCAGCTAGAGAAGTGCTCATGAGTACATACATGTCCACGTACCAAAAGGTATTATCAGACCACTGAGCTAAAGTCTGTTTTACTTGCAGATAGCATTTTTTGAGTATTAACTCAATATAGAAAGAAAAATAATGTCACCAATACCAGATGACCTTATTGGTGCACTGCTGATGTTATAAACCCTTTGTTACTAAAGGTTTAGAGAATGAGTGCCACTGGCACAAAATATTAATGACTTACCTAAAACAGAAGGAAATGCAAATGTAGCACAAGTGCTAAAGAAGACATAATTTACATCAAGAAAATGTATGACAGCATATCTTCTTATTTTTTAATGAAGAGGATATTGCCATAATAACAGCTACTAAAGGAGGCTTTGCTTAACACGTCTGTTACCTTTCTCCTTTCAAAATTATATCAACAATCAGAATATACACCAAACCCTTATGCTGGTAGAATGAAAGACTTTCAGATTTTCTCCTTTAAAAAGAGGCAAGAGGTATTCCTCACAATAAACAGAAAATGTGCACAGCTACTATGCCTAGGAAGTTTATTTCTGTGAGGAGTTTAGCAAGGAAAGACATGGATTTCCAGGAGGAACTACAAACAAATATTGTTACACTTAGGATATTGGTAACCACACTGATTTACTGAGGAGCTTTGGATTTTGTCAAAAAACCTGAATGGAACATTTTTGCTCCAATAACNAGGCTGAGAAAGCTGGGACTGCTTGGCGAGAAGAAGAAAAGACTCGTGGATATTTTCTTAGTGTATACAAATAGCTCAAGGGAGGGTGCAAAGGGGATTGACAGAGGCTCTTTTCAGTGGTGCCCAGTGAGAGCACTAGAGACAATGGACACAAACTGAAATACAGGAAGTTCCATCTGAATATCAGCAACCACTTTTTCACTATGAGAGTACCTGAGTACTGACAGAGGTTATCCAGAGAAGCTGTGGAGTGTCCATCCTTGGAGAGTTCCAGAAGCCATCTGGACACAGTCCTGGGTAAGCTGATTTAGGTGACCCTTCCTTGAGCAGCAAGGAAGATGACATCCAGAGACGCCTTCCAATCTCAATTATTCTTTCTTTTCTTTAATATTATATTTCAAAGCACAGCAATTTCAATAAAATACAACTTCATAAGTATAATCCANGCAGAAGACTTTATGATTCCCAGCTAGAGAAGTGCTCATGAGTACATACATGTCCACGTACCAAAAGGTATTATCAGACCACTGAGCTAAAGTCTGTTTTACTTGCAGATAGCATTTTTTGAGTATTAACTCAATATAGAAAGAAAAATAATGTCACCAATACCAGATGACCTTATTGGTGCACTGCTGATGTTATAAACCCTTTGTTACTAAAGGTTTAGAGAATGAGTGCCACTGGCACAAAATATTAATGACTTACCTAAAACAGAAGGAAATGCAAATGTAGCACAAGTGCTAAAGAAGACATAATTTACATCAAGAAAATGTATGACAGCATATCTTCTTATTTTTTAATGAAGAGGATATTGCCATAATAACAGCTACTAAAGGAGGCTTTGCTTAACACGTCTGTTACCTTTCTCCTTTCAAAATTATATCAACAATCAGAATATACACCAAACCCTTATGCTGGTAGAATGAAAGACTTTCAGATTTTCTCCTTTAAAAAGAGGCAAGAGGTATTCCTCACAATAAACAGAAAATGTGCACAGCTACTATGCCTAGGAAGTTTATTTCTGTGAGGAGTTTAGCAAGGAAAGACATGGATTTCCAGGAGGAACTACAAACAAATATTGTTACACTTAGGATATTGGTAACCACACTGATTTACTGAGGAGCTTTGGATTTTGTCAAAAAACCTGAATGGAACATTTTTGCTCCAATAACAACCCCCAAAAAACCAACAAAACAAAACAAGAAGAAAATCTATTTACAGAAACCTAAGCTACCAAGCAAAATGGCTTGAACCCAAAATGGCAAAAGGAAAAAGCTACATGGGAAACAGTATTATGTAAGGAAGGGATAACTGGTATCCTGAAAGAGCCAAAACTACATGATTACAATTATTATTTAGTAGAAGAAGCTCATAAAACAAATTGTTTAACAGCGCACCTACAATTCAAAAGGGAAAATGAGACACAAATGAACAAGTGTCAAAATACCATATTGCTCTCAGGGAGTGTTCTCTTGGACATAATATGAGAACAATTTTAAAAAAATTAAAAAGTAGGAATGGGGTTATAGTGTTCCTTTTTAAATACAGACAATTTAAGATTTATGTCCATGTAAAGTAATCAATGCTGCAGGGAAGAATGGCTGCTGCTCTAAGTTCTTTTGCAAAGCACAAGAACATAAGAAGAATGGAGAAGCTGTTAAGATTTGAAACCCATCAAAATTACATATAAAGTACGTATTTGACATTTGTATGAAAAACATTTTAGCCCTGCTCCTCAGCATTTTCTCTTCATTGATGATTGCAGCTAGTTTCTATTACTTCTGTATGTCATCCATGAGGGCTGGTTAAATGATGTAATATTTTATCACACTAAAGATCAGAACACATACTTGGATTCTACCCCTTTTAAAGAAACTGCCTTCTGAAGGCCTAAGTTTTCATAATAGAATGAGTTCTGTAACACCATCTGGTCAAGGCATATTACTTAGGAAATGGCATCTAACATAAAATACATGATCAAATTAAAAATCCAAACAAACTTATTTTTCCTTCTACCCTTCCCTACAAAAATTAAAAAGAATCAAGGTAGCATTCTAAGATGGCTCTACAGGTTTTGGACACATGCAGCAGAACTAAATAAATAGCATATAATATATAATTCCCCTTTGTAGTAGTTTATGAGATAAGCTGGACATGGAAGATGCTTTTTGACCACTTCCACAGCTGCCTGTTCACAAGAAGTCTTCACCAGAAGACTGCTGGTACCAAGGACTTCTGGATTAAATTCCATCCAGTTTTAGGCAGATGGGTAACCTAATTTGAGTGGTCAGATCCTGGTACTCATGTGCCCTCCAAGTTTAATCGGATTCTTCCAGAAAACCCTAAATTCGCCTCAGTTTTAAATGCTAACAGCTGTAACTCCAGAAATATCCACTCTCTATTCTAGCCTGTCTTCCCTTCTCTGCATACATTCTCATAGTTTTTGCTTCTTTCTTACCTCACAATTTCTGAAGATCCACACAAATCTCTTTATTCCATTTATAGCATAGAACTGTCTGTACCCTCTTTTAAATCACTACTTGCTTCTTACCAAGCTATTGGGTACCGATGCCATGTATTAATTCTGATTTGCTTACCATGGAAATGTGTAGAGAAAGATGGAAGAGCTCACAAATGAAACAAAGAGGGCTAGAAAAAACCAAACAAGAGGTTTAGTTTGGGTTTTTTTTAAGTGAGAAAAGTTACTATTTCTTTCCAACCTTGCAAAAACAAAGAAACATCTAAAGAAACGATGGAACACAAGCTTTTCATTTTCTTGAGCTCTTCAGCAAACAAGCACAAATCTGCAGCCTAAGGCAGATTCCACTGAAACTAAGACAACTTGACACTTCCAGTAAATTTCCTCACGATCCAGTCTGGATTTTTTTTTTAATGAAACTTACAGATTCAGTGGCACTCTTCATTTTCCTGGGAATAGCAATGATTACTACAATTTAGGACAACAATTTATGGAGAGATTTTAGCTAATATATGTATCTGACCAGGTCAGAATTCTCTCTTCTCTCACAGCCATTTTCCTCCAGTCTTATATGCCCACAAAGTCCAAGTATGAAGTATGCAAGTGCAACTAGATCACTCTCATTGTCAAAGCTGGTCATCCAGGCACTGAGGTTATGGATTCCAGGACTGGAAAGCCTGGTAACAGATGTGAATACATTAACCAACAAGCCATTTTGTAATAAAGTTCTTGACCACTAAAATAAGATTAAGGTAACTAACACATTCCTTATCAACAATTTTAGCTACCCTAAGGTACAACAGACTGTACTAAATATACTATTTTCAAACAAGCACCTGTGTGCTTTTTATTCCACTGCTTGTTGTATTTAGGAATAGTACTCCACAAATGCTCAGATAGCTATTATTTTCCTCCACCTAAAAACTTATATAGCAGAAATAAAGGACATATTATACTTTCTCAAACAGGTCAGAAAACATCATCACATATTTTTTGTATTTACTCTGCCTGAATTTCTGTCAGGTCATCCTGGACTACAGATGCTTTGGGCCAGGGAGCATCTGTAATGAGCATAATTCAATGAAGCTCAGAGTTGCCTGTTGGTGTACAGATCTTAAGGGGGCAGTTGCTACATACTCTTGAACTTTTGGCAACGCATTATGGAAGAAAAAAGCATCAGGCTCACTCAGCTTATTCACCTAGAAGAACACTTAATATTAGGTAGGTAATCACAAATTCTAAATTTTATTCTTATCACATTAAAATAAATTTCAAAAAGGTACAGGTAATTTCCGGCATGCATTTCCCACTCAGCCTGCACAGAAAAGGAACAGAACCTGGAACCAAATAAAGCATATCCACACTTATAAAAATACCCAAACAGCCTTGATGAGCTGTGAGATTGCTAACGAATGTTGTATACAAAAAACATTCATGAGTTTAAATCCATGTGAATTGAAACTGTAGCATCATTTATTGATACTGTTAAATCTAAAGCTTGTCTCAACATTTACATTGACATGGCTTTTCAAGGACTTTAACCACACAATATGAAAGTGATCTTGCAAAGTCAATTACAGTCTGAGAAAATCCCTAATGCTAGATTTCTCCTTTTAACATAATAAAAACCAGTAAACATCCAAAGGGATGTTTCGAACACACACAAATGGACAAATCATTAGTGTCTGTACTAACAAAACAGAAAGACTACAAACCAAACTGCAAAATGCTTACACAACACCAAAGTCAAACTAAAAAAGAAAGTCCAAATGAGCCTAAACAAAGAAGCTTGTGCACTTACAGAGCTTTTTTAAAGGTGTGTGTTCACTGACCAAAAAAAGAAGTTACCATTCCCTTGCTACACAGCACCACATTTCACACCTTGAACCAGTCTTTTCTGTAGTTTTAACCAACCATTAATATTTCGGAGAGAGGAATTGATGAAGGATAGGTTTAGATATTAGGGAGAAGTTCTTTACTGTGAGTGTGGTGAGGCACTGGAACAGGTTTCCCACAAAAGTGGTGAATGCTCCATTTCTGGAAGTGTTCAAGGGTGTCTTGGGTGGGGCTTTGAGCAGCCTGGTCTCATGGAAGATGCCCCTGCCCAAATCTTCCACTAGATGACCTCTGGGGTCCCTTCGAATGCAAATCATTCAATGATAATATGGTTTAGGGTGGAACTTCACCCTAAGGAGGAAATTCTGGAAAAGGTGATGGAGACAGCTAAGTCAAACTGCACAAAATATATGATTAGAGTACCAATAAAGCAAGTGCAACATTGTACAATGCAAGCTCAAAACTGTTTTTAGACAGTAGAATCCAAGAAAGGAGTGAAACAACAGTATTTCAGCTGCAGTCAATCTATGAGAAAAACGTCACAAAGGAACAGCTAAGCAGATTTTTTTTTTTTTTGATGCAGCTCTGACATCAATGTTGCACAGCTTTACTAGACAAAGCTGATTGCTATCCACTGTAAAAATGTTTTAAGTGGCTATTTGCCCGTTTTATTATACAAAATAAAGTGTAATAGCATATAAAATATAGGCTAAAGTACGAGACTAGAAAAACCTTACTAAATTAATGAGATATACATTTAGCAATTCCAAAAATATTGGTGTCCTTGTATTTAACAGTACTGGAAATGAATCATGACTGCATAATTGAAGAAATACAATCAGAAAATTAAATAGCTCTGCTTAGAGAGACAGAAGACATTATATATTCAATAAAAATAAGGAGAAATTAAACTGGTATAACAGACAAATAGGTGTAGATGGAGAAGACCCAATTCAAGGATTTCAATTTGGCTCTTTCGTTAGTACCCATGTGTTTTATTACAGATCTTTGCTCTTACTGCAGCAACAGAAGGACCTTCTATATTTATACTCCAAGGACAGTGTCTACTATCAAAACAGCGAGGATTACAAATAATTTTCCTTTATTATAAATAACAATGAATTTTGAGTACTTTTATCTGCAAGAATACTGTCCAAGTAATTCAAATAAGGCAGGAGAAGTCATTAACTGTTTTATTAGCTGAAGAAAAGCAATCAGCATTTTATTATGCCTGCTGAAAAGCAAAGTCAAAAGACCAACAGCATATTACAAGTAACTGCTTTAGTGGTGCTAACAATTTCTAAATTTTGAGCTAAAATGTTCACTGTTTAGGAATTTAAGCCTCAAGTATCAGCTGCATCACACAAGTTCATCTGACAGAATTCTGTGCGTTTTGCTCAAAACCCAACATTGGCAATGCATTTATCACATATGAGCTTTACATACAGGATGTAAAATAGTGGTTTTTAGGGCTCCGCTTCTGAAATTTCATTGTTCAAATATCAAGAAATTAAATTGAGTTGGAAGAGAAGAAAGAATCTTCTCTAGCCATGCAGCAATTCCTAGGCAGATTAATTTGCCTATAAGTTCAATAATACTGGGAGGAATGGACAAAAGACTTTTTTAGTCAGTAAGTTCTTAAAAATAATAATACTGATAGAAAGAAGTGATTATTTGAGTAGAAGAATTTTAGAATTTTAGAAGAATTTTAGGCAATTTCAGATACCATTAGGTAGCTAAATCCTTGTAGCCCATCCTTGTTTTCTTCACCCCTGTGTTGACCGGGAAGTGTTGTGTGCCCAGTACTCAATACAACCATCTGTATGAGGCATTTTCACAGAAGACTGAGTAAAAACCTAACATTTCCTATTCTACATAAAAAGATGATAAAAAAAAAAAAACAAACAAAAACCAGCTGACACAATTGTTTCTTTAGGAAGCACAAAAAAGATTGCCTAAGTGTTATTTAAGGGGAAGAAGAGGGAGCTAAAAATGCCAGAACTCAAGTAACCAGAGTGAAGTAATAGATGTTTCAAAAATCAGTGACATGAAAAGATTGGGGGGAAAAATATGATTTGTATAAATTGCTTACTGCGAAGTGAATAACAGTAGTGGAGAATAAAAAAGGAGGCAAAAAAGAAGAAGAAAAAAAGAAAAGAGAAAAAATAAAATAAGGGATGCAGAAGAAGTAGGAAAGAGAAACAGTATCTCCTTTTCCCAAACAAGATGCAGACACATGAGGAAAAACTAGGTGCCCTTCATCAATGACAAGCACAATCACAATGCACATCACTGTTAGACATGCAATTGTTATGCTATGGCTTTCTATAATACACTGATTTTTTTCCTGGATTAAAAGGGCAGTATAAAATCTTGTAGCCAAATTTACGGTAGGAAAAAAATGGTTAGATTGGTTCCAATTAAAAAACCCAGAGAAAGATAGAAATTTTTCATTTTAAACTGTATATTAATTAAGTAATTTCCAGCAAATGCAAGTTATTGTAGCAAAATCTATACCATATTAACAGTTTTAACAGGTGGAACACTGGTAAGCATCATAAAGAAGTGCAAAGAATGGTTTTAAGAAGCATTTCCAATGAGTAAGCAGAGGCAGCTGAATATGGAGAGCAATCAGATTTCTTGTAATCTTTCCTGAAACTACTCTCTGCAACATGATCTCAGGAGGTCCTTAAACAGAGACTTGTGAGAGAGCACAAAGCTACTGACAGTTCCAACTATCTCCTGCTAATAAATCCAGGGCAACTTGCACACCAACACTACAATTACTGTCCTAAGCACTTTAAAGGAATATGATCTGGCACTGTTGCCAGAAGCACTCTCCATCCTTCTCTTGCCCTGATCATTTATTTCTACCATGCACTTTCTCCACTGCTTCTGCAGCTTTGTAGTGATCAACACTGGGAAAACTGATGTGAATCAAGAATAATCCAGAAGAAAGAGCAACTTCAATCCAGAACAATTATCCAGCCTTGATCAGTAAATTACAGCCCAGCTGGAGCTTGCCTGCTTATCTACATTACATATGTATTTTGAGATTAGGGCACAACAATATGAACACCCAGGATTGAAGTCACAAAGTTTGGCACATTTGACCTTTTTCTTCAGTATAAACATAATGAGAAAATCTAATGATCAAGTTTTTTGGCTTCATATGTGAGGAATTATGAGGACCAAACATGTAAAAAAAGTAATGGAAAAAAATGTTCTTTCTCCCAAGGAACATATATTTTCTTTCTCTGAATTCTTACTGTGAGAGGTTTTGGCCCTCCTTCTATTAGTTAAGCCCAGTTTACATGCTAACAAAACAGAAGATTTCCTTTATGTAATGACTGAATATACAAAAGGAAAGCACTCTTGATTCCAGAAGGTGCAAAGGGATTAACTCTGGTAGCACAGAAAATAGGTATTCTGAACACTAAAAAGTTCATCCCTTAATGTAGTGAGAGAAGCCAGAATTTTCAAGAAATACAATTGAAAATACATCACAAGAAGAGAATGAGTTATAAGCACATATAACCTGCATGTAGCTTTAAATCTGTCTACCATTAATCCAAGCAAAACCTAATATTTTCAGTGCGGACATAAAAGAAATTAGTACTACCGTTCTGCACATTAAAACATTGATACAGCATATATGGCTAAACTTCTATACTAATAAACCAATACATTTACAATAAATGAGCACTAAAGACAGTAGTCACACTGTATGAATTTAGAAGTCTGAGCACAAACTACCTTAAGTCTCAGGAAGGGTTAGGAGCATTCAGTCTGGATCTTTTCACTGGAAAGGAATTACAGCAGCCTCTGTTTGGAAGAAGTTTAATATAAACCAAACAAATGTGATTTGCCTGAAGTGATTCATCACCTCATCTTCATTGATGCACAGTCACCAATACTCAAAGAAATATCACCCAAAAAAGGCTTTAAAATAGAAAAGTAGCCTTTAAAAACAACCTAGAAAAATTCACTTGGCAACTGAACCTTTTCTGCTACAAAACATTTATTCACAATAAAGAAAAACAAAAACTGATGAAGTGACCATACTGTTAACTACCTACTTGTTAAGGAGATAAGTAAAATGAGATTAGTCAATTTATTGGTAAAACACATTTTCCAAACTACAGTGCTACTGGCATCATGAACCACTGTTGCTTGTAACCACTTTTTTTCTTCCCCCCCCGCCACTCCCAGTTCGTGCTCCTCCATTATTATGCCAAGCACATAAGGGAGAGGAAATACAAATCTCCTCTCTACAAAAGAGGAAGAAGGAAAAAAAAGCCCCAAACATGAAAACTCTACAAGTTTTGCAGCTATTCATCCTTTAATTAGGATAATTATTTACAAGAAGTTATTCGGCATTTGTTGAGAATGCAAGCAAATGACACAAAATCCGCAGATTCCAAACTTTAAACACTGGATTCCAGTAAACTGGCGCTCAAAAGAAAAAACATTGCACTCGTGTAAGCATTTAGACACAGACAGATGATGCATCTCCAGGAGACAGATCAAAGGGTGATGCTTTGATCACAGCATCAAACCATTGAACAGTTATGTGACAGGAGTACACTGTAATATGCATAGCACATAAATGCTATGTAGATATCTAATTTTTTGAATTCCTTATTAATTGCAAGATGTTATTCATAGGAGATGTCTGAGCAGCCATAAATGTAGAGCTCTATCAGTGATTCAGCATCTGTAGGTCTGCAGCAAAAATTATTTGCTTTTATGGCATAATGGGAAAGCAGCAAAACCTCTCCACCTAAATCCAGCCTGAACTCCTACCCCTTTCTTCTCCAGTCTTGGGGTACAATTCTCCTCCTTCCTTTGTGTTAAGTTAAATCAGTATACAACCGTAAGGAGAACTAGTTGTGCAACCAAAACAGAAAACCCATCCTCCCAAAAAGATTGTTCTGATAGATCATAGCCCTAACTTACCTTCAGTCATGTGCCCCTTATGTCTAGAGCCACGGCTGTGTATGTGAATGCAAACTATGCCTTTCATTGGCAGCTCAAAACTATATTTCATCATTAGAAATGCAGGTTTGCATAGGTTTTTAAAAACTTACCTAAAATACTAATTTTGGGGGACACATGTATTTATAAAATAACTTTTTATCCACAGGAAGGCCATAGGAGTTGCTCTATAGTCTACACAAATTTTTTTAATTCTAAACAGACTACTTGTTTACTAGTTGTTTACTATATTAACTCAGTAAACTAGTAAAGATTTAAATCAGACTGAAACTGATGACCAATATTCTAGCCATTTGTCTTACATAAAAATCCATTCGTTCCTCCTGTACACTGTGGGAACAAATAACATTACCCCTTTAAGAAACCAAGAAAAAACTTTCTGCTGCATTTGGCATATTTCAATGACTGTAGATCTATTAATACATGTACTTCCTAGGTGAACCCTAAGAAAGTCTCATTCAGTTAGGATACTGCTACAGCAGTGTTTTCCAGATAAAGCTAGTAGTGCATACACTCAGTTCAATGTAGAGTTTGAAAAAAATGAAAGTTAAAAAAAGTCAAGCCATGATTAACTCCACACAGCTAGAGGCTGAGAGCACCACAGCTTTGTTTTGGATATGAAATAAAGACTTCTATAATTTTAAATTGAAATTATCCCTCTAAGTCTATTTATGCATTTACTCTTCATATTCATATTCCAGCTTCCTCAGCAGCATACACACAGTTAAAACCTGGCTTATTAGAATAGACTTCTGGTGGGAAGTGCTAAGAATTCACCCCACTGCCTACCAATCTATCCAGAAATCTGTTCTCACTCCTACTTCCTCCTGTCTGTTCCTTTCTGAAACAGCAGTAGGGGGGTTGGGAGTTTGCCTTTCCTCTACTGGATCACAGTTGTGTACATGAACTATACCAGACCATATGGCAATCTCTCTCAATTTGTAAGAGGCAAAACAAGCTTCCTACCAAGCCAATCTGAAGAGAAGCAGGTAAGAGTGAGAGCCTACAGAAACCAGTGTCTACATGCCTATGCTCACAGAGACCAGTAACTGCATGGATGCCTAATGTAACAAGTAGAAGTACAGAAAATGTTACTTCAAGGATAAGAGCAGCCCTGTCCATACTCAGAGAAGCGTGCTCCAGCTTCTATCTAGCTGCCTACATGCAACTTCAAGTGGTCCAGAGAAAAACCAAAGACTCGGATGTATTGTTTAGCATGCAGGAAGGCTTTGACATAAAGAAAATTATTGTACGGAAGAAGAAACAGTGTCTGTTTGATGAGCAATGCATGCAGAGGATAAGCCCATTGCTGGAGAGTGGGACTAAAGAGAAAGATTAGAATCTGAAAAGAAACCGCCATGGCTGCCTGGAAGCTGCCAGACAAAACCAGGCCAATCAGAAACATAGTGAAGATGGATTTTCCTTTCATGAAGGGAAAACATTAAAATTTTATTGAACACCAAATTGCAAAAATCCAGTAAGAAAACCACTCCAAGACACAGCACCTGAGGAGATATTCCACTACTCTCTGTGAAGAGCTGACAGGATTCCCAAAAGGGCCCAGCCTTTAAATCCATGAAACCTGTGTTTAACTCTGGTAAAACAAGAATTGTCTGATCAAATACACTGAAATAGGATCTTGCTCATGTTCTTTTCTGGGAAGTGAAAAATTATTTTTACAGAGATATTATTTTCAATCTAATAAATTAATAATTGCATTTTACAGCAGCTTATAGCCCAGCAACCAAGTTTTTGTGTTAAACAGTACAAAATTTTGTCAACATTTTTACACTAGGTTTTAGGGTACACAACATACATGAGCATGCAAGAAGTGACTTCACAGAAAATAGCTCCCTTAGCTGGAGCTATGTAATTTTTATTTTTTAGTTTAACTCAACTAGTAATCATTATATCTGTATAACAACACAGTCATCTAATTTTCCTATTTAACTTTTCTGCTCACTGCTACATTCTTAAATTCTTTACTGCCACATAGACAAGTTACTGAGAACAACAAGAAGCAGCTTTACTAGAGGGAATAGGGAGCAAAACTGAAGGTGAGAAGGTGTTGCCTATTACCTGCCCCAAAGAAACATGAAAACCACCAGAGCAAAGAACTGTCACGTAGCTGGAGATACACCCAGGGACTGCCTATATTGAAACATTACTGCAGTAAGGACCAAAACTAAACCACAGTTTTCCATTGCATCATTTCTTCATCAATATTCTACACGAAGTGGAAATAGACATGGGTCACTCAGCATAAGAACTGCATAGTAGTCTGCCTTTAATTTGTAGGTGTTAATGCACCTGTAACCTGCAACCACTGATCTGTGACATTTGATACACTAATACCAGAAGTGTTATTGTAAAGAACCATTCAATCTTCATGGTAAAGTTAAATATTCATCCCTCTCAATTTAAGAGATTGTACATTTCACTCTGTCCACATTACATTAAAAAAAAGTACATAAACAATTAAAGAAATAAGGGATTTCAACAAATTCCCTAAGCACTAAACTAAGAAGAAGCCTGACCACATATGTATTTCCCTTAGAGAGAAAGTCATCCTCTATTGAAACACTGCTCTAGGTAAGACAGAAGAGTCACACTTCCACAATAGCAAATAAAAATAATTTTCATTGATAAGCAGCTAGGAAAAGATAGCACCTTTTTATTTTCTTGGTTCTGCTTTAGGTCATAACTTCACGTTATGAAGATCCAAAAACCTTAAGGGTTCAAATATTAGTGTAAAAAAGTTGAAGGGTTATAATTTCCCTCACTTAAACTTTATAATGAATACTGACTGGCAAGAGAATGTCAAAGATGCCACCAGCCTATCACATTTTCAACCTTCAGAAGACAACTGTAAAAAAAAAAAAACTCAACCACAATAAAAAAATCACAATCCCCTCCTCCCTCCAACACCACCTTTGATAAGAACTTAAAAATCTCTGTTTAACAGCAATGAGTTTAAATACTAAACCTTAGAAGTCCTATAGGACAGTATAGATTTGAGAAATCTCATGGAACCTGTTTAGGAATGAGGTTCTCTAATTCACAGTACAATAATTTGAGAAATTTGAGGTTCAGTTAGCATCAAACATCATTATTTCTTAAGAGTTTTTCCCAGACAGATTATATGTCAAATAAAATTAACTCCAGAGATGTAACATGATCCTATAATAGTTCGACTAAATTACAAGTTTTAAAGTAGACAGCCATCAAAGTAAGGAGAACAGGCAATCATGAATTCAGGAAATGTACATTGCCCCATAGTCAGCTAATGGCAACTTTAATAGGATGTGATGGATTTTTCTCCACCAGGACAAAATACTGCCTGCATTTTTGCTTCAACAGCCCACGCCAGCTGACTAATGGAGTTATATTTTTGTCTCGTATGAGGATGGTTACTTGCCCATCCTCTAGCAGTTGCAGAATGAAACATTAACAACAGCTGTGGGGTGAACAGAAAAGCTGCTCTATTTGGTAGCCAAGATCCAAAGTACAGGCCTTTCCTCTCAAACAGTGGAGCTCATTTTCTGTCACAGGGTGACAAAAAGACACAGCATAGAACAAAGCCACTTTTAGAGTCTGAAGTAGCTAACTGAAGGTACTTTTAAGGAGTAATACATCTTCATGGGGAAAAAAAAAGTAAAGAATTCACAGAAATTAAAAAAAGGTACTTGGATAGATAAGAGCCCTTGGGAGCTAGAAGCTGTTGCTGAAAAGAAATACCGGTGGATCCAGACAGATTTCTTTAAACAACTCTTATCAAATACTATTAAGTATAAAACTCTTTAGCTCGGCATACCAACAGTGCTAATCGTAACAGACCAATCCCAAAGAAACACTCCTGCCACACTACTGAATAATCAGCATATGCCTGAAACTAGAAACATCTTTTTATGCAAACGCTTGGGCTTCAGTCCTGCAAAAATTTAAATATATCACTCTGAGTAGACCTACAGATCTCTGTGGAAGTCTGTAGAGTTTATCACCACACATAAAAGCTAACAGATATTTATAAGTCTTGCAGGATAATTGCTTTTGGCAGAATATAAATAACATTGCTCTAATGTATTTCGGCATCATGGTCCCTGCTTTAAGAGCCAGACATTCTGGTGAAGCCTGTCATTCTTCATATGAAGAGTGGCAGCTGTATAGCCCACAGAGACATTTAAACTTCTCTTTGCATTTTCTTTAAAGTTTCAGAGTAGTGTTTGGGCATTCTTTTAAAGTAGCAAGGAAGCTAACAAGCGAAGCCAATAAAAATTGCCTAAAAATGCTTTCTTACTAGTGCCATGGCTACCACTGGTAGGACTGGAAGCAATTCTTAGACAAACTATCTATAGCTTCCAACACTGCCAAACAGGACATCAATTAGGCTGTGGAGTTTACTAGGTATTTTTCCAGAACTCAATGCACTGGGCAACAGGGCGGTAATTCAAAATGAGAAGCAGTCTTAATAAAGGACTCTAATGTTCACTTTACTATATACTTCAATGAAAAACCTTAAAAATCTGCTACAAGAAGAGCTTTCAAATTGCAAGACAGGCATCTGAAATAATTTTAGAAACTTAATGCCAGTAGTTTGCCTAATTAATTTTTAGATGCATACCTAAAACTAGGCCCCAGATTTCTCTCCTTGTCAGTCTTTTTTTTTTTCAGCATTGTCTTACTGTTTCTATTGCCTTTCATTTCAACTTCTAACAAGGATAGTCAGGAGCAAAGAAAAGTAGCTTCAGGTTGCATCAATGCCATTGAGAATTAAAAGAATGGTATATATCACCTACTGCAAGCCCCAGCTGGAACAGCAGACCTGCCTTGGCAGAAGGTCCAGCTCTAATTAGGGGAAAGGAATTACTGTATTTTGTTGACATAGGTAGCCCTTACAGGAGCTTTACTTTTGCCCTTCCACGCTCCTGCCCTTATTTTCATTTCATATCTTCATCTGCCTAATACCACCTTGAAAAAAGATTTTACAGTTGAAAAAGCGTTGCATGCAACAAAACCAGACCTGGTATAATTTAACTCTAGTTCAACAACACAAAAAATGTAATTTAAAACACTCAGCAGCTCTCTCAAACCCATAAGAATTCACATTTGCAGTCAGTATTGCCTTGGCCCAAACAACCAGTTAGAATTTTCTTGAATTCAATTGATTTCCATTAAGCATATCTTGTTTTGTGTACAAAAATGACAGACCTACAGTTAAGTGGCAAACACAGGTAAATTTTGAAGTACCTAACTTTTAATCAATAAATGCTTTGTTTGTGCCTCAATTGGATCTAGTGTAAAGCAGCATCTTAAAAAAAAAATCCACACAAAAAACCCAACAAAACAAACAGACAAGAAACCCATCCAGTTTCCAAGTATTAATGAATGAGCCTTGACTGAACAGAGACTGAAGGAAGGCGACACAGGCAATCTCCCCCTACTTCATGAGGTCCTTGTTCAAAGACAAACCCCAAGAGCACCAGCACCTCCCAATGCCCTTCTCTATCTGCTAAAACACCACCTTAACATCAGAAAGAAAGCAGTTGACACTGACATGACCACAAATTCAATGCATTTCCTAACAAAACTGAATTGCTAAATTCTTCCCTAGAACATCACGTGCTTACCATTTTCCCTCATCACCTTATTCACATGGTTCTTGTGAGACAAACAGTTTCAAGAAAAGAAATACCCATGCAGTACACAGGTACTGAAACACTTCATTTAGGTAAGACTAATTTCAAGTTCTACCATCAAGCATGAACAGCAAGTTACATCAAAAGATTAAAACTGCATAAACTGGCACAGCAATTTCAGTTCGCTTGAACTTCTAAATGCCTGAAAACACAACACTTCAGTTAAGAACAGACAAACCATGCAAACCTAACTTTCTGCTAAGGTCAAATGAAGCCCTACCAAACAACCACATGGTAAAGTTTCCCACCAAAGAATCCAGAAAGAAAGAATATATTTCAGCTCAAACCTCCTGATGAGGAAACAGATGCATATGGAATTTAACCAAATTCCATAGCAAATGGAAAAGTCAGAGAAAGGACGTCAACAAAATTTTTTGCCAGATCCTTTATGGCAACTCTTATGTTTTTATGTAAAGCATGATAATCTTCAGGTAACAACAGCATTAAGAAGTTAAAATAACAAAATATAGTACTAAATCATTATTTATTTGTGATGCTCTTAGAATACTGTCCAGATATTAATGACATCTCTGAACATCTTCAACGTCTATTGAGTTTCTCAGACATTTTCAAAGGGACATTTCCAATCTCCCAGAAACTGTAGCTGACCCCTCTGTAGTCTTTCAACAGTTCTGAATCATCATCTGCCTTGTCACAACTTCCCCAAACCATTTTAAACCACAGATCTGTTTTACCATTAAAAAGCAAACAAGTGAGCATTTAAGTTCAGTAGATTTTAAATAAAACTACTCCCACTCTCTCTCATTAACTGATTTCAACTGTAAATTTGCTTTAGTTGCTTTAAGAGGGGACTATTAACTACATAGAGACAAAGTTATTTTGTGTGTCAAAATGACAGCAGCAGTACTCTTATATTTAGTGAAACTGGATTTGTCAGTGTTGATTCAACACAGTGCATTAATGGAAATCTCTTTTATTTCTATTTTAAATGGCTTGTGTACTTATACAACTGTAGTTTATTCCAAAATACTTCACAGGCTAAGAGAAAGGGTCTGAAAAAAACCTAAACCAAACCCTCAAACCTATCCTGAAGAGTTAAGTACTTCAAATTATGTAGGCTGTCAGAAACCTTTACAACAAACCCATTGATAGCACATACCAGGTATATCATTACAAATCTTCATACTGCTTGGGAGAGGGGGCATTTACACACATCTCTTGAAAACACCCACAGAATTATGAAGATCTGCTTGTAAGTACGCTTTTCTCTGTATTTTTACAAAGGAGCAGAAACTTCAAGACCCTTCAGAGCCACAGACAAATAGTTTTGTGTAATCTCAAGGAATATGATTAATACTGAATTCAACTTCACTCCTGTGGATCTTGGTACCTCACTTGGTAGCAGCCAAGATTGAGCAACTGCAGTGCAAGGCTAGTATTGGAATGAATAAAGCACACACACAACATTTTCCTTTGTGAAGAAAATGGTACATAATGGAGCCCAAGAGACTGAAGATTAATGAACCTGAGTTTATCATTAGGAAAAATCAAACCTTAAAAACTAGACAGACAGAAGGAATACATAAACCTCCCTACCTGCACTGCCAGATGCCAGAGCAATTTTTGATCATACCGTCATGGAAATTAAAGGCATACGAATAGTAGCTGGCTATTTAAACTGTAACAACTACTGATGTGAGCTTCTTGTGATCTACTGGAATATTGCATGAAGAAAGGGTTAGACCAAAAGATTTTCCTACTTTTTGTCCAGCGTTGTTATTGACAAAGGACAAATCCCAAAGACAAACAGGAATACATCCTGACAAAATTGTTTGCTGAGTTATAGTAAGAACTCACTGCAGAGGAAAGCAAGATCACTCCTTTGGAGAACACCATTTCCCAGTGTAAGTAAAGCTAACAGAAGTTATATCCTACTGAAAACATGATACAACCAAATTTTTTTTTTTTGGTTAATGATAAAGATTGAACAGCATCTTTCATTTCAACTGTTAAGACTGAATTCCACAGGAATCAAATGTACTGTTTTATTCTTTAGACAAAATAAGGGAAGCCAAGTAGTAACAACACTGAAAAAAATCCTCTCACCAAACAGACCCTAGATCATGGACATTAATGCTGTAACTGGGAAATGACAGTTATGTTTTCCCCACTGTAAAATACATAGGTATAAGTGAAGAAACAAAAAATGCAGAAAGCAAATAATTTCTACTGTAGGATACTACAGTTTCTGCACTACCTGATTGTAATTGCCTTTAAAACAAACTGTGAAGCAATCTCTGAAAAGCTGACCAAAATCACTCTTGCACTTGAGAAGTGCCACTTGATCCTTCCTCCTTTGCCATGTGAAATACAATTAGGATCTCTCTTGCAACTTCTCTACTGAAATGATCTTTTACTGAAGTACATGGCAGAGATTTGGGTTATCATGTCTTATTTGGGATGCTAAACTGATCCAAGCTAATACTGAAAGGAGCATGAGGATCTTAAAACTGACTAAAAGCTCTTACTTTATCCATTGAGCTTCAGTTGTGGGGCTCAAGCTCAAGGAGCATAGATTTGCCAAATGGTAGAAAAGCCAATCCTATATCTGCCAAGAGCCACTCAGGCCTTAAAGAAACAGCTGAAATAACAGACTTGATAAACTTATTTCTAGTTATTCCTCAAGTCTAAGCCATACATTTTGGCTTTGTTCTGAAAAGGAGCTGTAGATGTAACTGTAGTTCTACTTCAGAAAGATTTGTTTGCAAATACCAAAAAAGTTGAATTTTCTGTAGCAGAGAAGTGACTCAGCATTGATTTTCAACATTTCTGTAGTGTCATCTTTCACTGATGAAAAGAGGATGAACTTGTAGCCTGTGGGAAGCATTTTCTCCTTCTACAGTAAAAGAAACACGTTTTTATTTGGGTTATGTTTTTATTGTTCCAGAGTGGTAAAAGACAAGCTTCTTGCTAGCATTGCTCAAAGGTAAAACCCTGGTATTAAGATCTGTAGAGATGCTCAATGGGCCAGTGAAACATCTCCAAGAGACACTAACAAGTGGCTTACTTTCTAGAGAAGCTTTTCAGGATAACCTGTATGAGAACACTAATAGAGAAATACTCAGAAAAAATGCTTCCTAAAACTACTAAAAACAAGCCAAAATCTATCAGGATGGCAAGAAAGCCACACATTTCAAAACCAACACATTCAAAACATGGAAAAGATAGGTCACTTTCAGCAGTAACAAAAAAATCAAATGAAAAACAAACACAAAAACCACAAAGGAACAAAACAAACAAAATAATTAATACAAAAAACCTACAGTTTTTAAAATGTACAGCAGAGAAGGAAAGAAGAGAGAACCTGAAAAAGCTCCTCTAATTAGCCAACTAAGCTTATCAGTTTTCCCCTAATTAACCACAACTTACTCCAGAAGAAAGAAAATAAAAGGCCTCCACAGGAAATTACACTATACTTAAGTACAGCACTCTAAATTCATGTGTTGCTCTGGAATAGCTTCCTTGAATAGACCTGTTCTTCATCCAGAATACAACTAGTAGATGAAGAAAAGCTCATGTTTTCTACCTTGCTTCAGGGGAATGAATGTGGACATGTTCTCCTTGTGCAGGATTTGCAGGCAGCCATAACTGAGAAATGGAAGCTCATGAATTCATGCATCAGCCCAGGAAGTTTGAAGAAAAGCAAAATGAGGTTTGTGTCAGTGACAAACACATGTTTGCCCAAGCATCTCCATTACACTATGCAGAACACCCTAAGTATATGATGGAAGACACTTAAAAGTATATGATAAGGCAAGATTACACCTTCTGAAACCATTACCAAAAAGTCATCTTCGCCGCTCAGACAACCTGTAAACAGGGAAGCAGGTAATCCCATAATAAGATTCCCTCAGCCTGCCTGCAGCCAAGAGGCTGCAGTTCAGGTATGGTCACAGACTCAGTTTTCCATGCCCCAGGCAGATGCTTAACTGATTTCTGCAAATCCTCCATTACCTAACGCGGGTTGTTAACATGCACGATTCTTCTGCATCACCATAGTAACAAAGCACTACATTTTAAGGTGCATATGGGGGCTCTTCTAGAGGATGTGTCAAGTTGAATACACCTAAGACAATATAAGATATTTTAAGCTAGCCCCGTTCAGTACAAATACAGAAAGGATGAAAGTACTGTGCTAGAGATTATCACAAGACTGCTCAAGCAGTGGTTACACATCCATTAAAAAGCTTTCTGGAGGCTGAAAGAAGTAGAAGATGAAGCAATATTCTGTCAAGACACTTATGGGTCTTAATGCATTAAACAACTGTGTAATTAATAATGGCCTGATTTACACACACTAACTTCTTTGGGAACCACAGAGCACAACATAGGAAAAGATTTTATGAACACAGTTTACCTACAAGTTTCCCCACCCACCCCAGCCCCCGTGGAAAAGGAAAAAAAAGATCCAGATAGAAAACACACTTATTCTTTTTTTTACTCATTAAGAAATGACAAGCAACTGGCATTTTCATGTCAATGAGAGTGGCAAGTACCTTGCACTTTACAGGCTTGCACTACGCACCATTCCTATAGGATACATGAGGGACAGCACAGAAAACCCAGGCTTAATGGCAACCCTTACATTAGGTGTCTCCACAGCAAATAAGCCCATACATTGTTAACAGTCTCACTGGCACTCTGTGACTTGCCACATTGCGATGCCCGTGTCTAGCGTGCACAACTTCTCATAACAGATGCCATTACTGCCTTAAAAGAACAAAACCAAAATAAAGTTCAACACAGCAAACATATTATTGCCTCAAATAAACTCAAAAAACTAGAGAGAGGTTCTGAACTGGTGGGGAAAAAGCGTCCAACACCAAAACCCCAACTTTCACATACTGATTAAGAAAAATCACATTAGCAGAAAGAATGTAAGAAACAGCGTGCGACAAGTCTGGATGCAATTACAGCAATACTATCAACATTTGAAATACTCCCACAGTTGAAATCTGAAGATTAAAGACTAAAGTAAGACTAAACTCAAGAAACAAATCAAACAAAAAACCCCTAACAAATCTGTCAGAATATTGCTTTACTTTTCAATATTAATATTTATAGAATTTTAACGCTTACTAAGATGCAGTCTTCCATTACACAGAACCACCTGTGCATGACAAGAAGACACAATCCTCCCCTCTGGCACAGGAGCAGAAGTAAATGAGGCAAGGGGTTGAAAAAAAAGAAAACTGGCCATTTCCTAATGTTGAAGGTTTGAGAGCAGAACCCAGGCAATCTGATTACAACCCTGTATCTGTCTTATTACCAAAATCATCAAAATTCATACACTCTGGCCACATGGATTGTATTTGCACAAAAAATCTCAATTCTCAAAACCAAAAATTCTCGAGCATTTAATTTTACAATTTTGCATTCGCTTGGCGTGCTCATTATGTACAATTGGTACCAGCAATCAATTTCTTCTTAAAAATCTTCCAAAATTAGAGATGGCAATGCCAAAATTTTTTTGCATCATCAGTAGCACAGTCATACATCAGTAGCACAGATCAGGATCATTTGGATCACAAGTGGAACTTGTAATGAGATAGTTAACTACCCCCTGAAGAGGGCACAAACATACCTAACCGAAGTCTATCCTACTATGAAACTTCCAAATTCTTGTTGGTCCTAAAGCAAGCAAAGACCAGTGATTATCAACAATAACTAGTGCTTACACACATATAACTTTGTTACATAAGGTCAGCTCCACGCATAGATTAAAAAAACCCTCAGGATTTCCCATTTTAAATATACAAATCTCAGCTCTAAATCCTGAATTAGTTTATTTACACCTTCTAAAAATGTATTCCTGTTCAAGATTCAACATCTATCAGCCTCAATCACAGGCCTCATATTAAGACATGCTGTACTGGGATCAAGAATAAGCACACCATGCACACAAAGGAATACTCAGGGCTCGGAATACTTCATCCCATCTGAGAGGCTAAAAAGTTTCTAAGAAGCTACATAAAAATTCCTAAATCAGAGCAGGCACTGTACTCCCACCTTTCACTAGCACTTAATCCTTTCAAAAGGCTAAGGAGGGAGAAATCTCTTCTGCCCTCAAGGTTTATACCACTTCACCAAAACAGTTCTGCACAATTTCTGAGGGAATAAAAACGCCTGGCAGGAATCCTCACTGACAGCTATATCTTACCAGTTCTGGGGTTATTTAGGGAAGACAGTCAGTCTCAGCAACAATTTTTAATAAACTTGGCACTAGATTTCAGTAATTACTTGTTTCATTAATGCAATTCTTGATGCTTCTTGTTGGTACGTTTGTTTGTTGACACCATTTGACTTTACTTAAAACTGAAATAAATCAGTTTCATTTTTGCTTTGACAAACTTCATTTTAGTGTCTCAACTAACCAGCAGAAGTCAAAAAAAAAGGGTGATTGTCAACAGTTGTCAGATCACCTTGGGGAAGGCCTGTTCATTTATTAGTTTTCCTGGAGTTTTAAAAAAAAACCTCGAAAATCCCCAAGTCTTCCGTAGACTTTAATGACACCTGCTCTCGCAGACCATTCCAGTCAAAAACCACCTCACAAAATCATTCAAGACAAGCATTTGGGCCACTGAATTCCTTCTGGCATTCTGAATAGGTGAGCATTAAACTTGCTATAACAGAATTAGACTCCTTACCTAATTAAAACATTATGAACAGTAGTCAAGACACAGGAATGAATACATCTGGCAGGGAGGAAGAAGAAACAGATGCTATACCACCTAATTTTTAAGATGGTTTAGATGTTTCAATTATACACATTTGGTGAATTCTTGCATAGCGTACACATGAAAAATATTTCCTTCTGAATGGAAGCTTGGTATCACACACCAGTGCAGAATGGAACACAGTAACTGATGAAGTTTCTATGGCCTGTTTTCCCTGTTTGAATTATTTAGTGTCCTATGACATCGAGTTCTTACAGATAAAAATACTTGTGTGTGATTTCCTTTCACAGATAGATTAATTTACTGTCATTATATTGGGACAAAATTAATAATAGTAGTAATAATAACAGTATCATCATCATCATCTGTTTTCCCCACCTTAATTAGAGCATTGGGAGTTAGGGCCTGTGTGTAGCAAGTGAATTGTTATTTAATCAGAACCACACTTACAAACAAATTCTAGCACTCAGAGCACTTAAATGCAAATTTTTTGTCCCTTAGCATATTTAAAGACGTGTAGGTTGCTTGGGTTTTCTTCTTTTTCTTGTTCCTATGTAGGAGAAAATTAAAATAAGCAATGAATATAGACAAATTAATATCTATTTTTAAGCAAATTGATATCACAGATATCAGCATGAACATTACTGTAAAGATAAGCTTGAAAAGATTAGAAAACACATGCACTTAAAATGTCTGCTTACTTTTTACAAGTTTAAGCGCTGTCAATACCACTGCAGTCTCGCAGATTGATTCCTATTACAACTTTCAGGTAGGAGAGGTACTCTGCTTAGGCTAGTATGACATGCCATAATATATTTTACCATATACAAAATGTTATCACTTTATGAATGAGAAAAACCACCGTGACAGCCAACAGATTTTACTAGAGCATAGTCTAAGCCTTAACCAAAAAAACCTCAAACTCTTCACTTACAGAGTACAAAAAAACCAAGCACAACAGAAGTATGTATTGCTATTGTCTTAAGTCTAGAAATACATGGCAATACACAAGAGCATTCAGTCCTCTTCCTTTCACCAAAACATAAGCATTGCTGAAAATAGGAGATACACCTAACAAAGTATTAGACAGTATAAAAAATTGTTGCAAATGTGTTTACATCTTACTGAACTTTAATTTTGGAAACTTTGTAGCACATTAGTTACCCATAATTAAAGAGATACATAACAACGGAAAGTGTTTTCAGAAAGAGGTACAAATATTTTCAAGGGAGAAGGGAGGAACAAACTTTATATTTTTAGGGAACATTAAATTTTTGTTTGCAATGAACTCCAGCCATTCAATAACTGTGCAAACTCTGCTAGTTTAAATTTACTTGCTGAAGTATTGTTGCACACTAGAACAGAAAGGAAAAAGAGAGAGAGATTTCCTTCTTAAAGCAGCCATAAAACAACTGGGATCTTGAACAATATGGCAACTTCCAGACATCTTTCAAATTCCTTTGAGTAACGTGTGACACATTCTAACTGAGGAAGAAGAGCAGAAGGGAGAAAGCAAACATTTAAACATTTCAACAACAGCATTTAAGACAACATACACTCTACATCGTATCACAGTCACTCTTTTTGAATCAGCGGAGTAAAAACCAAAGAAGACAAAATTATTTCCTTTTCTCCAGACATACGCAAGAATGGGTAATAACAAACAAAACTGGCAGCATTTACCCCCAAATGCACCAGGATTGCCCTCAGCTTTAATCCTGTGACTTCTGATCCTCTCAGGATAAATTCTTTTCAAGAAACACCTTTACTTCTACAAGTCACGCTGATGTCCTCACAGTCACTTTAACACATCAAGAGCGTTACATTTTAAATGAACAAACAAGGGAAAAAATAATCTGCATTCTTGTATTCAAATATTATTGCTGGCTCCAGTAATGCTGAAACATCCAAAAGCATTTTTCTGCAATATCACAGTAATCAAGGACTGTTGCTAGGGTGAACCTTTTTTTNCCCGACTCTCAGATTATGTAACATGCAAATTCAGTTTCACCTTCAAAATAGTGTCATACAACATAAAGCCAAACAGACAGCAAGAATCAGTTCATAAGACTGGAAAAGTCTCCCAAGGACTCTATAAGCAACCTTCCCTCAAATGAAAGTATATCAGAATTGCAATGATTTAATATAATCTATTGGGTTAGAAGATCCTTTCCTTAAAAAAAAAAATTAGTTTATTACAAATTCCTTTCATTAAGGAATGAAGAATTTCAGAGTCTATATATGCCCTGAACTGCAGGAAGAAAATTAGCTGGCTGAAAAGTGTTAAAATCCTCCCAGAACGAATAAGCCCAAACTAATAGGCATTACTTTCTGTGATACAATTTCCCATTCATCTTTCTGTATCTTCGCTTGTAAGACAAATTCAATACAATTCTGAAGCACAAATGAAGTACAAACAGTATTTTCATATATATTAAAGGAAGACATGAATAAATACCTTATTTAAAAATTTAGTTCACCTTTACTTTTTCAAATCAACACTTGAGGATGTTTATAGCATCATAACCGGAGGTTGTTAAGCACACAGCATTAGAATATGCTGTGTTTAATTTACAATCTCTTTAATTAAATTATCTAGGAAAATGAGTATATTTATGTGGTAAAGCAATCAGCATGTGACAGTCTGAATCTGTAAAAAATACAATATGTAAAAGCAACTCTGAATACAATTCAGGAGCAGTAGCATTCCCTGAAATAAAAAGCTGCCACCTGCAATACCGAGGAAAGTAAACAAGCCAGTAAAGCAGTGCTCCTACTTTTCAATTGCAGCAACTACGACTCCATCTTAAGCCTGTCATCATTCACCCCTACTGAATGAGGACTGCACAGCACAACAACTATTCTGTTTTCCCTAACACTGAAATTCAGTCACATTTCTAGACAGCAATTAAAACCTGCCACCAAAACAGGAATTTGGTACAGCGCTCACTGACATTACTCCTTTAACATTATTATGTTAAGGTGCATGAGTAGCAAATTGACCCATGAGTCCAAAAATTCTACTAATTCCTTCGTTTAAGAACTGATTGTTTTGGGGAATATATTGTGTTGATGCTGACCACCCTGACTGCAAATCATCACTGAGGAAGAAAAAAAATAAAATTATCTGGAGGTATAGAAATACTTTCATTTAACTAATACCTGACAAATAACATCATTACAAGAACAATGTAAAAATCACCAATGAAGACTCATCTGCAGTAATCAGAATTTTATAAGGCTGCCTTCCATATGTTCATGATCGAGAAGAAACCTAGTAGTCCTTAACGTAGCTTCTTAATTAATCTTTTCCACCACCACTGAGAATTTATTATTAACTGAGGTCAAACTCCAGACACCACAAATATTTATATCTGACTCTGTAAAATGAAGCTTTATAAACAAAGAATAGTGCTCAATTACCAGAATATTCCTGGTAGCTACAATGACACAAAATGCATTGCAAAGTACCCGTATTCACTCTTATATGTCAAAAGTCTGTTAATGAACTCAAGGCCATTGGTGTCATCAATTCTACTGATAAAATTAAACACGGTGAACTTTTAATATATGATGAATTTCAATTTGTAGATCTGTCTTATTTTCACAGTTTTTCTGGCATTTAAATCATATTTCCCAGCCATTTAAAGTGACACGCTTGTGCTACGTGCAAAAGCAACCAGAGAGAAATTATGACTCTGGCCACACCAAAAATGCTGTCAAAAAAAGCAAAACAACCGAGAAACGCTTTTTCTTATTTTACTTCTGATATTTTAATAAGAGAAGGAAAAAAACAACCAAAAAACCCAATCTATTCTTTAAGAAAAAGCATCATTTACAGTGCTTATATAAGAACATATTTTATTCTATAGCACCACTGAATAAACTCAAAGCAAATACTGAATATAAGCTTTCCTTTCTTGTATTAAGATTAGTAATATTTCAGGTATTCTATTAGGCTGTACTAACAACAAGCCTCCTCCACTCCATGAATGTATAATTACCTCAGTGTAATTAGTTAAGATAATGAAAAAGCATACTCATGAGCAATGAACATCACCATTTTAACACTGGCAACCACAAAACAGTTACATCAAAAAATACATCGTCTGCTCTGGGGATCCTTCATCAGTAAATTTCACCATGGGTTTTTTAAATTTTCAATAAATTTAAAATCAAAGATAATACACCACCCTCTAAACAATTTATGCCAGATTAAAAATTAAAAAAAATTTTTTCTGGTATTCTGATATTTCAGAGGTCTCTTTAGCCACGGCATAGGTTAAGGAGAAACTACGATTGCTAATCTGCTGTAAAATTCTCAAAGTAAACCGACAAAAAATGAATTGCAATGTTGATTTCTATCCATTTGGTTGTCTTCACTGTCACCTGTATTTTAAAATAGGCAACATTTTCAGATGTCTCATTAGGTATGACTGACTTCCTTCTGCACCATGTTGATCTCTTGCAGATGTTAGGCTGTATTGTTCAATAAAATGTAAATTACTCCAAATGGGTTGAAACACTGTCTTGAAAATACGTTCATAATAACGAATTTGATTTTCAGTGTTCTATTTTTGACTCAATATTCCTGAAGGGGAAAATATTTCAACATTTTCTGAATAAAACTCTACCTAGTTTAAATGTAAGCTGGTACAGCGAGAAGGTACTTCTGAATCAATGCTCCTTTATAGGAAGAGGATAAACACAAACCATAAAAATAAGCCTTTCTCATCCCTCCACATCTCCCTTTACAGTGACTTCCCATGCTCGCAGCCATAAGCCCTCTTTCTGCTGCCCTCTTCGATAAACCTGCCGGCCTGGCTGCCTCTCCCTTCCCATGCAGGTCTGATCTGCGAGGCTGCTGAATGCAGACACTGTACTGCACTGTGAATGGACAGCCAGGTATTTTATGAATGGAGCGGATCACGTGCTCCCAGCACCTCCCCGAGCTGATATTTCCCACATAACTGTGTCAACAAGCAGCGAACAGCACATATTAANCCCGGCCCGCGCCGCTCCCCGGGCACCTGAACGCCGCGTTTGAGGAGCGCCCGGGAAGGTGCGCAGGCTTTGCTCGGAAGAAGGCAGTGAAATGGGAAATCCATCTTTCCTGCCGGAGGAGCCCCGTCCGCATCCTGCCTGTCAGCTCGGCTGCTCTCCGGCCGCTCACCGCTACCTACAGATACAATGGGCGCAGCGCTCCCTCCCCACCGCCATGGCCGCGGCCGTCACCGCATCATTCATAAAATCAGACCGAGCAAACACCGACATCGCAAATCGTAACGCTACGGCTCGGAGACCGCAGCAATCAACTTTAAACTTTCCGATCACAAGAAAAGTTTCAAAATACTTTATATTCCTGTTTCAACGCCATAAAGAACTCGGATGTTTTCTGACAAACATTTACTGCCTCCGACCCAAATGTATTTCAAAGACTGATTACATGCAGGGGAACACAGCCGCGCGCGCACACACACACACACACTCAATCTCCTCTGGATTTCCTCCAAACCAGCCACAGCAAAAATATTAAAAACATCCTTGAACTATCCCTTTCCTCTCTGGGGGGGGGGGAGGGGGAAGGGAAGGGGGAA
>VXAX01007444.1:7714-251329 GCA_013399835.1 Leptocoma aspasia | reverse complement strand
AAAAAAAAAAAAAAAAAAAAAAAAAAGAGAGAAAAAAGGGCTTTAGGGTAGGTTTAAGCTCTATTTACACTGACTGACTCATCCAATTAAAATTCAGGAGCAGTTTCCTGCAGGATGAAGCTCCCACACACTAGTTTCCATGTGAAATTTCTACAAGTAATAGGATTTTATCAGAGGTAGTACGTGCCGACATCTCTCTGGGCATTTGAGACCCATCCTCCCCCTCAAAGACACGATCGTTACCTGCACCGTTTTATACCGGGCTTTAACTAAACCAAGCTTTTCTGGCCGGCGGACCGTAGCCCTTCCAAACCAAGCTCCTTCACAAAGAGGGAGCTTCTGGGCTTCTACGTACGCGAGCAGAAATGCGCAGTCCGCGCAGGGGGAAGACAGCACACGTACGTGCGCGGGCAAAGGCCCCGCGGGGCGCGGAGCCGAAGGGACGCGTCGAGCCCCATCCCCATTCCGATCCCGGCGCGGAGGGGAGGGGGAGCACCGCCACTTACTCGTTAGAAGTCGCCGTCTCTTCGCTCATTTTCTCCTCACCACGATCCGACAGGCACACGGAGCAGCACCGACGCAGCCAGGGCGCAGCCAGAACTCACCAGAAACTTCACCATTGTTACCCCCGGTCTGCCGCCCCCGGCCAGGGCACGGGCCGTGCGGTGAGTAAGGGATGGGGGGCGGGGGAAAGGAGTAGGAGAGCGGTCTTTATCCTGGAAACCCGAAATCCAGTTGTCCGGCGGTGCAGCGTATTTCCCCTGTCTTTGGAGACGACGATGATGGTCGTGATGTTGAAGCAAACCCCACGGATCTTCTGATATTGAGCTGCTCCCAGTTAGAGGGGAATAGAGTTGTGGAGACAAGGGAGGGCTCCCCGCCGCAAAAAGCTGCACCGCACCGTCCTCCCGCTGCAGCTCATCTCCCGCTGCAGCCGCCTTCGCTACTGCCCTCCTCCTTCTCCTTCTCCTCCTCCTGCTGCTGCTGCTCGGCCGCCTCCCTCCTTGCCCGCCCGCCTCCCGCGCACTGCCGGGGCAGGCGGCGGCAGAAATTCCTCCAGACACCGGAGCCGCCACAGGCCGGGGCAGGCGGGGAGGGAAGGGGAAAAGGGGGGCAGAGAGGCTCGACGAGGATCTCCCACCCCCTCCAAAGCGACGCCGAGCACTGCGGAGGGAAGACGCGCCGGCCCGAAGGAGAAGGCTGACGACGGGGGGAGGGAGGCGTTTTAAACCAGCCTGGGGGTGNGGACGGGCTCGCGCCGCCGCCCTCCCCGCGGCGCCCGGCGCTGCCCGACGCTCGAGTTTCCTGAAAGTAGTTCCCTCCCCCTGGCGCTGCCTCACGCGCTTCCCGGGGAGCCGCCGCCGCACACGCACGGCGCCGCGGAGGGATACGCGGGCTGCCCGCTGCCGCGCTCCTTCCTGCTCCGAGGGCGCGGGGCCGCCGCTGCCGGGTCCCGCCGGCTCCGGCGCGCCGGGCGGTGCCTGCTCGAAGCGGGGCCGCGCAGACCCCCGGGGCCGCTGCCGCGGGCCGGGGAGGGCGTTCCGGGAGTGGTGGGAGGAAGCGGGCCGTCGGTGGCGAAGGGCCCGGCTCAGGCGCCTGCAGCGGCTGGGGGCTCGGGGCAGGCGCGGCTGAGCGCCGGAGTCTCCGCCTGCGGGCTGGGCTCCCACTCTTTTGCTGTTTTTTTAAAGCCGGAGTGAACGTAGCCGCGAAAGTGCGGCTGTCTCTGGGGAGCGCGGGGGGCTTGCTGAAGCGGGACCCCCTGCCCGATACCTGCTCCGGGCGGCTCCTCCCGGAGCGCCGCCCTCAGCCCCCGGGCCCCGCTGGGACGCAGTGGCGAGCGAGGAGAGCGGTCACGGCGGCCCCGGCTGCGCTGCTTCCAGCCGTGCCGTGCGGGGCTGTACCGCTGGGCTCCCCGCAGAGCTGGGAAAGCGGGGCCCTTTTTGTAATTATTTCCGTAACTCCGGAGCTGCGGTTCTAAGGGAGTGACGGCACGGGAGGGTTGGTGTAAGTTGGAGTTGTCCGTTTTTATTTAGGTAAAGCAGTGAAATCAAGAAGCTGCAGCAACCAAATCCCTTTTCAGGAACTTACATGGTAAATGTGCTGCTTGATCAGATGAAAAAGTGGAGCAGAGCTGCAAACCCGGAGGACTCAGAAATCATGAGTCAGACCATCAAGTAAATTAAGTTATAATAAAAGATTATACTGTGGTTTTGTCTGTCGGTTGGATTTTTATTTTTTCCTTGTTAGTCTATGCATGCTTGCCAACTGATATATTTCATTGTCCAAACTTCATGGAGAACCCAAAACATGGTGGTGCTGCTGCTGTAAAACATCGCTCTCCCAATGCACATCCCATTATCCCAGGCTTTGTGTTCTTCCTCACTTTTTCACAGCTGCTCTCTAAGAACCTTCTCCGTCAATTGTGATCCCATTTCATTTTTTCCTGTAACAGTGAGATTTTTTTTCCCAACTCTGGTGATACTGTAGGAGTGGCAATGACCTGTTCTCTCTTCTGTTTGAAAATAATGGGGCAAGCTCCGCTGGCAATAATAATGTGTCTGATTCCCACACTACTGTAAATTGACATTTTCCCAAGAAAGGGAGAGACAGGAACATGGGAAATCAGGAGAAGGAGTTTTCACCATTTCAAGGGAATCTGGAGTGCCTCACATCACTGAAGGCCAGACTATAAACTTGCATCATTTGTTTGAATGTCCAGAAGCAGGGTGGTATTGCATTTGTGAAGCATATTTGTTAAGGAAATAATTCCTTTTTACTAAGCATATACAGTTTTAGTCAGATTTTTGTTTTGTGGAGTGGTTACTTAGAGCATTTTAAACAAAATCTATTTTTATCTTACCTAGAAGGCAAGGAAAGGCATGTTTCATTTCTAGATAGTTTATGTTGCAACATTCCTATGGAACGAAATTCTGTGTTTCTGTAAAAGGGTTCTACCATAAACTTAATGGTACAATTACAGTAAACTGTTATCATGCTTTCTCTGATAAAGACACTAATGTGTCTCAAGCAGCACACATCTCAAACCTGCAGTATTAAAGTTTGCTTCTTTATCTAGGAGGCTTTGGGGGGAAAATTTCTAATTGTTTGTAAATTTTTTTTTTTCAGAAGAGTACATTCAAAAATGGAACAGTTATTCATGGCAGAAGCTCATCCAGATACTAAAAATACATTACAAACCCACTTTTATATAATTTTACAATTCACATTAAAAGTGTTTAAAGCTCAGCTGTGGGCACAATATAATATTCTACTTAGCAGTAAGAATCCTTTCTGGGAACTTCCTGTCTTGTGACTGGCAAGATAATGTGGCTTCCTGCTAATTTATTCCCATTTTCTTTTGGCTTTAAAGTCGAAATATTTAACATTCTGTAAGTTGTTGTTTTGATTAAAAGATAAGTCAATTAACATGATTCTGTACAAGATTGCTCAAGAACAGTTCAGTTTGTCAGATGGTGGTATAGCTCTATTCACTGCATCTGAAGAATGAGACACAATGCTGACAAGGTCATTAATCTAGGTGTGTGGTTTTTATGCTAATTCCTTAAATATATTTAATGTAAAAATTATTTTCATAGCAGCAATTCAATAAAATGAACTGTTTTTTAATATACCACAAATAATTTCAAATCATTTCAGTCTCCTTAAAGTTTTCATGAGCTTCTTTGTTAAGAATAAAATGTGTATTCAGTTGTCAACCGAAAAATATGAGACTCATCTTGGGCTTCTCTTTTTCTGTGTGGAGGTAGTAAGGGGAGAAGGACCCACTGCTTCTTCACCTGTGGTAGGCCCTTTGATTTCTGCAAGCAGTCTCATGCAGCAGTGTGTGAAGCACAGGTCTTGCAAGCAGTTTCTCTCCCTTTACCTGAATATCCTAAAGAGGACAGAAAATCTGCTCTGATTTGTGCCTCGATTCTGAAATCCTGTTTGCTTGTGCTCCTCTGACCAGGTTAGAAAGGTTGAAGAGCACAGTCCTGGAGTACTGGTATTATTTTGCTGGGCAGCAGTTGGTTTCAGGGCTTTCCAGGTTTGATTCTTTTGGGCAGAATTAAGTGAAGAGGTGTTTTGAAGGCAAACGGTTTATTTCTGTAGTATGTGTGAGTTCTGCCTGTGCAAACAAGGCAGGAGCAAGTTAGGCATGTATGTCACCATTCAGACACCTCAGACAACTTACTACTTTGTGTTCCAACCATCACAGGTACGGGGCCTTGTCTTTGTAAATTCTGTGCCTCTTTGCTTTCTGTTGTTAGAATCTGGACATTTAAGTGTTCTGAGTTGAAATCTGGCTACCTTCTCTATGACTTGGAAAAGTTACCTGTGAAAAGGAAAGCTTCTGTTACTCTATTCGCTAGAGCTGCTGAAATGTACTCACTTTTTGGTGTAGGTACAGAGGTGACTCCTTAGCTAGAGATAAGATATGCTCAGTATTGAATAGGGCAAGCGAGGTTAAAAATCATTATTTTTTACATTGCATTTGACGTTTTGCTCTATCAAATGCCTTTTAAGTTGCACTTTACGAAAACTAATTTATATGTCAATGCCATTGTTCTGCTGTAACATTTTGATAGCTATGGAACTTCTGAAATGGGAACTGGGGAGGGAGCCGTTACTGCTAAAGCAAAATGCAGGTAATGTATGTTATTAGGAAGCTATATAACATATAAGAATAAATCTGTGTAAGTGTAGTAGACTGACCCTGGCTGGATACCAGGCACTCACCACAGTGTCCCTGTCCCTCTCCTCTGCAACTGGACTAGGGGAGAGAAAACATAATGAAAGGTTTGTGGATTGCTATAAGGTCCAGCAGAGAGATCACTCACCAAATACCATTATGGGCAAAACATATACAAAACATATACATTTGGCCCAGTCTTCTTATTCACCATTCCTTGAAACGGTTCCACACGTGTCTGTGGCACCTCTGATGAAAGAGGTGGTCAGGAGTGGCCATGGAGCGTAGCAGGACTCTGAGTCTGTGGCAGAAGAATTATATATAGATGTATGGAGGTTAGGTTGCATAATTCTGATCTGCATGGCATTCACATCTTAAAATCCATAATAGGATCAGTGGAAGTTAAGTAATGCAATCCAGATTAGTCAGTCATTGCAGAACTTAACTGACCAATTCATAGCTCTACGTCCTGAATATGAAAGTTTTGAACTCTGCCTCCACAAAACACCATGATGCTTACGTTTGTATCCAGATGCTAATGATACATTTACAAAAAATGACGGTCAGATGGATGTTCTGCCATTTAGAGGAAAATTATTAGAGGTCACTTGGGAGTTTCTTCTGCAGTAGCTTTCATTCACAATCCAAGTGTGAGATAAAACACTGGGTGGTCATTACACACATCTTAATAAGGATTTAGCTAAACCGAGCTGATTAAATCTATATTAGTATATCAGCAAAGTCAGCTTTTGTTAAGTTCTAAGCAAGAATCCTGTTACCGCACATGGGATAAAAAATTTATTTGTTCTACTTGGTACTACTGGCTCAAAAAATGTCTTCCAGCAAGATACAAACAATGTTAGAGTCAAATCCTTATGAATTCTAATGTATTTGAGATGGATCTAACTCATCAGAATATCAAAGTTTCATAAATTATTCCAGTTAATGATTTGCAATAACCTAGAACTATCTGGATAGAAATTACTGCTACGTGTTGGAAAGATGGAGACCCAAGTGGGAGGATGGGGAACACATCTTGTGATGTTGATGTGGCAGATGTAGTTGATGTGCACAGCAGTTGCAGTGGTGGTCTGTGGTATCAGTTGTTCAGGAAGTTTATTCTATCCTTTTTGAGCATGCTCACAGGGTGCTTTGGGATTAGCATGTGTTTGAGTTTAGTGATATTTTACATGCTTTGAGGTAAGGCCAGTTAGGACAGCATTGCTACTGAAACAATCAACCTCACCTTCCTCCTACTCTGTTCCCTTCCCTATCTGGCACCTTTGGTGGCCCAAATATCTCTGTGTTGGGCAATGTACTTCACTGGGATGTTCACTTAGATTAAAAATAGCATGGGAAAACCACCCTGATTAGTCTTTCAGTATTTCCAGCTAACCATGTGACTAGATAAACACTCACACTTGCCCAAGAATGGACAACATAGAGTGGGGAGCAAGAAGGTGGTGACAGTGCAAAACTGCTTTTTATGGTGAGTTGTGCCAGCCTGAATTGTGGCTTGGTGCAAAATTTGGGTAAATCCAAGGAAGAAAACAGACTATTTAAGTACACTGAAAAAGGCTGCAATCTCATTTGTTCACAAATGGTTGTGATAAGTAATTATTCTGTGAAGAACATGGAAAAATCTTATTTAGAATATTGCTCTTAATATAAGCTTTCATTGTTTCTTTTTTGTCTTTTACTTTTTGACTAGTTATGATCAACAGTCACCTAGAAAATCAGTCCTCAGGATCCTCCACAAGGAAAGACCCAAATATATTCAGAAATTACAGCAACTGGGGACAGATTCATTGCAGTCCTTTCAGCCATATGAAATAGGAACAGGAGACACATTTCTGTACCATATGCAGAAATGCTCTGTCTAGGGGAAACTGTGGCCTAATGCACTGAACGCAGAATGACCCATCAGCAGTCCTGGCTCTCCTCCCAGCCCTGCAACCCTGTTCTGTGCAGTCTTTGGCAATTCATTTAAAATATTTCCATATTTTTGTATGGGTATGGTGTGGTGGAACAAGAGCTTGCCATGTAGTTGAAGAGATTTCAGCTGAGATGCTGTGATCAGTTTTATGCAGACTTTTAATTCATTTCAGGGCACAGATGGGTAAGTTTTGACTTACCACCGCAGGGAGTTCAAGCAGGCCTGACTTTTTTTTCAGTAAAATGAACAAGGAGCATTTACACAAACGTTTAATATGTTCAGTCATGAGGAAGTAAGTTCCTACATCACTTGACTTCCATGGGAGGATAATTCTTATTCCACCCTGATTTCTCTCACTTCTAGAAATGAGAATGGAAATATCCACTCTATTTTTAAGGGTCCCTCAGATATGCAAACAGATACATAACTCTCTCAAGCTTTTCTGGTCTGATAGAAGCAGAAAGAAATCAGGAATGGATAAGCAAGGTCTGAATGGAGTGTTAACTCAAGTGCAAGTGAATGTTGCACATAGTCTTTGCTTTAGGAAATAGACTGCACAGTGCCAGGATAGCAAAGGGCACTTGCCTTGTACCACTTCAGGTGCCCAGTTAATCCAATATCTTCTTCCACCATGCTTATTTTTGCCATTTCAGCAAAATAATTAATAAGTTTAAAAGAATGTTAAACCCAGAGACTTTCTGCACTGTACTTGTTTATCTTCCTACAAATGGTCTTGTGCTGCAAACCAATGTGATGAGCACTGTATATGTGCCATTGTTTCTGGAAGCCGTACAGAGTTGTGCTAAATTAACTAATGACATGATAGTACCATCAAACAAATTCGATTTAATCGTTATACATGCATGCTGCCTCTTGGAGAAAAGCTTTAACTCAGAGAAGTATAACAAAAATCTAAAACATCAATATAAACTTATTTAAAAATCAAACATCCAGTATAGATGAGTTTTTTGGTACTTATACTGCATGTTTCCATTCCTACTTTATTACTGCAAGTTTCCGTTCTTTAGTATGGAGCAAATTCATCCTTTTATTTTAGAAAAAAACCCTGTATTTCATCTAGAGTAGTAGAGATTATTAATATTATTTTAGATTTGTAGTCTGCTTCAGATCTGGGCTATTTTTAATTTAATTTGCCTAAGACATTTTTTTTTTCCAAGAAGGACTTGAAGGAAAAAGTCCTATTGCCTACTTCCTCAATTCAAGCTCATCATGTGTAACCCTAAAAATTCACTACTTCTAGTTATCAGCACTGGAATGTATTTCTGGTTTAGTGACTAGCTGAGACCAGACGCTCACCTTTTAGATGGCCAAACAAACCCTACTTAAGAGTATTTTCTATATTGTAAATGATGATCAGTCTGGCAGATTGGTATAATACTCTAGGGTCTCTCAGATTCTCAATTGCTCTGATGTCTCTCAGCTGAGAAATAAAACAAGGTCTTGATTAGCAGTGTTTATTAAAAGCCCTGTGGCACTTTTTGCCCAAGCTGACTATAGATGTGTAATCACATCGACGGTTACATAACGAAGATAAACATTTCACGGCATTATAAACTCTCCTGCTGTGAAGCACAAGCCACCCACCAACTGCCTGATTTTAGGAAGAACCCTCTCTATTACATAAGTGTTCAGTATGGGGGTTTCTTGCACCTGCCTCTGAAGCATCTGGTACTTGTCACCTTCAAAAACAGGATTCAAGACTCAATGGACAACAAATCTGAGCCAATCTGGCATTTTTTATGTAACCAAAGGCTCTTTATGACAAGGGGACATGTCATAGTTCTCACTGATGATCTGCTGAGTTCCCAGGGCTATTTAAAATGTGTATTGTATGTTCTTCCTTAAAAGTTCACTTTTAGGCTATTTGATACAAGGTAATATTATAGGAATCGCTGTACAAATGTGCGAGTGGGACTGTATTCATATGTGTGATTGTGGGTGACTTTAAAGTACATTTCTGTTCATGAAGAAGCAATGAATTGCTAGCAGAGAAAGTGGGAGTACTATTACATAAGTTGGAGCTATTTAGGATATCTTTAACTCATTCTCATATGCTTGTGCATTTTTCCTCTCCTTACAGAAAGTGCAGAACAGGTGTAACTATTTAACATTGTCTGTATCTTACCCTAGATTCAACTCCTCCCTACAGTGTTAGCATGGATTCCTGACTGCTCTCACAAGCAGATCACGCAAGTGTTACCAAAATGCTTGCAAAAGAATTTACACAATAAATTTGTACCAAGGGACTTCATTATTTACAAGAAGAAAAATTTTAGATACCTTTTACTGAAGTAACTTTTTTTTTTATTTTAAAGCAATCTGCAAATTGCGAATAGGAAACGTGTTATTTTTCAAGAAAATGTTTTGGGCCCTGGGATGGTACATGGTCATAATAAAATCAACTAATTTTCTGTCTAAGCCATATTTAAATCTCACTGATGTTTCTAAGAGTTAAGCTCATGCATACAGTTAATGACATTCTTGACCTCTTTGCAGCTTTAGGATAGTGTAATTTGCTGCCTGTATTAAAACATGTCTAAGCATTTCCTAAACAATAGTCTTGTAGTGCACAGCAACAGTGAAACATTTTATTGTGGGGCATTAACAAAGTTGATCTAATTGAAACATAATACTCTTTAAATAAAAAAAAGAGGCAGCATTAGATGCTGTATATGTGTTCCTTAGTAATGATATTTAATATTTTAAACATCAGTTTAATCTGAAACTCTCCAACCAATAGACTGCTTGAGAAGCTCTCCAAACATTTTTGTCCATTGCTGTGGATTCCAAATGTATTGGCTCTTTGTCTTTTTCCTGGTTGCACTGATTGCAACTGTCACTGAGTCACACAGCTTGCTGTAGGCCTGCAGCCAAGTTGATTACAACAGCAACTTGTGAACCATAAAAAGGTAGTCTCGGATCTCAGAGAGATATAGAGAAACTCTCAGAGAGTTATAGAGAAAAAGGACACACTTACTCCTTCTGAAAAAAGACTAGACTCCATAAATACTTTTACATTGTTCTCTCTGCTTTCTTAGGAATAATTTAGTTATCAACGATGAAATTCATTCTTTTGGGGCATCACAGTCAGCTACAAATGGAAAAGATGTTGAAGCTGTCTGTAGTCTGTCAAATGTTAAGGCAGTACCTGTTAGTGGACAGTTTAGGGACAAATGTGCCAAAAAATTTATTAGTTCTCTTTAGTGTATTTCAGTGTTACATAGGCATGTCAGTAAAATGCCTGCTCACCAGCTCTCTAGGAATATTTGACATCTCCAGGGCTTAAACAATAAAACTAACAAATTTCTTTTTATAGTAACATTTTGTACAATGGATGGTAAACATACCAAGCAGGAAGGAATTAAACAGTTGGCTTTTGGGAAGCCCTGGAAAACATTGTATTTAAAATAATACCATAAACTTTTTGAATGGCTGAGTCCCCATCTTACACAGCACAGCATGGCACACATAAATCATTTGGGTAAAAATAGTTGACTTCCAGTATTTTAACCCATGTATTTTATTTGATACGTTCAGTGCGGTTGGGTATATAGATAAAGGATTAAAGGGTTCAGTTACTCTGCTGAAACATCAATTCAAAAATGAAGTTTTGCATAGATAACTAAAAGAATTCTATAAAGAATAGTAGTATACTAGATATATTAGTAGTAGTAGAATGCTACTTTATATTCTATAAAGCAGTAAGGACAAAAGACCATTAAGTTAATTTATGTGACTCTGCTCACATGATCTCCTATGTTCTATAATGTCTCTGTTGTACTGACCTGTTAGTGCTAGAACAAACTGTTGTTTTAGAACAACCCAATGTGTTTCTCCTCCATACTTAGTGGGAAGCTGGTCTCTTTCTTCATTCCCTAATTAAGAGAAAACATCTTAATATCCAGCCTAAATCTGTTCGTTCAATCTATTCAGATTACACCCATGTGTTCTTATGACAGCGCTGTCTGCTACCTTAAATAGTTAGTCCCCCCTTGATATATTTAGTCTGTCATGACATCAGTCCCCATACTCTAGATGTAGCAGACCACAGTCTTCCATTTTCTTCTCATATGCCTGGCTCTCCGTTTCCAAGACCAATTAAGTAGCCCATTTCTGCAACTACTTTAGTTTGAATTCATTGTTCTTGAACATGAAACACAGTAATTGTGCAGAACAGTTCGTATGAGTTATTGCCAGGGTTCTACGCTAATGGTGTTAATCCTTCCCTAGCCCTGATGTAGCCTATGAATGTATTTCTCTTTTTCTTTGGTTATAGCAGATGGGTAGCTCAAATAGTTTTGTGTCCAGTTGATGTTTACGTGTCCTTCTCCTCCTGGGTCTTCTCTAGCTAAAAAACTACTGGATTTTACAGTAAAACTTCTGTTCTTAGTTTCAAAATGCTTGATTTTAGTGTTTGAATTTCATTTTTGCTACTCCAGTCCTCAAAGTTACCCAGTTTTTCTGGTGTGGTATCTCCCTTTGTTGCCATTATTTTGCTTTGTCAGTCCATCTCATAAGCACAGCTGTTTTCAGTGACATCTACATCCATCCACATGCAAATAGGACTAATCCAAGAGCAGTGCTTTGGGAACTCTACTTGCTGCCTTTTTGCAGCTTGATGATTTCCTTTCAACAATTGATGGGAAACATCTGCAATTTGTAAGGTGGCATGGAGACCACTGCTCCTGCATGTATTTTTAAATGAGATTTGAAGAGGCATTTTGCAAACAGAAGAAGTAGAGACAGGATAACTGTTTGGTTTTTTTTCCCCCAAAGGTATTAGAATTATCATTCAAGGCCTTAAAGCTTTTTTTGTCCATCAAATTTCCCACTGTTACCTCAGTCTGCTAACATTTGCAGGCAGTTCACTAGTTTATATGAGAAAAATTTAACAATTTCAGAACAATTAAGGGCAAATAAACAGTATTAATATTCAGATAAGTATAAAGAAGTGTGATCTGATTTTCATGCCTCATCTGATTTAGAATTCTGATCAGAAGGGATCAGAAAACCTTCAGCATGTCTCCCCTTTCATGCAAAGTTGATGAAAAAACTGTGGAAGTTAAACTAAAAGCCTTTGTGAGAGAGAAGGTTGTCAGGTTCATTCAGATCCAGAAATTCAAATGTATCTTGGAACAGTAAGGCAGAAACCATACTTAGTTTCAGTTTAATCTGCAAATCACAAAGCTACATCAGAACTAGCAACAATTTATATAATTCTTTACAATTTCATTATACAAGGCAAGACGTAAAGAGTAACAACCCCTATCTGCTTTCTCTCATTCCTTAGGTTGTAAACTGTTTGAGGTAGGGCTTGTTTTAAGATTATTCTGTTTCCATAGTGCTAAGAAAAATGGGCTCTTTTTCTTAGTTGGCACTATTGTAAGAAACACCATTTCTCAAGAAGTATGGACAAAAACTGCCCTGTTGTCAATGAATCATGGATAATAGTAATGCTTTACATATTTCCTCTTAGCCTCCACATTCTGTAAGGATAAAAAAAATCTCCCACTGTAAATAATGAAGGACATGTATTTGCTGTACAAAGAACAGTGTTCAGTTAATTTAATGGCTAAATCCAATTCACAAATATATGAAAAAAATTAGTAAGGTTTTAGAAACTATTTTTAATTCTTTCCATTGGACACACCAGCTGCAACATATATGATATGACATTCCTACATCTCTGATCTTCCCTGAGAAGGGAATTTTAAACCCTATTCTTGATTTTCTGAGATTGATTAAAATGCTTCAGCACAGCTGAATTGTGCAGGTGTAAATTGTCTGTGTGTGGGAGGAAGAGACAGAATTGCTTCTCTTCAGCCTGATCTGACTTACACTACAGCAAACAGCCTTTTCTCCTTTACGAAATGTGTGGTAGTTAAGAAGCATCCTGCTCCTCTTGTGATCTGGTGTACTGACAGACTGTTTCCAGTTATTCATTCTAGATGGAAATGCAGACAAGTACAATGAAGAACACATGGCTGGAAATGTGCTCTGGGTTTTTGGTTGAATTCTTCCTTTGCTAAATCAATCTTCTAAATGCTTGTGAAGTACCCTTATTTTTAAAATATCTTTCATACACACACACACACACACACACACACACACTCTCTCTCATTCATGGACACACATCCATGTATAGCCAGGCCCACAGACACAAGTGTGTGCACAGGTATACATATGTATGTATGAACACATATCTCAGGCCTGAATCACAATGGGTCAAGTTGGAAGGGACCACAGTGGGTCATCTGGTCCTCCATGTCATCCTAGAGGACATGGCACAGGATTGTGTCCAGACAGTTATTGAATATCTCCAGTGAGAGAGACTCCTGTTCCAGTGCTCAGTCACTCACACAGTATAGAAGTTCTTCCTCATAATCAAATGGAACTTCTTGTGCATCCGTTTCTGCCCATTGCCTCTTGTCCTATTGCTTGGCAGCACCGAGAAGAGTCTGGTTCCATCATCTTGATCACCTCCCTTCAGACAAGGTCCCTTCTCAGTGNGACCACAGTGGGTCATCTGGTCCTCCATGTCATCCTAGAGGACATGGCACAGGATTGTGTCCAGACAGTTATTGAATATCTCCAGTGAGAGAGACTCCTGTTCCAGTGCTCAGTCACTCACACAGTATAGAAGTTCTTCCTCATAATCAAATGGAACTTCTTGTGCATCCGTTTCTGCCCATTGCCTCTTGTCCTATTGCTTGGCAGCACCGAGAAGAGTCTGGTTCCATCATCTTGATCACCTCCCTTCAGACAAGGTCCCTTCTCAGTGGTCTCTTCTTGAAGCTGAACAGGCCCAGCTCCCTCAGCCTATCCTCAGAAAAGGATGCTCCAGCTGTTTCTGAAAATTTATATCTCAGTTGTTCTTGAAAAATTAAGCGTTCAAAATTAATAAACATTTTCAGCTATTTTTCTTCCATGACATCATACCTGCTTGGTAGGCTCTGATGCTGCTGGTGTCAGAGTGTCTACGGTTCTCAAAATCAGGGCTTCATTGCACTGGCCTTTGAATGAGCATGTAGAGAATAATCCAATAAAGAGTAGAAGTCCAATCCCATTTGCAGACAGAAATGGGAGACACCTACAACTATTATCTGTCCATTGCCTGGAACTGGCTAGGGAAACTGGATTGTGGGTGAGGCACCTAGATCATCAGAGGCCCAAGGATATGTGTTGTATATTTTTTCTGCTATGATTAGCCCAAAGTTGTACTGAATCCCTGTGGTAAGAACATGAATTGCTTCTGGGTCTCTTGATTTCACTCTAATATGTTAACTGCACATTATTCTCCTACTGTTACTAGAAAATGTGTACCTGAAAATGCTGTGTATCTAAGATTGCTGGGAACTGTTATTTAGGTTGACTGGCTATGCATCACTCTAGAACAGTAAGACTGGGCATGCTAAAAGTGGATTGGTAAAGCATTTTGGGAAATTAAGAAATTTGATGCCCTCAAGATGCTCTCAAGAGAGCATCAAAGAGTGAAACTTTCTTGGAAGTCAGTGGAGAAAGCAGCTGACTGACATACATTTTATACAGAAATCCACCTAGTGTGCAGAAGCAAATGTTAATGTAAAAGCAATTAACCTTTTTTCAGTCATTTGACAAGAAATGTGCTGTGTTAAGGACACAGACTCCTGGGCAGCTGCAAAAGGCCATCCAGTGAAAAATACACTTTGAGCATGTTCTTTGGACTCTTGTCTTTTAGATTACCATCAATGAAGTTTTGAGGTACCATCTCTTTGCTGATATGCCCTCCTGAATCAACATAGTAATTACCTCTGTTAAAATAAAAATACCATCTGAGAAGCACTCCTATAAACACTGTTCAAAACAGATAAAGAAAGTAAGTTTATCTGCAGGAATGAGGAGTCAAGCAAAACTGTCATTCAGCACATTTGTTTATTTTTGTCTCCGATCTCCTGAAACCATCAGAAAAATTTTGCTTCACAGGATTAATGATCTGATAGGATAAATGATTTTTGTTAAAGTTTTTAATAGTGCAGAAATAGACAAAATGGGACAAAGATATAATAGAAAGAATCAAGGAGGCCATTTTTCTTGATCTGGTGCTAAATTTTTTACTAATTATAAACTTCCAAAATATTGCTGAATTTTGAGGTAGAGAACATGATTACAATATGTAGCAATAAGCTTTTGCTAGCTTTTATTACTTTAGCGTTTATGTAGATCACATTGACTGTAGCAGTTAACTTGGACTTTAAGGCAATCTTTGTTTATGGCCTATTGTTCCTGTATATATTTTCAAGTTCTAAGAATCATATGAGTCTTATTGTTAGGAATTTTCTGTGCTTCACTTTATTACTGATCTAACAATTATTACAAACTTCCAAATATGCATATGTTTACCTATACATTTTCAGTTTTGCTTTTAGAAATGCTGCTGTGCTTTGTATGGCTTACAGGAGGTTTGGGATCAAATTTCTGCCTGGTGTAAGAATGTAAAATTATATTATTGAGAAAAATAAGCTTATGGCAGCCATAAATATATATGAAATGTAAAGAAATCATATTCTTCTAGATTACAGGAAATAGTCTGTTTGATATCTGCCAACCCAGCAGTGCAAGGGATTTCTCCAGAGGAAAGACACTGTTACTGGGAACATACAGTTTTGCAATAATTTACTAAGAAACACTCTCTAGATCTCATTATTTAGGTACAAGGCAGCCCTGAAGCAGTCTGGCCTTGAGATCAACAACTTTAAGACTTTGAGAATGCAAAAGGAGCTGCCTCTTGCCACTACTAATCTTCTGAACATTTCAGCTGCATTCAGCTGGGTTCAGCTAGATCAGGGTGTCTGTCCTTCAATCTTTCCACATTGCATTTTCCTTTCTTTAACTGTGTCAATGCTTTTACTTGGTTTCCATTAGAAATAGAGTTGTAATCAATGGCTTCCAAGATTGGGGAGTGGCTGAAATTTGCTGTGGGATTACCTCAAACTGTGAGACCATTACTATCTCCTTATGTTGGCCATGAGTATATTTCACTGATCATATATGCTAGCTACTGTATAGTGATTGCTTCTATTAAATGAAACACATGGAAGAAACTTTGCCAGCATCTCAATGAATCTTCTGAGAATGATTCTCTTGTGGTTCAGCTGCCTTGCTGAAGCTCCCAGATCTTCCATTTTCAAATCTACCACTTACATTTCCGTAGACTTTCGTCATTAGCTCACAGATAAGGTAAAGAAATATGAAGCCCAAGATTTGGTGCATGCTCATGCTTTCCAAGTAACGCAAATATTCTTCAAACACTGTAGACCACAGTGACCTTATGCAAGTCAAGCTATTTTAAATGAAAAAAAGTCAGATGCAAAAAAAAAAAAAGGTGTTGAACAATTATATATATTTATGTTTCAAATGTTCTCATGGGATTCAGAAACACAGAATAGATGCTGCTCTCAAATTACTCACAGGATTGCTATAGAAGTCATCCTGCTATTCTTAGAAACAGTTCTGAGAACATTTCTTTTGCTGCACCATCACGAATAAATCCTACTTCATCTCAAAACCCACAGAGACTCAGAAGCTCTTTCTGTGCCACCTTCGGATGGATCAGGATACCCCATTCCATCATTTTGGATGAATCACTGGATCTTTCCAAGCAAGATTGTTACTAACACATAACTACCACCCAGGTGAAAGAAATGGTGCTCTCTCCTCTTACTGCTGAGCGGATAATAACCAGCTGGAAAAAGCAGTAACAGGTATCAGGCAGTACACGAAAAGCTAGAAAGTCAATATTAATCAGCCAATGTGATGGAGAACTGAGCTGGAGTATTTTTCTCTAGCTTCAAATAATTCTCTTAATCTTTAATATTACATAGGAGTCTCTTTACATAAATCATGGTTCTCAGGCAGCACCTCACAAAATGTGATCAGCATTTAAAATAAAATCCCTTTCAGTCTAGCTGCAAATAATATTTTAAGGAGAGATCCTCTACAGAGGATCGGACTAATTCTACTCCTATTTGTATCCTTTTCAAAGCTTTATTTTTAGATTTTAAAACTGTCCCCGATTTGGCTTCACACTTTTCTGATTTTGTGTTGTCTTTTGCCATCCATTTCCCAGTTTTAGATATTTCTCTCCCTTCTTTTTCTGCCCTTTTCTTCTGTGAGTCATTCTTCTATGTATACTACGCATCCTTTTTCCCAGAATGGGTTGCAGTAATGCACCTGAAAAAGCTACAAAATATTAAGATTTTCATAACGGTATCACTGAAAATTTTATTTTCTACTTTAAGTAGACTTCCTCTGCAATGTATTAGTGATCTAGTATATTTAGCATGATATATGAATCTCTCAGGTTTCGTAATGCAAAAATACATGAGTAAACAAGTTTTAAGGATCAGGAAGAGGAATTATATCTTCACAGAGAACAGAAATGTTCAATAAGATTGGCAGGTTCACTAATGATCCATTGGACTATCTGCATGAGAAAGCCTTCCCTAGTAAAACCCTGCAATCATACAGCACAGAATATTCCTATGAGGCATCTGCTTGGGGTTTATTTTACCACTTCCATGTTGTGCTATTTTGGCATGACCATCATTAGGCTTTTGAGGTCTGAAACAAACCTACAATAAAATGCTATTTTTTCAGTATAGTTATAAAACACTCACAGCATGAAATCCATCACTGCCTCCTCATACACCACAAGTTAGGAAATGGTGTGGGATCACATTTGCCTGTTACTATTTTCTTAATGTAATTTGATTTTTTTCAGCTTTCTAAAACTTTATTTTTTTATTTGTATGTATTTCTATGTATTTTATTAATGCAATCCTCATATTTTCAATAGAGGAGAGTGAGCTACCAGAAATTAACACACAAAGAAATCTTCAAGATATATGAAGATAAGGCAAAAAAGAGAGAAGTCTGAGGAGAAAAGTGTTACATTCTTTGAGAAGACTGTAGGGAAACCCACTGATAAAATGTAGCTTGTGCCCATTCCTGTTACTCTCATTTGAAAGAGATGCAGTATTAGATGCTATCTGACATTAGAAAACACACAAACGCAAATCTACATATGCAACTAATTTAATCAAAGGGATAGGAGGGGTGACTAGAACAGATCAAATGCCAAAACCAGACTTTGCCACAAGAAAACGTGGAACTGGGAATGGAGGGTAAAAAATTTAGTCCATATGCTTTCATTATTGATGTTCAGTGTCTTTGTCATCTGCTTAACACAGGGAGATGCAACTTGAAGTGTTTTGTCCTGGTTGAACTGTTTGATGGCTTCTTTCCCCATATTTTTCTTTGAAGAACAATAAATCACCAAGGGCTACTGCATAACAACGTTTCCTCATTATTCAAGTAGAGGCTGTACTTCCCATCATGTCCAAATGAAGCTTGATAAAGAGTCCACGGAGAGAAGGGAAGAAAGCATGGGGTGTTTCTTACCGTGCAGTAAGATGGGCTGGTGGCCTGTGGCACTCAGGGGAAAGCTTTAAGCAACATAATTTTTCTTTTGATCCTGAAACAGATTCAGTACAGGCACCACATTGTTGGTGTCCACATTGTTGGATCAGGGCAAGCTCCGTGCTGATGGGACACATGCCCGAAACTGTGCTGAGCTTGTCCAAGGAAAGTAGTAGGAGTTGCCATGTTTAGGGAACTGGGTCAGGCAAGTTCTAGGAAATGGACCTTGCAGTTATGCAGATGAGATATTTTCCCCCTGACTAGAAGTGTTTTCTATATCCCAGATTCTCTTGGATTATAAAATAAAGATATTGGAAGACAGGGACAGACCCTTTGTTGCAGTTCCTCTTGGATCAGGAAGGAAAAATGAGCAGGAAGTACAAAACAACCTTGTACAAAACAAGAATTCATGTTTTTAGCATTCAAATCGTGCTTAAATAGTTAATACAATTGCCATTAGTTCTCATCAGCTAGAACTTCAGCTTGGGAGTCATGCAGCACAGCAACATTACCAGCAGTGTTTTTGTTGGGATTCAATTTGGCACAGGATTGCGGGACAAAGGATGGAGGGGTCGTGGGACCTGGCTGGCAGGTACTACAGCACAGGTGTACAGTGAACAGCACAGACCTCGTCCTCCAGTTGTCTCATTGTTATTCTAGTGCTTTATCACAGTGGGATGTGTTTTTCCCCACTATGAGAAATAAATTTAAGTCACAGTACTCTTATTACTCAAGTGGGATGAGGTATACATGTTTAATATCAGTGCCAGCATTTTTGGAAAGCATTGTAGATTGTGTTTCCTGCTGTGTTCGGAATTCTCATCCATTCTATAAAACAGTTTCTACCCCTGTCCACTCCCCCAGGCAATCACAATTGCCAATTTACCAATCAAAATACTCCAGATCTTTTGAGCATCTTCCTCTTAGAAAAGGCATATCAGATTTAATACCAAGCTTCCGCTTCATCTAGTCACACATTTTGATCAAACTTTCAGAATTGAGTAAAGCATTAAGTACGCTTCTTCCAGTATGCATTTTTAGTGAATTATTCAGTAAGTCTGGAGCAGTAATTGGCTGCTGTGCCTTGTGAAAGATAGCCTTCCCCTCTGCTGAACCACAAGTATAAATATTGAAGGAGCCATCTAATTTAGACTTAGGTGGATATGATTTTTTTTTTTCAGGTGGACCAATAGCTAACATCTCCACTTATGGGCAAGAATATTTTAATCTGCAAAAGGACTAAACCTCCAATTGATGTTTACATGAATTTTACCAGCAAATTTAACAAGATCAAGATTAGGTCTCAAACCATTTAAAATCTAAGCAAATGCGTTTTTATTACCCAGATTTTTATCACGTTTGTGCTATCGGTTGCAATAAGTTCAAGTCAATGAAAGAGCAAGTATCTGCCATTTAGCTCTCTAAGAAAGGGGCTTGTGTATAAGCTGCAATTGCACTGCCTCACTTCAGTAAAATCTATGTAACTCTCATCAGTGTGGAGCTATACTGTGCTCTAGAGCAGTCTAATCAATTGCAAACTTTAATTTCCAAATCAAAACTGTTTATTAGACATTCAAGAGCAAATCTATATGCACGCAAAAGCCTGATTTTTAAAGGAACTCAAATGACTTAGAAATAACCCTGATTATTCGGAAGGAAAATAAACAAGCCCCCCCAAACCTGAAGTAGAAAGCATGTTCCCAGGCTGAAATTTTTCTAAGTTTGGAGAAAAATTTAAATATTGCCTATAATTTCATGCAAAGTGGTTAAAGTATTACCATTATAGTTCCAAATGTTTGCCGTATCTCTGCATGAGTGTAATGACAGTCAGGTCTCAACTGATCAGAATAATTAAATTGTATGGTAATAATACAGTAAATAAACATTACAAGCAAAATAATAAAATTTCTTTCATTAACTCTGTGCAGCATATTCTCTGGCAGAGTATAAGAATATCAGCAAAATGCATTACACTACACCTTATAATGCAAATATTACATGTGTAAATGAACTGAAACACGATCATTTAATTAACAATTATCTTGTTGTATAAAAGACTTTAAATATATTTGAGTACATTAAAATATACAGTAAATATTTCCTAAATTTTAAATCCACATTTCATTCAGCAGGCAGGGAACAACCCTGTGTGTCATATTATTATCCTGGAACTTCTGCTTCCTAGCAAAGATCAGTAAGATTGGTTGTACTGATAAGACTGAAGTGTTACCAATTTAGAAAGCCCTTTGTGGATTAAGTGTTTACGTGTACTTTCCAGTTTTCATCTTAACGTATGTGTGTCTTTCTGTACACACATATTGCACATATAGAAGAGAAGAATGTTGTAAAGTTACTTGTAAGTGAATAACTTGATAGAACACCTGCGTACAGTGAGAGTGTTATCTACCTTAAGTGTGAGGCAAAAGCTGTCCCTATATGTATCTATAGGTGGATCTGCAGCTTTGCCATAATGGAGGAGGCTGTGGTGACCATGGTTTTTACAATGAACAATGTTCAAATGCTAGGGTTGTAAGATTTGGCTTAAAATATTTGTACAGTGCTTTGGGGATTTTGTGCAAAAGGTGTAGTGGAAGTTACTTTCAATAATAAAACTTTCATGAAGATCCTTTGATACTGCAAAATATTATTTAATTCTTCCTATTTTATAAGTCAATTAAAAATAAGGATCTAAGTTCTGACTTACGTAATGACTACCAGAAGCACTTATAACTCAGATATTATGCTACTAACACAAAATTAATGAAATGAACATGTTCATTTTTTTTTCAAAATAAGCTCTTTCTAAAGCCAAGTTAGCACTAGTAACTGGTTTGAAATAAGTTCCTTTTTTTTTTTTTTATAAACATAAGGTTATTTCTAAACCCTAATAGTAGGATCTTAGACCCCAGGCAACATGATAAATAACTAAGCTGCAAAATAAATAACAGAATAACCCCTTTTTCTTGTGTGTGTGAATTTGTATGTTTTATTCCATAGAGCATGTGATAGCATAGAATATTTAGTGCCCTGGATTTCTTCTTCAGACTTTGTTTGCCATTGGTCTTTATGGTGAGTAATATTTGTACTGGAACTGACAGAGTGCAGAGAGTATAAAGTAACATCTCCACATTTAGGAGCATTTTATACCCAGTTTAGGCTGCATTTGTGCAATTGCTATGCAAGAAGAATAAGTAAAGCCCTTCAACTGTAAAAATGGATGATTCAGCAAACTGTTTCTTATATGACTCACACTTTCTTTGCAGAGCAGATTTTTGATCTTAATGGCTGTCTACACCGTCCTGAGAAAGCATTCTGAAGAAAAGTTGTAAGTGAAGTAACTCTGACCCATTGGACCCCTACTTTGTAGGGAAAAACTACGTATTATCTATAGTCAGCTTGTCTGGATCTAGCTGGCAGTTTATAAACTGGGCATGGTCAAATTCAAGTTTGTTTGGCTACAACAAAAAACAAATTTTCGGATTTGTTGTCCACATACATAAGCCCAGCATTGGCAAATAAATCTGCAGCACAGAATGATTTTATTTAGCAAATCACTAATTTATCATTGGGACAACCAACCAATTTCAGCATTTAGGCTGATGACCTAAGCTTTGCATAGAAATCCCACGTGAAGGACTTGTTTTGCATCTCATGCATGAAAGGACAGGAAAGGCAAAAGAAAATGTTCAGAAATTCCTTTAAATGCTTTTTAAGGGCCAGATTTAACTAGTTAGTTGCAGAAAAGCATTCTATGGTTGTTGTATTTTTAAAATGCTTTTTGGAATTATCTCTGTGTAAATTAAATTCCCAAACTAATTGTCTCCCTATAAGCAAAACTCATCAGTTCAAATTATGGTCTTCTTTTTTTTTTTTCCCCTCAAATAGCAGTTTTCTATGCAGGTCATAAAAAGTTCAGCCCCAAATGAGGAACTTTTCAAAGGTTGTGTACAATTACAAACCAGTAATTTAGGTCAGTAAAAGTATGTGGCCAATTTGTAAGGCAAGATGATGCAAGGACTGGGTAACTGAGTTTACTGCAAAAGTGGTATTTTTTTTTAAGTAAACCTAACTTTCCAAGGTTGATTACTTCTATATTTGTTGAATTATTTATCCTAGTAAAGAGCACTGCCCAATCTAAGATTCTCTAGTTTCTTATCTACCCTATTTATATAATTGGCAATGGCCTGCATGTGCAAAGCAGTAAAAGATTCATTGCTGTCCCCTATTGAGAAGCATCTGCCAGAAATGCATGCTGTCTTTTAAAAGTTGCACGACTTTTTGGTTAAATAATGCTTTCCTTAAAAATTCCAGTCTTAATATTACCAACATGCATACGAAATGTGGAATCCTTTAAAATCCTCTGACTTTCCCTTTGTATGCCACATCACAGACTAAAGGTGAACAAGGGTATCTATTTTGCTGGAAGTCCTCAGGTAGATACTCTGTGCTATTCATCACTAGTAACTCTGTCTGTCACTCACGAATGGATAATCACTTGGAGGGCAACAACTGCAGTCCAGTCACTTTTGATATCCATAAAAATGTTTTGGTTTTGTACCTGTGATGAATGGCACAGAAATCTTTTGCTTATATGCAGTGAAATCTTTAGGGTTCTGATCACAATCACTATAATAAAACTCCAGGACTACAGAAACATTTCCCCAGTTTATCTTATAATACTTTACAAAGAAGTACAGTTGAACACCATTTTATAGTTGAAGAAATTGAGTGTGAGAAAGATAAAATGGCAAGACTGAGGCCATGAAAACATCTAAGCAGAGACACAAAACAATTGACGCTGTCTATGTTGTAGTACTTTGGCCACATTCATGAAGGATTTATATAATTTTGAATAGAAGAGATTCAAACATTAGGCTCTGCTCTGAGTTTTGGAATTTTGAGTTGTGATCTCAGCTGGAATCAGTCTCCAACTGATTTATGGTTATTTGATACTAGGCTATTCTTGGAAGAATTAAAATATGCATATTTTGCCTTATATATAGGCTAATACCAAAGCATGCTTGAAATCACAAAGAACAGAGCCTATCTTAAGAGGGATGTGAACATAGCTAAAAAAATTATTTGTGTTTACTGAATTTGGGGGCTAAAATAGCATCCAGTCCCACCAGAAGGTGACAGATCAGGTTCTCCTTTAAGTGAACTGATTCTGAAAAAGAACAAAGAGTGAACAAAGAAAAAAACTTTTCATTCAGAGAAGTTAAAGGACCACTGCTTAAACTCTACATTTCAGAAAGAGATGAATCTGACAGGAACACACTCGCTTTCTCCCAGAGAGCTGTTCATGCCAAGTCTTTGGAAAAGGGAAAGCCAAACATCCTGTAGCCACTGAAGCTACAGAAGGAAAGTGAAAAGAATTCTCTTTCTTTAAAGCCTATCAGCAGTTAAAACTGTTTTGTCTCACTGGAGTAGTGCAGAGCTGCTAAGCTGGCCGGTAGGTCAGTGTCTTCATATTATAGATGAGAAATTCAGAGACTACTCAAACTATAACATCAAGTAAAGAAACTTGGTTTGTGGCCTTCATAAATCCAGTCTTCTGTTTAAACAAGAAAAAGGCTTTTGGATTGATTAACCATGCCAAGAAGGGATTTGGAAATACCAGAGTAGAAACCTCTAGCATTGCTCTAGTTCAAAAAGATAATTGTTAAGTAAACAGAACTTTCAAAGCAAGAGCTTTGCTCTGCATAGCAAATAAGCACTTAATCAGGCATGTAAATGGAAGAGAGGCATCTCAGGTATTTTCTGAAGGTAATTTAGGGGCACTTAGGACTGCTGTTATGTGCTTGAGTTGGTACCCTGACTAGATTTATAGAACTGGTCAAAAGAGATTTTGATAAACTAGATAAAAGTTCTTCACAGCTACACACAAGACTGAAGGTCATCATAGAAATGCAAAAATTGCTAGGAAGCACTTCAGCTTTGGGTTTTTGTTAATGTTTTCTAGTCCCACATTTGAGAAATATGGAAAGAATCATGCTAAAACTGAAAAAGGATAGGAAAAATCACAGAAGAAGCTGTGTAACACAGAATTGAATTGTGCATGCATATATTTGAAGTCCTATATTGAGAAAGAAAAGACACAATGAGGAACATGAGGATGTACTGGGAAGAGGACGCAAATGTTCTGAGGAGAATTACTGTTGTTCATTTCCTCAGCTGGTTGGTCTGCCTTGGGTTGAATTACTGAGAAGATGCATCACAAGTTGTGTCTCTGTGGCCGCAAGGGCTGTGATTGAAGCGGACTCCACGCATGTAATTTGCACAGGTCCGTTGCCAGAGCAGGGCTGGCTGGCAGGGAGGGGTTCCTAGCTGGTAGGAAGCGTGGCAGCACGGGGACAGCAGTGCTGCTGGAGGGGAACTCTGCATGCTGCCTGCTCTCCTGCCTCCCCTCTGCCCCCACGCTGCTTCCCAGGCCTTGTTCTTTCAGCCAGCCAGCACAGGAGCACCTTTGCCAATGGACTCCGTGGGCTTTTGGCTACTCTTACTGGGGAAGGCAGCAATGTGGATGCTCTCCATGGGAAGGACTATGTGCACTTGTTGTCCACTAGCTCTCTAGTCAAAGCACAGCATAAATTCATTTGTGCAGCTGAGGTGTGACTTCTGGAAGCTGCTGTATCATGTTCTGTCCCCTGCCATGCGTTTCCTGTTTGTAAGGGGTCACCACCAGTTTCCAGGAATACTTTACAGGATGCAGTTAGATATTTTTTCCTCTGTATACATCAAAAATATTTAGAATAAACACATAAGATTTCCCTCAACCTTTTTTTTTTTTCCCCAGGTGTTGTGGAAGAATGCAATCTCATCGGCAAAATGGGACAAAATTTTTCAAGCATGAATTTTTTCAATTTTTACTTATGCATCCATAAAAAGAAATTAATTACAAAACTAACAGAATTTTCCTGTTAACTGTTCACATTTCCAAATGGAAATAAATTGCTTTAAGAGCCTGTTCCCCAAATAAGTAAAGCTAAATTCAGTGGATAGATTGAATGATATATTACACATTGCTTCAAGCAAAATATGTTTTGTGAAAAATATGAATAATGAATATTAAAAAAGAGATATACACAAACATTTAGAGCCAGGCTGAGACTTCAGCCCATACAATAAAGGCACGTACCACCAATGTAGGATAATTCTGTGGTTCTTAAAATTACACTCTATTATATTGTGCCAATCATTTGCTAAATCTGCCATCAAAACCACATACCTCAGTAAAAGAGGTTTTTTTTTTACAGGCAGCAAACCTGTTATTTTCCTGACTTAAAGCCATATGGTCTCTCTCAGACTTTCCTCTGCAGCACAAATTTGCTTGTAATATTAAGATCAATTCTCTGTTCAGTAAATGCTTGTGAATCACACCTTTACCCATCTGTCATCCCGTGTCAAAAACATGGCACTCCTGTATCTACAAACATTTCATTCACCTTGGGTTTTTGAGTGATGCTCTCAGACTACATTTTCCACAGATTTCATTTTTATTGATTCTTTAGTTTCACGTCTGTCTGTCTTGTGTTCAGTCTCTTGTGATGAATGTGCTGAAATGTGACGGTAATGGGTGAAGTCGCCAGACTACTGACCTGATTCAAGGTAAATTTTCTGAAAATAGGCCAAATGATCCCATTTTAATGGACAATAGATCAGAAACTGTCCTGTACAGAGGCTCTTTGCATTGCCGTTATGTGGTTGTGCTTTTGAATATGTAAATACTGCTTTAGATTTTGTAATTAACTTTATTCTGACAAAAACTGATTTTCTGTCCATGTGACAATAATGCCCTTAGGTTGTTTGTAAGATAGTTTATAAAAGACAGTTCTGTGTTGATTTTTTATTTTTATTTTTAAAGTGTATTTTGACAGTGGTGAGTATGTTACCATTCCAATCTCATACTGAGAGAAATAAGTAAGATTGCTATTTAAGGAGCAGACATTCCTTTTCTCTACATGTGTACACAGGGCTTTCCATAGCCCTTGGTGATGCCAGTCCTTTGCTGGAGCTTGTAAAGAGCTGTACAATGAGAGTAATGTGACATTGGGAGGAGATTAAGGAACATAAATCAACAGTGTTTTATGTTCCTGCTGACTTCTACTTTTTAATAGATACAGGTTGAAACTAATTTGGCACCACACTTAAAATATTCCAAGACCTGTTCTTGTTCCTGTTTTCAGAGGTCTTGCCAGTGTTATGATAGAAGTACAAATCACTGGCTTAACTTCCCGTCTTTTTTTTTTTTTCTATGTAAAAGCTGCTGACATTTCAAATGACAAATCTAGTTTCCTCCAGTTCTCAAAAGAGGAAGCCTGACTTCAGTGAACATGTGAATCAGAATCTACTGCCAAATGGAAATGGTATCTTTTAGGGTTAAAACTTCAAAGAAGGGATCCTGTATTATCAGCACTGAGCTTACTACATAAGTAGTAGCACAAAGCCAGACAATGACCTTCAAATTTGAATATGCAGAAGGTACCTTTACTAGCAGGTCTCCCAACTCCCACAAGAAAAGAGGATTTGGCAGCCAAACTAAGGAAGTTCTGCTGTCACTCCCATGTCCATCAGACAAGGAAAAGCTCAGAGAGGTAAAAAAGGACAATGTAGGTGGGTGGCAAAGTGGGGTGAGTGTTATTTTACCTGTTCTTTCCGGTTCTGAGAGGAAAAGCTGGGTAGATAAATTAAGTAGCAAGCCACAGGGATCATTTTGTAACTCTTTTTACTTTGCTAAACCTAAAGTGGCAGAGAATCAGGACTTCAGCATGTTTGTGAATTTTTAGAGATAAGGTCACCCATTAAGTTCATAGATAAAGCCTCTTGGTATCTGAAGAGGGAAAAATTCTTTTGTTCTAGTGAAACAACCTGCACTGTTTCTCCCTATTTCGCTCTACAGGGTTCTCTTTTTTGCAAGTTTTACTATGATTGGGATGCAAACTAAAAGACAGGGTGGGGAAACATAAATTATGATCTATGACAAAGCAGTTTAAAATACAGTGAAATCTAAATACAGGTGTAAATAATAAAAAAAGCAGTATAAATAAAAGTCGAGGTCACATCTACTCAGTACAGTTATGTTGTTTCTATTGTGGGAGTGACAAGGGACTCCAACAGAAGCACAGATTTCAACTGTCCTCATTGCTGCTCAAAGACAGCACATAACAGCTATCTGCTTCTAAGTGCAGCCTAATTTTATTCAGCATCTTTACTGAAGAACATTCTAGAAGAATGCTATGTGTCTGAAAGAGGGAAGACACCATAGAATATACACCCTGTCCCAAAAGGAGTTGTGTCAGAAATGCTTTCACTGATTCCAGTGCAAAGAAAGAAGTTTATATCTTTTTACTTTTTCACATAGATCTCTTTAGAGGTCATATTATTTCCAGTCCTCACCATCTTTTTTAACCCCCTTTTGAGAAAAACATGTATAAAGAAAGAATAGTACCGAATGGCATTAAAGCAGAAGTGTATAGTGTGTTCTGAAAAACACCATATAGTATTTAGGACATTATATCACTATATGAATCACCTTTATTATCACAGAAGGAAGAATTCAATTAGAAACAAACATCTGAAATTTTGAATGACAACACAGTAGACCACAGAGAGTGGTAACATGAGAAAAAGCATAATGACACCCTTGTGCTGGGCTGGTATAACTTTGGGTACCAGGGCAACTGGGAGTCAGAAAAATGTTACTTGCCAAATAGTTTTTTTGCTTTAGTGGATACAGTTACAAGTAACTTTGAATGGCAATCTTGGCATATAAATGGTTAGCAGGTATTCATTCCAGAGTTTAGGCAGCTGTCTGGTGCAACACGATATATTTTGTAAGTAGTTTTCCATATAAAATGTCTCACAGCAGGCTTTACAGCTAATCATCCTTTGTATAGGCACACACAAGAGGATACCAGTTGCAATATAATCCATATTTGGCACATAGAGACATAGTATAGGCAGAGGCAAATGAATTAGGATCTACAGTAGAAGCAGACACTCATAAACAGCAGCTAATTAAGAGTTTATCAGCATGTCAGTATGCATAAGAAGCCCCAGTATTTCACTGAAGCACGGTGGCGTGTGCAGGCTCAGCTGTCATGCCTTGTCAGATTGGAGGCTTGTGCGAGGTGAGGCCGTGACACTGCACTCTGCACTGTGCTGTGTGTGGGAGTAGCAGGATGCAGGATGACAGGATGCTGCTTCTGTAAATTCACATCACTGCTTGCATTTTTCAGAATTAAACCCTTACGAAAGTGCCTACTCCTTCTACCTACGAAAGTGCCTACAACCTTCTACCTTTAGTAAGGTAAGACATTTGGGCACTTTGACCTAAAAATAGAAAACAGAAACAAAGTGTAAGGTAGTAATATGAAAAGGCACCCTGCATTATCAGAAGACAGATGCTTTCACAACACCACACAGGCAGCTGAACAAAGGAACGGTGTCTTTAACTGCTGCTGGACACTCCACAATCTGCATGTGCTGTGATTGTACAAACTATGTAAGCTCATCACCCTGTCAGTGGCAGAAATATGACAGAACTACAATACTTACTCTGCCAGTGTGAAAAATATTCTTGTTTCCTTCCATTTTCTGTTAGTCCAACAGAACTCACCTTTTTTCTCAGCACAAAGGTGCGAAGATTGTACAGCAATGATATGAAACAGATACTTTCTATTTAAGCTTCAACTTGTGGCCCCTCCATCATGATCACTAATGGTGCAGCTTAGGGCTCACTCTGAGTCTCACAGCTTTGCAATATTGCTTATTAGGAGGTCAGCTGGGACAGAGTCTCTAATTGTCTGATATCTGTATTATTACAGAAAATCTGGTTTCCAGGTTTCCTTATCTATTTTCTCAGGATTGGAAGAGGATTCTTTACTCATGGCTGAAATCTTTCAAGTGCCTTTTGGCTGGGTTCTGGATTGCCAGGGGCTTTAGAAAGAAAGTGCTGCTGGAATCCAGAAACTCTGAAAGAATTGGAAAAGCCTTTGATCTGGTAAACTTTCCTAAAAAAAGGGAAAAATAATTTCCTTTTTGTCAATGCAGAGGAAGACATTTGCATTTTGAAAAGGGGAAATATGATTCTGAGCTACATCAGAATCCCACTGACTGTAATTTTAATCCTTCTAACATTTATTAACAGGGGCCAACTTCTTGCAGTCTCTGTCAACTGCAAGTAGTGACCATCAAATTAAGCTATTGGCAGTAAAATTCAAAGCAGAAGGGGTAGGAGGCTTGTGAAACCTTGTTGCCGAAGAACATTGTGGATTTTGTCAATTTACTTCAGGGACTTTGTGGATTTTGTCAATTTACTTCAGCACTTCAGGGAAAGGTTGTCTAACTGGGAGAGAGACCTGTTGGTGGATTACTGCACAAATGGTATCAGGATTAGGAAGTCTTCAAATATAAAAGAATCAAGAGACTGGGAAAGTGTGTGTTTATCCACTTTTACTGGGTTTTATGCATCTAGTTACAGATATTTTTGGTGATAGAATATGGGGCTAGACAAACCCCAGGCTCTTATATAAAGAAATTTCTGAATTCCAAACTGCTGGTCATCAGGATCTTCCAGGGAAGGTTGACAATATAGTCTTCCTGTTCTTACACTCTTCTGTAGGTCCCTGCTCTTGACCAGTGCTGGGGACAGGATATGGGGCTATGGGGTCCTTCAGATCTAGTACAGCTGTTCTTATGCTCAAGAGTAGCAATTCAGGGTATAATTCAGGATACTACTCTTCCAGTCATCCTTTTTATCAAGACTTTTCAGAGGCATCTTGTGGCATATGCTACTACTTTTCATCTGTCCCCTAGTCTCCGTGGGTCATTCCAGGAAAAGGAAGTAAAAACAAAGCACTCAAGAGAATTACTGTGGTCATGACTTGGTTTCACAGCTACAAAGCTTTGAACCCTCCCACTCTTCACAGTCTCACAGAATATAAGACCATTAGAATTGGTCTCAAAATTTTTGAGAACGGTTGTTTATATAAACAACTCTTTTATCTTCAAAAAATTTATTTTTGGTCTAAACACTGCACCTATGATCACAAATTTCTGCCTGTTATGTGGCTTAAAAGAAATAAACAAATGACAATAGAAAAATTGCAGTAGGCCTTTTTGCTTAATTTCCTGAAAATACAGAAGTGGCTTCTTGGTGGGACTTTCCAGACATATGTACTTAAGTCAGTTTTCTCTGAAACCACAAAAATGTCTCAGAGTTTATGCCTGTTTGTAATTGTACATTTTAGAACATTTCTGATTCCCTGTTAGTCAGAACCTGATGAAATATTACAGGAATGTGTGCTTCAATTTTTTTTTTTTTAATGCTAAAGCTAACAAAGGATGATCAAAAAATATCCAAGTCAGGCATCTAAGATCATTTTCAATAGTGACTTTTCCATTCAGAAGCCCAAGTTACAATGAAAATTAAAGTCATGTACTCATGAAATGTTTAATCAAGAAAACAAATGTTTTAAGTAATTAACTAGGTCTGTTTTCACACTTTATGAAATGTAAAGTGTCCTTGAAGGTCGCCAACTAAACTTGTTGGAAAGTTCTTTTTTCTGTCCATATGAGTACCACATGCAAAATATGTGGGAAAAGATCTACGGAAATTACCAGAATGGGAATTTAAAACACAAATTTAATAATGTCAGAACAGAGAGACTTGTTTTTTCACCATCTTCTACATTATAAAATTTATTAACATCTGTGCTTAAAAACAGAGTGAATGGGAGAAAAGGTTTCTGAAGGTCCATGGTGACTTTTAATGTCTACAAAGCAACAAGGTAGCAAATGTCCAATTTCAGCACTCTCTGCATATCATGCTTTCATTTTAAACTGAGTCATGGTGGAGTGTGGCAGTTCCCTTATCCAATGAGGTCTATGCATTTTTCATGTTGTCCACAAACATGTTGCAAGTAAGTTGTGGCCACATTTTTCTGGTTTCATGTCAGACACTGGAAATCTAAAATGTGAGTGACAAACTTTGTCCTCAACACATAAAAACCTGTTCTATGTCCTCAAAACTGCAAGTATTCTGAAATGCTTTCCATTAGTCATATGCATGTATTATTTCATTGAAGGAATGTAAAGGTTTTGCAAGGAGGCACAATCATAAAATCATACAATGGTTTGGGTTGGAAATTACCTTAAAGAGCATCCAGTTCCAGCCCCCCTGCCATGACCAGGGACACCTTTCACCAGACCAGGTTGCTCAAAGCACCATCCAGCCTGGCCTCGAACACTTCCAGGGGTGGGTCATGTAATTCTACCAAAGAGGCTGCTAAATTAAGTGGCAGGGATTTATTATACTAATGTAAAATTTATTTTTACCATTATTTATAATGGTAAAAAAAAGGGTATAATAAATACCATTTATTATACTAAATGTAAAATACTCACTAACTTGCTCCTGTAGTTTGAGTACATACTTTCTAGAAATTCTTTTCATATTGACCCACTGAAAGGAGTTCCTGGATTCTTTTAACAAAGAGGTATTACACTATGAAAAAAATCTAGATTTGAATGGGAAAATGGAAGAGTGTAGACTAAACTTCAGAATCATGTGGCTTTACTGTGGAAGAGCATAACAAGTAGCAGTCTGGGGAACATGAATATCTATTAATCTAAGTAAGTCTGCATCTGGTTTGATACATACATTATGGAATGACCAAGTGTCTAGTTTTCAAGAGGATTACACAGAATACAATTTCTCAGTAAAGTCAGAAAGAAAGGAAGGAACTATAAGCCAGGCACCATCCAGCCTGGTGGGTGGGGTTTTTTGTTTGTTTGTTCGTTTGGGGTTTTTTCTTGTTTTCTTTGGTTTTTTTTTTCTTTGGTTTTTTTTTTTTTTTGGTGGGTTTTTTTTGGTTGGTTGGGCTTTTTTGTTTCTCTAAATAGCACAAGGGAAATAGCAGCTGAGAGAAGGAATTAAGTCTTAGAAGCTTTCAGGAATTGGCATGCAAATTGATCAGTTGTGAATGAATGTACTTCTCAATTTGGGGTGCAATTTAATAGAGGAAGAGGTAAAAGCACAGTAATTTATTATTCTAATAATGTAGGAATGCTTACATTCATTTTGCTGTGTGCATCTTTGGGCCCTACAATACAAGAAGGATATAGAGCTATTAGAGAGTGTCCAAAGGAGGGCTGTGAAGCTGCTGAAGGGTCTAGAGAGGAAAACATATTTGGAGCATCTGAACAACTTGTTTTGTTCAACCTGGAGAAAAAGAGGCTCTGGGGAGACTTCATGGCTGTCTACAACTTCCTCATTAGGAAAATTGCAGGGGCAGACACTGATTTCTTCTCACTGGTGACCAGGGACAGGACCCAAGGGATGACATGAAGCTGTGTCAGGAGAGATTTAGGTTGGATATCATGAAAAAGTTCTTTACCCAGAGGGTGGTTGGGCACTGGAACAGGGAAGTGGTCACAAAACCAAGTCTGTCAGAGTTCGAGAAGTGTCTGAACAATGCTCTCGGGCACAGGGTGTGACTCTTGGGGTGTCCAGTGCAGGGCCAGGAGTTCGTGACCTGTGTGGGTCTCTTCCAAATCAGGATATTCTGTGATTTTATGATTTTAGCTCTTGCTAGTAACCTCTTAATTGTTGGTAAGATTCCAAGCAAAATCTGAACAGAAGGTCAGGTCTCTGACAAGAAAACTTGAACCATATTTATAGATTATGGCTTCAGTCATGTTTCTAAGCATTTCAGAACAAATGGCTCTGATTTTTAGCTGTTTCACGAGTATCTTGAGAGTATCTTGTACAGAAACTGTCTAATTCATCTGTTATATGAAAGACAAAAGAAAGTTTATTTTGAAATTCAGGACATCTTACAGCTCAATTAATTGAAAAAGCATCTGAAGTAATCTAGAAACAGATAATCTGCATTCAGAAAAATACAAGTTGGTCTTTCTAAAATGAAAAAAAGGAAATATTTTCTGAATTTGCAAAACAATTATTATTCAAATCTATACATTTTTCATAGGTGTTTTATAGATTTATAGATTTATAGAAATCTGTTTATAAGGTGTTGATACTAGATTTTGGTCTCTACATGCTCATTTAGACCAGGAAGTAAGTAGATTGAAAATGGGTATATGTTTGAATAGCAAAGACAGAGCTGATTCTTAAATACAAACTTGGAAAATATTAAAAGAGGGCTTAGGAAGACTTTACTCAGGGTATGATAGAAGGGAAGCTTCTGGAGCCAAACTAAGGCAGCTTCTAACAGACCATTTGTACAAATGAGTCTGAATTTGTAGCTATCCAGCCCTGTAGACTGTACAAGCCAAATTGAAAGAGCCCCTCAATCTGTAAAGAAAAAACCTTGTGTGCACTTGCATCCGTCTTTATCACCGTGCTGCTGAGCTTCTCGGTAGCAGCTGCAGAGGTGGCTTCAAGGAATATTACGCTTCTTCTGGGTCTTATCTTTCTATTAGTTTTTTTTATAGAGAAATCCAGAGAGGATTGTGATTCAGAGAACAGCTGCTCCTTTGATTGGCCTCTTCCTGTTCTCCCTCAAAGGCTGCTGTGCGTAAGCAGAAGGGCATCGGCGGGGTCGCAGCAGGGAGGGGTGGAAGCCATGCCCGGAAACAAGGAATGCTTCCCTCAAAACACAGGTGGAGAGGCACTTAAAGATACCTGCTTCATTTTGCATTCAATTCCAAGAGGAATTTGGCTTGCATTATTGAGTTAACCTGAATGAAGGTTTTGGGACACTGAGTGATTTCCCCGTTTCAAAGTAAGGAAGCAAGAGGAAATAGTGTCATTTTCCTACTGACTTCTACATTTTAAAATGTCTATGAAAATTCTCAACACAGTTAGTAAGAAAATATACACTAATTGTTCAGAATTAGAAAGTATCTAAAAATCTTAACAAAAATCAGGATTGGAATTTATATCTCTCTCAAAATATGATTCTGCTGTACTTTACCAACACCTGGAATTCAGTATGCGTTTGACTACTAGTGGTAGGCAGAATTGTTTAATTTAGTTTTCTATATACAGCCTGTAGGTTAGGAACAGTGGACAGTACTCTGCAATTTTAGTGATTGTTGTCTGTTTACCATAATTACAGAGATATTTTAAACTTCCACATTTTGTTGTAGACATAATATTAGGTAAGGAATAGCAGCAGAACATTTTGAGTAATCTGTTATTGTGGACACATCCTGAAGACAGGCTGATGCTATATTTAGTCACTATGTGGTTAACTGTGACTAGAGTAAGGATGTTATTTTATGTTTTGTGTTTGAAGTTGAAAATGTTGATTTTTTCAGTCTGAAATTGCTCAGTTAAAGAAATAATAATAGTTTTAATTCAAAGCTGTGCATATGCACACACACAGATTCTTCCTTTTGCTTTTTAGCAGCTAGTTTATACTGCTATAGTTCAATTTAATTCAGTGAAGTTCCTCTTGAAGCAAACTAGCAGAACAATATCAAAAATATAAATTTTCACCCAACTCCAATGTAAAATTTATAAGGGATATATCCATAATACATTTTTTAAATGTTTGTATGTGTATGTTTAAATGTGTGTGTCCAGATCCTGTATCATGATCTTGTTCCCACTAAATAGAATCAAAGAGCGAACACTGTAAAGGAAGTTTAAAAAAACCACACAGAAGTTTTTCAGCAGGTACATTTAATATTATAATTCTCAAAAAAAAGAGTGTACAACTTAAATAAAAAAACAACCCAACTTTTTTGAAGTGGTAGTATTCCTGACTGAAAGGACCTGATGTAGCATTTTAGGTTAAGCTGTGACTGGTATAATCTCCACTTAGTTTTGTGCCTACTGTAACTATCAGCAGCAAATGCAGACTCTGTTCAGAGAAGTTCAGGAATTCCTTTTGAGCAGGGTCAGAGCCCAAAGACATGGAAGAATAAGGGAGGAAGCTGTGTTGTGCTGTTTCCTCTGTGAAGGACAATACAGTTAGCGCATTACAAATACAGTTAGTAAATCACAGACATTACTTGCAAAAAGCATAGGTGATCTGTGAAACAATTTTAATTGATTTTGGGCTATGGGTAAAATCCTGTTTATAGCAAAGATTCCATTTATTGCACTGAAGCCACAAAGGTACCTTGAAATTTTGTGGCTAAGATTTACAGAGATGAGCAATTAATAAGTGTTCATATAATTTTATTACATATGTGAACTCTAAATCTTTATAATGTCTTAGTATGCAGAGCCTAAACCTTTGTAATGTCTTATGGTTCAATGGTGATAGTTTTGATAATGTGCATTGTTGCTTTTAGGAAGATGTACAATATGTGCTTTTCTTAGGACACACAAAGGATCACCCAAAAACTCCTCTGAATTTCAAAACCAAAATTCTACATCATAAAACTTAGAGAAATATTAATTTGACAGCCGTCAGTCAGTACTTCCAGATACTAATTTTCCCATTTTTCATGACCTTTCTGCAAGAAATTTCCCTTCCTGCTTCTCTGCCAGTAGAATTGTTCCTAATCCACAACAGATGAAATCAGGAGGTAAATTCAAGTGTCAGCTAAAGGAGTCTGCCTGCTTTTAACACTGCGAGTTAGGGAGTGCTCCAAGGACCAGCCACCTTGAAAACAAGAGAGGAAATGTACTTGGAGATTTAAAATTTAAGTGACAGCACAAGAATTGCAAATTGCTCCTGCATTTTTTCAAAAGAGTTCTTCTGCTTTTTGAGTCACGTAGGTACACCTAAAAATCTTACCCTTTGTTAGCAGGAAATTATTCCTGTTTCTGGGAGATCCAAGCGATGTTAGTTAGAAAAAAATCCTAGACACCTCAGGAGCATACCCTATGTTTTCTAGCTTGTAGTAGCTACACAAATCAAGTGACCATTCGAGAGATAGTCTGAAATAGCATCCCTTACATACAGCACATAGCATTTCAAATCCTCAATACCAATTGTTTTAGTCTCCATACCCATTCTCCTTTTTGTTTTTTCATGGTCCATCTCATTTATTGCAATTGGTCAGCAAGCCAATGTCTACCAGCTGCCAACAGTTTAAAGAAAATAAAGCCAAGAAGCATCCATACTGAAGTGTTTCTCTGTCTTTCATGAAAACAGTGTGCATTCTACACAAAAAATTCTTTCGTGGTGTAAGGGAATTGACGTCAGTACTGTTACACCCAGAATGATTTTGGCCCTGCATATTTATTATGCAATGCTTTCAGATGCACAGTTCTATGATGAACAAATGACTGCCAGATGTGAAAGTAGCATTTTCCCTTTTTATTTTGAGGTCCATGAACAAATTCTAATGTGTGGACTGTGAACTTCCTCAGTGCGTATGTACTGTAAGAATAATTAAGTAGAAAATATTTGAAATGGCAACATAAGAAAGAGTAAAAAAAGAACATTTATTGCTCTAAAAAAAAAAAAATAAAGCTCTTATAATTATCGTTCATACATGTGATACAGGCTTCTCCTTCCTTCCTGCCAGGCAGAAACTGATAATGTCTAACAAAATACTGACAACCTCCAGCTTTGGGAGAGAAGCCCCTGGAAGGAAGAAAAGATACAATTGATAATATGGCCTTCTCCCAAAGTCATGATAGAAAGCTTTATAAAGACACCTGTAGTTAAATATGGTCAGGGTCACAGGATGTGTGGAAGAATCCAGTGGCTTGGAGCCATCTGTTGGCTTTCCAAGAATATCCACAATTTTTTTCAATCAACTGTAGTAAAAACATGATGTTTTCAAAACTGTATTTCCACATTTAAGCATGTAAGGACCTAAAAGCTCTGTATATTTGTTGTTCCAATGGATATAATCTTGATTAAATATCAGAATAGGTAACTGCAATGATATGCTTTGGAAGGATACTGGACCAAGTATTGGTTTGCTTCCCTCATGTTTTTCCCACCCTTTATGAGGAACATCTGATTCTTCTTGAAAAGACCTTCCCACCTAAACAGCTTACTTTACAACTGCTTCTTTTGCCTACTGCTTAGGATCCTAATACTACTGTTACTGCATCTAGCAGTTTACTGCAGAAAATAAACAGCTCAGGTGAGGCAAAAAGTTTCTTCCAGATCACGTTTCCCCAGAATTTTGTTCTTCTATAAATGTGGTTGATAAGTAGAAAACATTTATTGCTTTATCCTTTCCTCTATTTAATTTGCTGTTTGTGCTTGTATTTGGTTTGTCTGGCAAGATTTTGGTAGCAGAGGTCTACTGGGATGGCTTCTATGAGAAGCTGCCAGAAGTTTCCCCCATGTCCAGCAAAGCCAGTGCCAGGTGGCTCCAGGATGGACCTGCTGCTGGCCAGGGCTGAGCCCATCAGCAATGGCGTTAGCACCTTGGGCATTACTAAACACAACCAGCACTCAGGAGAAAGGAGAATATGTGAGAGGAACAACTTTGCAGACACCAAGATCAGTGAAGAAGGAAGGGGAGGAGGTGCCAGAGCAGATATTCCCCTGCAGCCCATGGAGAAGACCATGGGCAGCTTTGCCCCTGCAGCCCATGGAGGCCACAGTGGAGCACATATCCACCTGCAGTGTGAGGAGAACACCATAATAGTGCAGGTGGATGCCTGAAGGGGGCTGTGATCCTGTGGGAAGTCCATACTGAAGAAATTCTGCAGCACAGTGTGTGAAGAACTGCAGCCTGGAGGAAGGACTCACATTGGAGAAGATTAGAGAGAGCTGCCTCCTTCCTGGAGGAAGGACCCCATGGTGAAGCAAGGGAATCATATGAGGAGTCCCCCCTGTGGAGTAAGAGGTTGCAGAGGCAATGTGTGATGAACTGGCAGCCTCCATTTTCCATCCCCCTGTTCTTCTTGTGGGGAGCAGGTAGAGAATTTGGAAGGGAAGTTAAGCCCTGGAAGAAGGGAGGGGTGGAGGGAACATGGTTTAAGACTTGGTTTTATATCTCACTATCCTACTCTGATTTTCTTGTTAATAGATCAAACTAATTTCCCCCAGCTGAATCTGCTTTGCCTATGGCTGAAATTGGTGAGTGATCTCTCTCTGTCCTTATCTCAACCCATGAGACTTTCACTGTATTTTCTCCTCCCTATCCAGCTGAGGAGGTGAATGACAGAGTGGCTTTGGTGGGCACCCCACCACAATGCTGACCCCTCCCCTGAGTGCCAAATGTATTGGACTCTCAGTATTTAGGGCAGGGTCTGAAGTATCACCTATGGAATTTATTCCATTCTGAAGAAACTGAATGCAAAATCAACACATTTTCACATGACTTGGGTTCTTGCAGTGCATCCAGCACGTGAAGCTGAGTCAGTGTCCTGCACAGAACAGTTGTGCTCTAAATGACAACACTGTAAGCTGACCATCAGTACTGCCTGATGTTAGTAGTTAGATGGAGAGGTGGACCTGGTTTGAGCTGTATGCAAAAAGCAAATACAATGCATCTAAGAACTTCAAGACTGTGACCAAGGAGTCCTTTGAACAAGAAAGAGGGGTGGGATTGGCAGAGAATCCACCTTTTTGATTTAACAGGTAAAGGAATGCTGAAAATAAGCCTATGTAGTTCTTGATATTTCTGAGCAGTAGGCCTCCTTCTTTGGGTTAATCTCAGGTTTCTGTCTTCCATCTCCAGCAAAGCTAAGAAAAATTGTAAAAGCTCATAGGAAATAATTAAAACAGGTGAAACTTTAAAGGGCCACTTCAGAAGGATGGCTCAGACACAGAGAAACAGGTCTGATACAGGAAGTCACAGTTGCTGCTGCGTGTATATTTTCAGACACAATGTATCTTAAATAAAACACAGTTCACTTGTGAATAAGGTTTCTCTACCTTTTGGCTGCAGACAGAAATACATTCTTTTTCTGGCAGACAGGAGGCAAGATTCCATCTGAAGCAATACTCATCTTCTAGTCATGCCCAAACACATATGGGGATGGTGGGGAGGAAGGACTGATGGAGAGAACAAAGTCTTTTCCCTGGCAACGAGAGACTTAGCTTGAGAGAACCAAAGCAGCAAAGTCAACAGGAAGGAAGGGGGCACAGAAGAGAATTGCAGAAGCAGAAACAGGCCCTAATGGAGAATCACTTTTGGGTGGCTCAACCCGTTTTATTTTTAACCTTACAAACATAGAGGACTGAAAAGCATGGAAAAACAGAAAAGCTCTGACAAAAGGCCAAGATACCTAGAGTGGAAACAATCTTGAGATCTGTTTCTAGTCAGTTCTGCACATCTGTATGTGTAACAAAAGCACTACCCTGCTCATCACAAAATTTACAGCATAGGGTGATCCAAACTGAGAGCAGCAGAGGAATTGTGGATGAAGGCAGAGCACTGGAGCTGGGGGAGCTGGGGAGTTGTGTAACACCTGCTTGCAATACTTCTGGCACTAGCTACCACTCTGAGTCTGTCACTTTCCAAGTTTTCTGCAATAGTATAATATAAAAGCCTTAAGACAAAAGGACTGGTATTTTTGCAGAATTCCCTCTCTCATTCACAGCCATCATATACCAATTTCTGAGATGATGTATTCAGTATCCTATGGAATTCTAATGAACTCAATGAAGTTATTTAGGGTATAAATCAGACTCAGTTTTGCTCTGTTTCCTTGAGATTTCATATGCTTATTACCCTCAAAACTAGCTGGTCCCTCCTCCTTTTATTTCTGCAACTCATTTCCCACAGCTGTAGTATTTATTCAAAATCCTTGGCTCTTGTTTTGTCTCTCATTCTGCTGCCTGAATAATTTGATCCTCTAGAGTATACTACTTTAAAACTGTTGCACACACCAGATGATATTTTTCACCTCTTTTCAAAAGCCAGATTAGAAATGAAATTATTTCTGTTTAGATAGCTAAAGACTGATTTTTTTTTTTCTTCAGCATGTATCTCTCTTCTTTAGGACTGCAAGCAGGGAGTTGAATGGGAGCCAGAGTATTATTTATTAAGACATTCTGGGCAGTCAGTGAGGTAAAAGCAAGTAATTTGTTTTGTATATAATGCCCCTTGATGTTATTTTTCTTTGTCATGCTAATATTGTTCTAGATCTCTGCTGTGTCAAGAGCAGACAGGAAACTAGTCAAGAGTGATGTGTCCTTGACAAAAAGTACATTTAGAAACAATAAAAAATAATTACTTTGAACATTCAGTAAGAGCGTTAGTTGTTAATTTCTGAGGTCCTTGTAGAGATAGCTGTTTTTAGAATGACTAGCATTGAAATAAAATTAACTAACCACAGTTTCTTGTCACCTCTGTTTAAATTCTGGAAGGAAAATGTCCAAGATTCAGGGAGCAGACAAGCCTTCATTTCAAACAGAATCATAGACTCATTGAGCAAGATAATGGTTTGGGTTAGAAGGGCCCTTAAAGATCACCTCATTCATTCCAAGCCCCCTGCCATGGGCAGGGATGCCCCCCCTGTATCTGGTTGCTTAGAGCCCCATCCAACCTGCCACAAAACACTTCCAGGGATGGGGCACCCACAGTCCCTCCAGGCAACCTGTTCCAGTGCTTCACCATCCTCTGAGAAAAGAATTTATTTCCAACATCTAATCTAAATTTGCCCTCTTTAAGTTTAAAACCTTTTTCCTGTCACTATTTGCCTGTATAAAAAGTCTCTCCACTTTTTTTAATCCCTCTTTAGGTACTAGAAGGTGCTGTAAAGTCTCCTTGAAGTCTTCTCTTCTCCAGGCTGAGTAACCCCAGCTCCCTCAGCCTGGAGAGGTGCTCCAGGCCCTTGGTCATCTTCATGGCCCTCATCTGGACTCTCTCCAACAGGTCCACACCATTCTTGTCCTGAGGACCCCAGAGCTGGCTGCAGCACTCCAGGTAGGGCATTCTGCACTCTTACAAGGGCAGAGCAGAGTTGTAGAATCCCCTTCTTCACGCTGGCCATCTGGCCACACTGCGGGCCACACAGGGGCAGCCTGGGACGTGGCTGGCCTTCTGGGCTGTGAGCACACACTGTTGGCTCATGTCCAACTTTTCTTCAAACAATAATATAATAGCAAAACAAATACGTAGCTTTAAACATAAGGATTGAAATCTCAGTCCTTTCATCTTTTTAACCACATTTCATCAAAACAACTTTGTAGGATAACTTCTGATACGTTCCTCTGAACTTATTATTTTTATATATTACAGAATCACAGAATCATTTAGGTTGGAAAAGACCAAGATCATCGAGTCCAACCTTTGACCAGTCACCAACTTGTCAACTAGACCACAGCGCTAAGTGCCGCATCCAGTTGTTTCTTGCACATTTCCAGAGATGGTGGCTCCACCTTCATGAAGGATTTCTATCCTTCACCAGCTTCATTACCCTTCTCTGGACATGCTCCAGTACCTCAATGTCTTTCTTGAAGCAAGAGGCCCAGAATTGGACACAGCAATTCTTCAAGTTCCAGATGAAAGTTCAAACTGATGTTTTCTTTCTAACTGGTGTTAATACTTCGGCTTGACATATGCTTGCCTGGTTTCTGAAAATATGTTTCAGTTAAAGAGTGACCTACAGTGCTAGGTTCAAAACTAGAACTTGGAATGTAGTTTGCCAAAATAAGAGCTGGAAATGACACAGGTCAGTTTTTGTCCATACATCCTTTTATTTATCAATCCTGTATATATTGGCATTGAAATATTTTACACACAAACTAACATATCTGTGGCTGTATACCAACATGCATATACATATAAGAGGCATGATAATGTACACTTTGTTGCTAACTGTAACCATTATTTGGCATTGCAGAGATCTGGCTTAGTCCAGAACAGAAAAGTCTGTAACAGTTTTCTTCTCTGCTACCAGGAAGATTCTCACTTTCTCTTGTAAGATACTAAAATCTGCTACCAGTTTGACCCCTTCTATGATGCCTGGTGAAATCTGACAGCAATCAATTGGTTGTTAGTTATTGGCCAACGCACAGTTTTTATACTGTAGCAGAGATGTAAGATGCCTTAGGGCATACTTTGATCTCATGTGCTTTAGCAAAAATGGAACATGAGGCAGTACAAACAATAAAGATATCCCCTTTAACTTGCTAAAGAGCATCTTTTAAATTTGGAACAAAGTTTCACACTAAATGTGTCTCATTACCATTGTCAATACAAAGCTAATGTTGAAGACAATGGTTAGAACATTAATCATGTATAGAGTGGAGGAAATGTCCTAGCTAAACTGAGTAAGCAGAGGCATTCTGGAGAATGTTTGCTCCAGGAGTTAGTCACCCTTCCACAGTCACAGAGCTGGCTTCCACTAACACAGAGGTAGTTGGCTGTGGGGTTGACTATTTTTAGTATGAATACATAAAGATGACTAACACTGCATCATGCCTAGGAGTGAACACGTAGCATTTGTCAGAAATACATGTTCAACAGAGTTTAAGAAATACCGTGAGTGACTGTATCTATGTCTAATGAATTTCTCATAGAGAGGAAGTGATTGAGCACACAAGGCAACTTCTCCATACAAAGAAATAATGAGTTTTGTGAGCACAGAGAAAGAAATGCGTCTCTCTTAAAATGATCATCAAGGAAAATAAAGTAATGGAAAGGGGTTTATATATGAGATCAACCAAATCTCTGTGGGGAGGACAGAATATAAGAACTGTGCACTTTGTTTTAAGTATTTGAAAGACGTAAAACATGTAAGGCTGTAAGATGAGGTGCTGACGGAGATATGAAATACATTTCTTCCTGCTATTATATTTTTGGTCACATAGAAGAAATACAATTGTGACAACAATCAGTGGATGCATAAAACTGGAAGAAGGAAAAGAAGTATAAATAACAAGGAAGACCCATATTATTCCTTCTCCATATATACACACTATACATCTTTCCAACAGTCAAAAGGGATGTTGAAGTTCAGCTTCTAGTACACAAAGATGTATAGCAACTATTCAGTCCACTTGCATAAATATCAGAATATAGCATGGTAAAGCACTCAGCCAACTTGTAGGACAACTTGAAAAGAAAAAACAGAGGAATAAAAGAAGTGAGCTAATTCAGAGCAAGCTGACAGTAGTCTGTCAAGCGAATGGAAGTATTCTTTCTTGTTTCACGTGCAAATCATCTGTAGATTTCTTTCTATTGCTGCAGTGTGTTCATTTATTTCTTTTATTATTTTAGGAGGAATATTTTATACCCAACAAGTACTATCTACATAAATGAGCTTGTTCTCCACACCCTGGCATACTACACTGTGGGTAATGCAGTACACGAGAATCCACAGTGTCATTTTGACACGACGACCTTTGCATCTTCTGGCTTGGCAGGCTTGCTTGAAATTGACTGGGTTGAGCTACTATTGAAATAATAAAACATAATCAACAGAAAAGACTCACAGATACCATATGTAACTTCCATACAGTGAGGGCTCTGGTTAGAAACTGAAGCTGGCTAAATAATGTTTGTTGAAAGGTCTGGACAGAAATTCTGCCTCAGGTTGTATGCCATGCAATTCAGTGACTTTTGTACCCTGATAAAAGTAGATACTAGAGGGAATGTAGCCTGTAAAATCCACAGTGCAATCATGTCAATTTTTATGTTTTTCATTTATTATGAAGGGTCCTGAAAAGGTCCAAAATACGAATCTTCTTTTCTTTTTTTCCCCCAGAAACAGCATCAGCTGTCCTCTCTATATGCAAGAGTATAGTTATTCATATTAAATCAAGGCTGCTTCTGTTTGAAATTACATAAATAGGCCATCTTCAAAAACAAAAAGGGAAAGACGAGATACCGATTGTCACAGATGTGCATGGATAATGGAGGTCTTCTCATCAGAATCATAGAACTGTTAAGGTTGGACAAGACCTCTAAGATCACTGAGTCCAACTTAAACTGACACTGTTGTATTGACCATTAAACCATATCCCCAAGTGCTACATCTACGTGCCTTTTGAACACTTCCAGGGATGGTGATCCCACCACTTCCCTGGGCAGCCTGTTCCAATGCATGACCACCCTTTCAATGCATAATATGTTCCTAATATCTGATGTAAACCTCCCCAGTATAACTTCCATAACTTCCATTTCCTCTTGTCCTGTTGCTTGTTACCCGGGAGAACAGACTGACCCCTGCCTCGTTACAACCTCTAGAATCATAAATTAAGGTTGGAAAAGACCTCTAAGATCATCAAGTCCAACTGGTAACCCAGCACTGCCTTGTTCACTACAAAACCATATCCCAAAGTGCCCCATTAGGGGCCTTGAGAGCCACACAGGAAGCACAGTGTAGTGTATTGTAGAGTTGGACCTACTCTGTGTGTTACCGACCATGTGTGCAAGAGCAGACAGTCAATGAAATTTCACTGTAGGTTTTCCAGCTGCCTGACATGGATCCACTGGAAAAGTAAGGGGAAGAGATATATTTTAAATTTTTTCATCTTTGCAGCTGGCCATGTCTCAGCTACTGCACATAAAGTGGGGCTTAGGAGACCAGACATGCCATCTTCCCACACAGGTGAAAGATGACCAAACACAACAGAAACTGAAAATATAGCTCAGGCAATGAGTCACTCATTTGTGACATTCTCTGCTATGGTATGGGAAGAAATTCAGCATATTCTTTTCCTGTAATGTTCAGCTGTGGAGCTAATTTCAAATGAAGCCACACACATATCTGACACACCCAAACCCATACTTCATTATGAGGGATGTCCTATGCTTTAGACCCAAATTAACATCAGTCATGTAAGGACACAGTGTCCTCATTTCAGTTATGGTAAATTACCGCATGAGAAACACTGAATCATAACGTTCAGATTTAAAGACTTTATAGTTATTTTTTATCCCCTTGCCCTCTTTGTTTGTATATTCATTTTAGGATTTTGACTATGCCATCAGGCTTAATTACAAAACCTCCCAATGCCTTATTGGGAATAACTCTTTCCTTTATAGAATTTAAATCAGTAAATAAATTATCTTGTAAGCAACCTTCTGTAAAGACGTTGTCTCAGAAAATACATTTTCTTATGCTTTGTAATCAGTAGGAACTGATAGCATATGAACTCACTTTTCAATTATCAAAGAAAGTTTTACAAATACCAGGAAACCAAAAAAAAATTTTTTAAGAACCATTCTAGGGCACAGTATTCTACTTCTGAAGAAAAATAAATCTATCGACTATTTTTTGCTTACTTATTGTCTTCTTCTTTGTTTGTAAGTTTGTTTTTGTTCTGTTTTCTGAAGAAATATTTTTGAAAGCCACTTTTCTAAATGGCATTTATTCTTGAGAATTTTCTTTATTTGTTGCAGTAATGTTTATATTCTCTTTTGGAAGGGCTTAGACACTTCATATCTATCACTTACATATCTATCACTTCAGTACAGCCATCTCTGAGGCACAATACAGAAACCATTGTAGTAGCAATAATATTCACTAATGGATTAAATAATAACTTGTCTTTTATTATTTCTGCCCTAATAACATATTAGTTATTTAGATGATTGTATACTGAGAAACATCTGTCAGCACTATTTCTTAGTAAGTGAAAATCTGTAAAAGTAGCTGGTCTCATCTTGCTATAAATGCTATTTGTCAAATTTGTCATCTTTCCATAAATCTCTGAATGTCCAACTTATAAAGAGATCAATGTAAACTTGAATAGCTGTGATTTTCTAAGAAACAGATGAAGTGGAGAATGTAGGAGAATATTTTCCCAAGATGTGCACATTCTTAGTATGCATATATAATTTTGGGTCCTGCTGCTTGCTTCTTTTTGTTTTAAACAAGTCTTTGTTCCTGTTTCGGACAATGAAACTATGTCAGATGGAAGGAGAAGACCAAGCTGACAAATTCAGATACCATTGTCTCTCAGGATACTTAGTGACTCAGAGAAATACAGTAAAAATGGTACTACACTGCCTGCTAGCTCTCCTTTAACCCCACTAGAAAAACAATTAAGTGCTTAAAGCAGGGCCAAAGAGACAAACAGGGAAAGCAGAAAAGAGCTTGATTATCTTGTTCTTACTGTCTTTAGCAGTAAATATATTGGAAGAATTTAATTGAATTGTAATTTATTGATGTATTGAATTCATTTGCTGTCATCCTTTGTCTCAGTGAATTATACAGAGCTGTGCAGGATTCAGGTATATTTTAAAATCAAAGAAAAAGCATCAGCTGAAATACAATCACATTTTTGCCTTAAACACATATGGTTGACACTACTAAACATAATGCATCACTGAGTCATACAGAATGGCAAAACACATTTATTTTTCTTTATATTTTATATTTGTTTATGTTAGCTTTTGACAGCATTTTTGCTGCTTCTCATATAAAGTCTGTCCCCCCTGTTGCTTTGTGGATCTTTCAGACAGCACAAAGGATCTTAAGGACAGTGTTCTGAGTCATATTCCAGCTTGAAATACCCTACTTCTGTTTCTAAAAATCTGAGATTTCAATAACTCTGATACTTTATGTAACAAATAGTAACTTAAAATGCACACAAGCTACTTGAATTATACATTGTGCATGGCTTTTGCTTATTCTCATTCTACTAAATCAATTTACATAATCAAAGCCTAATATTAACATGTGTATATTCATCTTGAATGCTCACCTGCGAGATCAGTCAATATTGCTCTTCCTTTCTCCCACCATAGGAGAATAAAGGTCAAGAAATACCTTCTTATTCAAACCTACAACAGAATTAATTAAATTCTCAAGCTTAGGAAAAATCTCTCAATTTTAGGCCTTTTTACAAGTGTATTACAATATTGAGCTTCTTACAGAGCCCATTAAATTTTTTTCCTCATTTAAATGCCCTGGAGATTTTAGATATTCTTTCATTCCCCCTTCCCAACAATGACCTGACCAGGATGTATCCTACTATAGAGACCAGATTTATTTTAAATGCTAGTTTCCGTCAGGAATACTTTTAACTACAGAGAAGCAAACAAATACAGATTAAACTGACCTACCTGTTACCTGGGAAAAAAGCAGAATTTGAAGTTTAGTTCTCAACGTAATTACCTGGATCTAACAGGTAGGACTTGGAATAAATCTTGCCTGGGGCAGGCTTCCTGACACAATAATTAGCCCAAAGGAAAACAACCAACATAAATCCCCCCAAACTTAATATGTGTGTGATCAGGTAACAGAAGCTGAAACTAGAGGGGAAAGAAAGGAGTTCTCAGGATTTTCCAGTCTCAAGTAGACTAATTTTACCATGTCACCCTGCATACAGCAGCAGTGCTCTGTGCCACAGATCGGTGGTGACGCTCTTATAAGCCTTGAACTTTTAATCTAATTCTTTCTACTGTAGAGAAATTCACTCACTTCACGGAAGTAGGGATCTGTTTACACGAATCTAACAAAAAGAGAAAAAATCCCCTTCAAATTATTAATATCAGATGGAAAAACAGGAAGAAACTTTGTACAGCCTTAAGTTAATGTGTATGCAATACTGAGGAGAAATGAGCATGGGTCTTTAACTGGTGCCTGAAGGTGTTGCAATGATTCAGATAAGACTGATAAAAAGTAGCTGTCAATGAGCTTTTTTTGGCTAGTGAGATTTTGATTTTTTTTATTATTGTACTTCTGTGTTTGTAAGTTTTGAAGACATGTGAGGCAAATAACATCTTGCACAGATGAAGATGGTGTTTCTTATGATGATGTGTTTAGAAGCCATCCAAAACTCAATAAAACCATAACGCCTGTGACTGATATCTGATTTGTTTGTGAACCTAGTTGAAAGGACTGGTTTTCTCTACATGCGTGTATTTGTTACAGTTTTTCACTCATCATTCCACTCTACTATAAAATTCAGAGTACTCCATAGACAGTCACTGATTTCTTGCTTGGACCAAAGTAGATGAATGCTGGTAATCCCTAAGATTAAGGATGGTAGAACTGCTTCAAAAGATAAAAAATGCTTTGGGTGCTCCATTTGCTGGACTCCACGAGGGTACAAGAAGAATTAAGACAACTTTGCATCACTGCATCATATTTCACAGGCTGCTACAGTACAAAATTTAGTTAACTGACTATGGATACTCCAGTTTATGGCAGGAATTGTAATGTACTTTTGGCATTAAAGTTTGGAGTATTGCCATCTTTTCATAGTCCTGCACATATGGCACAGGCAGAACTAGAGAGTATTACTGAAAAAGGTGCTTAGGCAGAAGTGTATTCTAGAATGTTAAATACAATAAAAAAATAATGGGTGAGATTTTGAATATAAGAACTCTCTACAGATGAAAATAACTGCAGGACCACTCTGTGCTGCTAAGGAAGACACGCTGATTCAGCAGGCAGAAGAGCCTAACATCAAACTGCCACCATAGCTGCATAAACTACTTGAAAAAATAATTTGTTAAGCTTTTCCCTTTACAACTGAGGATGGCGATTCTGTTCTAATTTCACAAGCATAAAGAGACAACAAATTTTTAAATTTTTTATATAAAATACTTTCTTAATCTAACTACCATGTCTGATGGGAGACAGATGCTACACAGCTCTTAATGCAACAAAATCCTTAAACAATTACTATGTTTAAGCATGTCATGTTATGTTGATGAAGGCCTAATGTACTAGATGCTTTGCTAGATGCTTTGGATGTTTAAATAATATCAATATTTTCTCAGAATTATACGAACAAGTAATTATTGTACACTGGTTTTAATACACTGTCACAACAGTCACAAAATCACTTATTTATGTCTCTGTTTACTTATAAATTCAGCCAATTCAGTGCTGTAAAATAACTTGGTTGAGCTTTACACAGTGAGACTAGAGTAACCTTTTTTTTTCTGTCTGGTGGTTCTGTGGTAATTCAGTATCACCACATCTCATCCACCCTGCTTTGTTAGTGGATGATTACAGAATTGCCACAAAGAGGAGAGGTAGATTAAAAAACCCTTAGGCTGAGAATGACATTAGTTCTCCATCTCCCATGTCCTAAATAATGTCACTAACCATTATCCCAAACACAGCCAACAGCAAGGCAACTTCTGTTTTCTGTGTAAGAACAAGGATGGGATAATCTCTTTTATAAAAGGCTCATGCTTCTGGAGTGCTAATGGGCAAAGACTGAATTTTAACATACAGTCTTACTGCATATTCTAAAGAGAGACAAGGTTTCTGGAAGTTCGAGAAACAGAGCCAATATCATGGGAAAACATTGAAAACATGGCAGTCTGAACACTTAGATTTGTAGTTCATTTAAAAACTCCTGCATGTGGCAAGAAATAAATATTCACAAATCTCTGCACAGCAAAACCATCAAGTTTCACTTGTCCTAAGGCTGCTTAAGGAATTTGAGAATTTGAGGTGAATCTAAGTCCATGGCTAGCATTTGCTGCTGCATAGAATGTTAATAAGACACAGGCAGGAAAAATATACTCTTTTTGTTTGTTTGTTTGTTTGTTTGTTTTTTTGTTTTTTTTTTTTTGTTTTTTTTTGTTTGTGACAGAAGATACAGCATTCCCCATGTAGTTTGACTTTTACAAATGCCATAGTGATATAAACATATTGCATTGCTTTAAGTTACCTGGATTTACATTTTGTTTTCCAGATGTCTTTTAAAACTGCCCCTAAATGAACTATGTGGAAAAAAAGTTGTAGGCATTATTTCCTTGATTGGTCATTAGACTCTACAAAGTAAGCTGTCCTTCATGGGTAAAAGATAAAAGCAAAAGCTAGTCAGAAAAATAACAGAAACTCTCTGAATCCCATTAGGTGACAATATTCCCCATTTTTTTCAGTAAGTTACCATGGAGCATGTGATTATGATTATTTTAAAGCCATGCTTCATTTAGATAAGTAATCAGCTCCATAGAATTGGCTTTATAGAACTGCTGAACTAAATCTAGTCACATATGTAGGCTTTATTAAATGAGAAAACATCTGCTACACTGATGCACCAGCATAAAAAATAATTGTGAATTTTACATACCATGGATATGCAAATTAAAATTACAACAGCTGGAAATCTTTAAAATAAAAAAGAAACTGAGCAGGTAGTAAGTATTTTCTGAACAAATCTGCCTAATTCTGACAAATTAAGGAAGTGTAAATTACTTCAATTTGTAACAGCAGCTTGTTAAATTAGTTGTCCAGTTAAAAGAGCCTCATAAATTTGATCCTTAATTAAATGTTGATACTAATAATTCTGACTGTGCTAGGGTATCTTTCACAGATATTTTAGTTTTGAAGTATGCTACATGACACTACAACTGTTAAATACTTTTTCTGCACAGAGGTTATGGTAAACCCTGAATGGTGTAGAGACATGGCTGCCAAAAGCAGCTACTGAAATGCATGAAGACTTAAATTCCTTGTAACGTCTGAATTTCACAGTCTAAATCAATTTGGAAACTGTAGACAAACACTAAGCTAAAGAAAATTCTGATTTGATATTTTCATAGCAAGGAATAAATATTGGTACTTGTACTGGACAAGTGCAGCCCTTGTTATCAAAATAAATACCAAGACATTCTTCAGCAAGTACAGGATCTGCAATCACACTAGCATTTTTCTCTTCAGTAAGTGTATCTTTAACTAGATTTTAGATGCTTCTATAATTTATCCTGTATAATCCAGTAATTACCAACAACAAAGCCCAGAAGACAAAAGCAATCAGGCAACTTTAGAGTTAAGGACAAACAACATGTGGTATTAAGAATGCAGAACTGAAAACCAGGGCTCCAGCTGAGTTCTCCTTTTGTGGTTTCTGCTTGTTGTGTTGCCTCCTTGCTTGCCACAGTCTGACACGAGCCTTCCCAGCCCAGGTTCCTATCAGCACACCCTGGCTGAGTCCCAGCCAACAGACACAATCAGGGAAGGTGCACTCCCATCCATGCGGCGGAAGCATAACACGTCTGAGCTGAAATTGTCACTGGGTGAGGGCAGCTGTGCTCTGTGTCATCAAATGGGGACAAGAATCAACCTGACCATCTGCGAGAGTTTTTCTTTTGTCTCCTCCACTTTAGTGGTGCAGGGATTGGCTTCTGCTGGAATCATTCTGTGGGAATGATTTAGCCAACAAATTGTGGAACCATAGTTTCTGCCCTGAAACTGGGGACTCAGCAGGCTTGTACTGAAAAGCTTTAAGCAACATGAAATTGATTTCATTGAACTTCGACTTCTGTCTTCTCATGAATTAGCAGAAGATGCTTTAGACTGAAATGTGTAACTTTGAAACCAAGAAAAATGTCTCCCATCATTATAAATACTCATAGAAATGCATGTGGAAATCTCTGCAGACTCCAAAAAACATGAGATAAGCAACTTAACAGATTTGGAATTACTTTATCAGTTGTGGTTGTTTTGGTTGTTTTCCTTACAGAGAAAAGAGACAGAGAACAAGTACAAAAGAAAGAGAAAATAACTGGTAAAAATATTAACCAGGTTTTATTTGATTCTCCATGGTGATGAAATCAAGAAGTGTAATGTAGTCTAAAAAAGCTGGAGTAGAAAAGAAAATAAGGGTAGTGTAGAATGAATTGCAAAAGAGCTCCACCGGTCACAAACTGATAGGTAACTTTCTTTACCAGTTTTTAAAGGGACTCTCATAGCGCTAAAGTCAACCTAGGCTCAAAATTTTGGAATATCTTGCTCCTTTAAAAGGAAAATTAAAAGGATTTTGTGTCTCTGTGTGTGGGGGTTTAAGCTGACTTCAGTAAGAGATGTTTTGGTCTGACATAATTACAGTAATATGTTACAAGAAAATGAATGATTATAGGACATTATTGCATTGATCAGGAGATGGACTAGACCCTAAAACAAGACAGGTTTTTAGTGATCTACTCCTTCTCCCTATCGAAGTCATGTTAGCAAGCAACTTCAAACACAAGTGAGTAAAAGTACTTCCTCTTTAAAAGGTTCTTTTGTTATGAATCTGGATAACTCAATTCTATTATAAAGTGGCCATTTATAATTTGTATAAGCAAAAAATCACAGCAGGATGTGGCTTACTGAGAGATAACCACATGCCCAGTGGCTTTACTTTTATACCCATAAATATTCATTTAAGACGATCCGCTCTCATTGAAATTGGTGACAAATCATGCACTCCGTTCAGTGGGAGGAGACTCAGGCCTTAGTGCTAGAAACACATAAAGTGCTGCCTTCTTCTGGTTCTGGAAACCTCATGGAAACCTATGGGATTCTTGAGTAAACTTGGGACCAAAGTACACAGAATGAAGTAATTTAGTTTGTACTAGTAGGATGGGAAATTCTTTCTAATCATGCTTGATCTGAATGAGAGTCAGGCCGTCATATGTTTGAGACTAATAATATTGCTAATACATCCTTTTATATCAGAGTGAAACTAGAGCTGAAATTCCTATTTATTGTGTTCTGTTATTTTGAAAAATTCCAGTGCAGAAATAAGGAAATACTTAATTTCAGCATTTTCACAATGAAATATTTTCATATGGCCAAACTGAAGTCTTTCACTTAATAAACAGGTAATGTGTCTTTGATGAAGTATCATCCATCTCATTGGAAAAGAGAGTTTGACCAAGAAACACTAGCCTGCATGAGGGAATATGCATATGAGATATATAGCAAAGCAGCTGCAGATATTGATTTCAGTATGTGCTGACTTCAAATGAAACATTTCAGATTAGTTCAGCAGACCAGAATATATGGTTTCATATTCAGTCAACTGGAAGGAATATTTTTCTTGATTTTCCTAATGCGAAATGGAAGGGATTCTACACAAGGGCTTTTCTCCTGTGAAAAAAAAAAAGGCATACAACAACACTATGTTTTCTATAAGGTTACAAAAATGCCCAAAACATTTTCATATAAAGCATTCCACTAGCTCTGAGGTATATGAAACCCCATGATAGTGCTGCAGGCCAGACTTACCATTAATAAAACACAAAAGAAGTTGCTTCTTGACTCCTCTTTAAAAGTTTTCACCAGGCTAACAAAGATGCAAAGTTGGTTTTATTTCACAGCTTCTTGCTTTGGTGTGACCAAGATGACATTTGCCAGGAACTTTCTTTTGATGACCAAGAATTTTGATGAAATAAAGAAACAGAAAAGCTGAAACTAATTAGCACTTAAAAAAAAAAGTTAGATGATCACTCACTGACTTGGAGACCTTTCGATGGTACAAGGTCTTAGAGTTTTTAAAATTTTTTAAAAGCAATTAGTAGACAACACAGAAAAAGCTTACATTTCTATGACACAGCAAAAGATTACATTTCTACTACTGCTTTCCTTCATTTATTTAATGTCTAACAAAATAATTTTTTCCCCAAAGATTGTAAGCAACTAGCATCAAATATATTTATAGATAATCTGAAAGATCAGAAGAGAATAAAACAGAATGGCTGGACTTTTCAATAAGTTATGCTCTATATCTCAGTGAAATATGGAAGACTAATTCCTTGTCATTTGCAGCTGCTTTAGGCCATTAAAGAATTCTTTGCTACAGTAGCATCATAGTGGTTGCGTCATTTGGTTTCTTAAATTCTATCTATATTTTAGTTCTTTTTTTTCTTATTCAAACTCTATTCTCCTTCCTAGACCTCTTCAGTACAAACATCTAAACCAAATTGTGTTCATCATCCAAAAACATGAGGGAAGAAGGAAAAAAAGGTCAGAACACTCAGCCGGTTTTTCAGACAACTAAATTTGCAGGCACTTGTATAGCTGGAAAACACTGCCTCTATTAAATTCCACTAGATTTCACTGATATCCTACAAGTGTAAGGCTGCCATATCAGCAGGGTTTTTTTTTAGCAGAAAGTTTTATATATGAATTTTGTTTGGATGCTTGTGTGAGAGACCGCTGCTTAAGAGCAGTGTAGGGGTGTGACTTAAAAGTGCAGGCTGCAAAAATTGTATTTCAGGAATGAAAGTCCAAATACATTTGTGTATGTGTTTATGTCAGAATACAGGAAACAGGACTATTACAATGAAATAATGCAAAATATGTCACACATCCATGGGTTGTTTTCTTCAACTGCTTTCTCTGCAATTTATCTTCATTCTTCTGGAAGCTGGTTCTTAATGGTTTAAAAACTGATTACTCAAATAAGTTTATACAAATGACCAACCCATTTCAATTGCAGATGGGGACCATTTATTTCCCTAGAGTGAATACAACAAATACAATAAAAATAAATCAAAAGTCAGAAGTTTTTTGGCAATATCACTGCTCAAGATTATTCTCTAATTTTTGACTGGAATCCTGATGCAATTGCTCCAAAAATCCTTATTCACACAACTATAGGACTTCCTAATATAAGAGGATATTGCCAGGTAAGATGTAACAGCATTCTGCCTCGTTTGCTGTAGTGTAAATTATTCCTTTAGTAACAACACTCTTAATAAATCTATCCATGTCACTTAGTCTAAGGATAAGTATACAACAAGTTAGAGCTAGGTTAAAAGTGCTGGGAAAAATACTTGCCAACAGTTCAGGAATCTTTCTGTGCAATTACGTGCCAGCTAGTTTTCACACCCAATTCAAATTGCTTTGTTTGTGAAAAATGCTGCTGGACAAAATATATTTGGTCAGTAAAAAAACTAGGGGCATTATTGTGTGGAAAGGGCTAGATCAGCCTATCTAGAATAAAATTAACATGAAATTCAAACCAGCAGGGAGCCTATATAATCTCTTAAAAATTTTTTATAAGCTATTGCAAAGTTATGTCTTGGCACTTCTCTGTTTCATCCAGAACTGAAATCGGAAATGCCAAAATACTGTTCTTGAACTACAGCTGACCTGAATGAAACAAGGAAGCACTACAAAGTCACAGGACAGACTGTTTTTAGGAAATTGCCATCTCATTTCCCAGCTGGAGAAGTTTGGATGAGATCAGGTAAACTCTGGAAACCACTAGACTTCTGGATGTATATCTGAACTGAACCACCAATCCTTTGTGACTCATCTGTTATTGAAGTCCACATTTTGTGGAGATGACTATAAATAAAAATAGTTTTACTTTGAGAAAGAAAGAAGGAAACACAACATACTACACAAATCAGAGGTTTGCCTGCATTATCCCTCAAATTAGAACTGTACTGTACATTCAGTTGTACTGATCATGGTGATTTACACAAAGAGTACATCCCTGAAGTCACTGGAGAGAAACTGGTTTATCTGAGAGAAGATTTCTGCCATATCCGTTCATGACATGCAGAAGTAAACTGCAGACATACTGGGCCTTATTCATCCAGGATATAAACTTCCATTGTTTCAATGATATTTCATTAGGCATAAAGTTGATCAACTAATCCTTGGTTATCTTTCCCTTTAATCACTGGTTTTTGATATTGTACTGACACAGCTCATAACGGTGACTGTGTGTCAAAATGGTGCTTATAGTCATGGTGGCTTACCCTCTCTCAACCATATCTGTTCTTTATCTATGAAGAAAAGCCTGCCTTGCAAATCTAGCATGGGTACTATGTAATTTAGGGCTCGAAAATGAAAGCTGTGACCTGGTTTTTCTCTTTAAAAACCAGATGTGCTGAAGGTTGGTATGCACTCTTGTTAAAAATTGTTAAGCTTTTTATGAAGCTTTAACAATTTTTTTGTACTTTTCATCAGCTTGATGTCTGAAAATGAACCAACACTATGAATAAGATGTCCCTTTCTCTTTAGACACTTAGTTTATAACTTAATCCTACTTGGATTATTTAAATCAGCAACTACCTCTATATTAATTTCTTAAGTAAAGTAGTAAACTAATTTCCTTTATGTGCATAACCTAGGAATATGGGAAAATACATCACTTATTTACTTGGTTTACAAAGTTATAGGGGGTGGGAACTTTCAAGGGACTGGATTGAAATGACATAAAAGTCAGGAAATGACCCCTGAGATGGGATTCCAGAGGCAGCAGATTACAAACAATGTCCTCTCACAGTTTCTGTAACTTTGGAACATACCATCCCAGAACACAGTTGGGGTAGGGGAACCAGCCACCTGAGCTCCAACGAGCAATAGTTTTGGGAAGTACGATCCCAAAGAATACGTCTGCATGTAAAGAGTGAGGAAACAAAAGCGAGTCACAGCTGTCTTTCAGTACTCATGCCAGTGCTAAAAAGGAAGTCTTCATCCCACTGGACTAATTCAGGATGCCAAACGGGTGTCCTTGGGGAGTTTTGTTCAGGCAGCGAATCCTGTGTCGGTCAGATAGCGTGCTCCAGCCAAGCGCCGCGGCCAGAGAGCGGTGCGGAAGGGAAGCTGCTCCCCATGCTGAATGGCGCCTTTGTTCGCCCTGCCGCAGCAGTTACATTCTGCAGGCCCCGCAGATACAACAGTGGCTGTATGAGAGCGGAATGGAAATGAGATGTTGGCTCCCCCCAAAAAGTTCTTGCTTCTTTCCATTAAAACTGCAAAGGAATTCTGGCAACTGAAAAATAACCCTTCCTATCGAGCAATATTTTCCTGCCTCTAAAAGCCAAAGAAGCCAAAAGTATAAAGTGAAGCTAAAATATGGCCTAGATGGGCGTATTATAGGTTGAACATTTTATAGGTTGGTTACCTTCCAGGACAGAACCAAGGCTTGCTGGTAAATTAAAGACAAAAATCATACAGTGGCTGCAAGCCACCTGTAAATCCGTACATTCACCTAAGCCCTAAAAAACAGTAGAGCTGCAATGCACCCAGGACTGACCTGTTTGCTAAACAGGTTCTTTAGTACGTACCGGTTGTAGAGGTAGATAGTTCAGCCCTTGACCTGAGCACCTTCCTCAGTCTTTTTCTGGGTCAAAATCCCTGTCTGTTAAGAAAGAAGGCCATTTTAAAATGACCATAGATTGAGTTCTTCCATGTAGGGGTAAACTGCCAGCAAGTTATGGGATGTCATATTATCTTTTCTAACTAGAGGAAAGGAGTTTCCTTCTTTGGCTACTAATGGGAATCAGCCTATTAATAGAGAACTCTCTACTCTGTTTTCATAATTAATTTTAGAAAAGCAACACTGAGAGCTTTTTTCCTTAATTGTCTGCTTCCATACAGACCTTGCATATGTTCAAAGCTTATATAAAGGTATAAAAATATCTATCTATATATACATAAAATATCAATATTTCTTTAAAATGAGGCTTTGGAATAGTCTTCTCAGAGAAAGTAGAGCTGCATAGCAGATGTGAAGCAGGAGCTGTATCATACATTACAACTGAACTATGTTACTACTTGTGGCCTAATTTGCATTTCTATCCAATTTTATGTAATGAAAGGGCAGTTTGTTTGCAGTAGCAGAGCTATTTGCTATTGTGATCATTGGTTCGCTTACCATATAGCTGTGATTTGCTCCATTCTAATGAGCATATTATAGTCCTAAGACTCGTGGTAGTTTTTTTGACACACAGTAGTTCCTACAGCTTGTATGATTTATTTTCTAATACTTTTAGTTAAGGGAACTCATAAAAGAAAAACCCTTACAGTCATGTGGAAAATCTTACAATTTAATTTTGGAAACGCTTCTGTTACCAGCCCTTTTTCAAACAAGAAGTCCTATTGGTGTAAATAAATACCGGATTTAGGATAGATAGAACTCTTCGTTTCTAACAGCTCACTCATAGGCTCCAACTGTGTGTTTTTTCAGGGAAATAAAGGAAAAATAAAAACCTTTTATATTCCCTGGCATGGCCTAAACATTTCATGAGAGCAAGCATAAGTACAGGAGCAGGTCATCTTTACAACCTTTAAGTAGCATGTTGATCAAAGCAATGGCCAATCAGGTCATAAATATTTAACTGTTCATGAGCACAAAATAACCAAAACTATACTATTATGTACCATCAGGAAATACTATTAAATTCAATGCTCTTAGTTAGGGGTGGATGGAGTGCTTTAGAGGAAATCTTTCGGCCCATTAGATATCAGCATTGTCAGTGAATGTGAATGAAGAATTTGAACCTGGGACGGCAGCATTTCCAATGAGGTTTTGTGAAGCCTTAAAGCTATAATTGAAAAGAGAGCTTATTCAAACATAACTGCTGTGCTAGATGCTGAGCCTTGAAAATCTGGAACACAGCAATCACAAAAGTATGTTGAACCAAATCCTCTGAGATAGTGATCAACCAACTACAGTTTCAGGACATTTGTTTATACCCATCCCTAGGAAGTATTAACATCCTGAGCTACACAAATATTGTGGCTATATGTGGATAGAAGTTGAACTGAAATGAAAAAATAAAGAAATGATAAATATCCATTTTTAAGAGTACATCTAGTCATTCTTTCAACTTAAGTTCAAAGTTAAACATTTGTAGCTCTCAAAGATACATAAAGATAAAATATAACCTGATAGAATAAAACAAAGCTTTCTTCTTAAACTTGCGCAATCAGTAACACATTCAAGATAACATCTGCTACAGTATCTAAGACAGATAACTTTTTAAAAGTTAAAAGCTTTATTTGCTTATTAACTTGTGGGTGCTTTTCTACACTTGTTATTTACCTAGAGGCTAGAAAAGTAGAACAAAGCCAAGCCTTTATTTGCTTAGCAACCTATCGAGCAACTGCACAGAATTATTTTCAAGTGGGTCCAATGGCAGCTCTTTTGAATTGCGTGTTGAGTTTTTGTTTACCTTGCTGTTACAGCAATAATAGCAAGGTGGGGTCATATTCGCTCAGTAGGTAGGACCCTAAAATTCTGAATGCTTCATTGTTTACCAAGTCACCAGACACATGAGTGCTGGGTTGGCCCATGTTTACCCAAATTCTGGTCCACTGACAACTAGGTGTGGCTTTATTGGACTGTTACTCATACAGCTTTGACAGAGAAGCTCAGCTTCTTAACTGCAGTGCTTTAAGAAAATTATGGAGACATGCAGGGATGAATTAATAAACTGATGGCAATACATATTAATTTGGAATGTTTTGATTATAGTAACACAATGACCAAGGGCTGGAAATTAACATTCTGTAACAAAGAAAAAAAAAGTATTTGGGCTAACTTTGTGGGCAGCAGTTAAATAAAGGGAACATCTGTTTATCAAAGGCAATGTGCTTCTTCTAATTAAACCATCATCTTGCTTGATGCTAAATTAGTAACTATGGATGTAGATCACACCCTTAAAAAGACAAACTTTAAGACTTCTCTCTCCAGTCTGCTATATTGTCAGAGAAAAAACCCCAAAATTTCCTGTGTCATATTTTGAATAGGTGTTATCTCATAATTGCACTTGTAAGACTGAGAGAGACATTATGTAATGCACTTCTTGCTGCAATGTATGTTTAAAATTGCAGCTTAATAACTTAAGGGAAAATTTGATTGAGTAGGAGTTTAGCTGCTGTGAACTTCAACCAAGTAAAGTTGTTATATTGTTTACAACAACAAGAATTTTCAAATACTTTGAGGAATAATGAACAATTTGAAGTACCATAAGTATTAGTTATGATCATAAGGCCTGAGTCTTGGAAGTAAGTTATTACAGCTCTGAATGTTTCATGTCCTTCAGCTAAAATAGTTTCATTGCACAGCTGGTCTATTCCAAAGGAATTATGACACTTACAAGAAAAAAGGAAAATTTGTTTTTAATAGCCATAATCTAAAGCAAGAAATCACGACATAATTAATTTTTTTTAAATTCCCATTGTGCTTATTCATAGCAAAGGGAAGAAAGCATCTCTGCTCTGTTTCCTAGCAGACAGGTGTGATGTTTGAAAAGATTTTAGAAGGAATGTTCTGGCAAACCTGGTATAAAGTGGCTACAGTAAACAATTCTCCTTTGCCTCTCCCTTCCCTCACCATGAGAAATATCCTGTATAGTCAAACCTACAACAACACAGAAGGTTGCAATACAGAACATATCTTAAGGGCACTACACATCCAAGAATAATTTTCAAGATGTTGGTAAAATCATTAATTCTAACAGTATGATGTCCTGATCTACAGCAATCACAGCCTGGTTTGGAGGCTGCCTGCTTAAAATCCTACTTAAGCAACTATGAGCTTCTCCCCTCCAATGTCTCCTATTTTAAGAGAACACATCTTAAAACATGTTATGTTGAAGTAACAGCCACGTGAAAACCTATCATTGCCTCTTGGGATGCTGCTGCAGCTTGTAATTACAACATCCAACCAACACACATAACATATCCTCCCGTAAGGGTCAGCCTTTGGGATCACAAGGAACCATTAGATTTTTTTTGGTTTATATGTGTCCACAGCCATGGTGAACAAGATACCATTTTCTGTCCAGGCTGAATCTGAATTTATGTACTTGCTACATTTGGATGTCTTTTTGTTTGATTGTTTCAAAAAACCATATTCTGATACATTTAAAGAACATCTCACAGTATTCAGATTCTTTTTAAACTGTCTGAAGGGCATAGAAATATACTGCACAACTATGAGGTATGAATAATCTTAGCTACTGACTCCAGAAACCTTTTCTCAATAGCCTCTCTGGTGGTCACAATCCATGCTTCATCTAATCTTACAGGCTTATTTAAAATCAGATTTTTTTTTTTTTTTTTTACTCCGGAACAGCTATCCAGATAATAAAATCCAGGTATACCCGGAATAATAAAATCTCTCCTATCCTTTTATTAAATTTACAAATCACACCTGTTTTTTTGTTGGTTTTTTTTTTTTTCAGTTCAAAAGAAGAATCTCTTTTGGACACAGTTTACAATTTGGAAGTTGGGTTAGCATTCTTCTATAAATACACCCTCCTTCTATAAATTAAACAGGAATAGTAATAATAAATAGAGAAACTTTCCATTGTCAGGGATTAAGGCCAAAGTAATTGGTTTCTTCTAGGAGTATATTGACAATTAATTACTATGAATGCCTGCATGCATAAAGTACTGGCCCCCACTTCTGAAGAAAGGCAGATACTATGGCCTAGTAGTAGAATTTGAAGTTAATCATGGACAATTTAGTTTTTTACAAACCAGTACATTAGCATTAGCTTTTTGCCTCTCTGAGTGCTTCAAGACAGCGCTTTTGTTACAACTAACTCCCCATGTCGATTGAATATTTTTGTATTCTAATACTCCCAGGTTGCTCGTTTGGTAACTTGGATTAGGCACAACCTAGTGCTTCACATTTCATCATCCCGAGAAATCTGTATTCCTTGTTATTTTAGGTCTTTTAACTGGTCTACTTTTGCATTCAGAACACTTTTTTTTTATGACACACTGTTCAGAAATTACTAAGAACCAAGGAACTGAAGGATGTTTGCTTCATTAACTGACTCAGTTTTTGCTAGCATACATTGTATAATTTGAATCTCTGCACAATATTACAATCCATTCTCTATGGTTTATGATGGAGTTTTATAAAGGTGCTGCTCCTCACAGATTAAGAATACATATATTTATTGAATACTTGGTAAAGGAGAATTCACAAGGATGCAAACCTTAAATTTAGAATACAAATTTATGCCATTTAATTATTTCTAGAAATATTTAATGGTGACTCAAAATTGATAAATACCTGCATATTGATTTTTGTCATAAAAGGCAATGTTACCTTTGTTCCATTGATCAGCAAACATCCTTTGGAAAGTGAGATTTGGGTGGAGTAAAAGATGAAAAAATACACTAGAGCACTGAACTCATAAATCTCACATGGTTCAGGAATTGGGCAGGCAATTAGTAATATTGAAAGTGATAGAATTAATAGCACAGTTTAGGGAAGGCTTCTTAAGTGTAATGCCTGGATATAGATTTTCCAAGCAAAATGGTAACTTGATCCCATAATATAAATTTCCTAATATTCATGCTCTTAATGGTAGTCTCATTATTTTTTGAAGAGCATAAAATATATGTAATTTGTCATGATTATAAGGTGAACAGCAAAGGTGGTGTTAGCAGATACATGATCACAAAAGACATGTAAAATTCATTACTCAGTTCACAAACTTGAGTTCAACAACAATAACCCTTCCTTCCTCTTTCCATTTTGTCCATACTTTGGTTTCTGTAGGAAAAAAATACAGGTGTATGCACTAGAAACCTCAGCACATTCCAGCCTTTGATCTGAATAGCTGCAGGACCGGGATTGTTGGGTAAGCTTTGGAGCATACTTCAGGCTAGGCACAGACAAAGAAAGGCTCCAGCAGTTCAACAGCAATTGAGTTTAAATGTTTTTTCTGGGAGGAAGGGAAGAAGGGCTCATGGAGAGATAGTTAAGCACAATACCCTGTGGAAATGCACAAGTACAAAAAGCCACACCAAAGAAACTTATGGCTAGATCCTTATTATGGTTTTGTACACTAAGATGAAGAGAACAAAAATAACATGGGAGAAGACAGTGAACATTCTCAATAGACTGACAGTACTGTACACCATTAACTGTTTGCATCAACAACACCCCTCCTCCCCCATCACCCTTTCTGATAATCTGTAAGTGATAGTATTGATTTAACTCTTAAAAAAACAAGCTGCATGTAAATTACCCCATAAAACTCAACAGATAAAATTTATGTGCAAAGCTTATTTACTGCAAGCTGAAATCTGAATTTGGAGGAGCACTTAGTGTTGATGGTGTAAGGGAAACATATACTGAAACATATACTGAAAAACATGTTAATGAATAAGCTTTCCATAAATATGTTCTCACAGCATTAAAGACAGAGTTGAAAAAAGATAAATCAAAAGCAACAGATGGCCAAACAATCTCACGTGAGAAAAGGAAACAGCATATTCAAAGCAGAGAGCAATTCACTTGAAAACATGATAATTGCTCTTCAAAGCTCAGACTTGGACATTAGGGAATTACTGGTATCCACTACTAATCCTCTTCATGATACTAGAAATAAATGAATTAATATAAAGGGTAACCAAAGCAAGCATAAGTAGAGAAAGAGTAGAGCAGCTTCATTAAAAGTCTCCCATGCTATTTGTATTCTTGATAGAATGAGTCTGGATCAGAGAGGGAAGAGTGTTCATGACACATCTGGATAATATGAAACATTTGTTTGGCATTTAGTACTGTTTAAAGGTACAGAAAGCCGTGGAACTTGGGCTGTGTTTGATATTTACTGGAAAAAGAGATGCAAGATCTCACATCAGATTTGCTTCAGGAATGTAGCAGTAGATCAAAAAACCCAGCAGTGGTGAGAAGCCTCACCAAATAATTATTTAAAGAATGAAAAATGAATATAAACAGAGAATACAGGACAGTTTTATACACAGGAAGTAATTTTCTATGTAACGTGCTTTAAGCTAACTAAAAACAGTGTTGAGGGATTCAAAATCCTCACGCACAAGCTTTTGCTATCTACTGCTGCATATATTCCCATGTTTGAAATTAACTGTAAGTCACACTTAGAGCATGGTGCTAATAACTCCCACAGTTGTGGGGTTGAACCCTGTACAGGCCATTCACTTAAGAGCTGGACTCGATGATCCCTTTAGTCCATTCCAACTCAGAATATTCTGTGATTCTGTGATCCTGTAATCCTTGTGTGCTGTCTTGACAACGAAAGATCTTACCAGTCTACGAGAAAGAGACAAGGCAAGGCTCACACACAGAAACCAGTATGATGTCTTTGGAGTCAGAGGGCAGTGGCTGGATTGTATGGCCTTCATGTTTTGGTATGGTGTTTTTCATGGGGCATTTGTTTCTTCTTGAAATTTAGTTTAGTTTTGTTTTGTTTAGGTTTTGAACTATAAATTTTTTAGGTGTTTTTTAGGTCAAAGAAATGTTTATGCAAAGGGAGCAGAGTCCATACTTTAGTGTCTGGGCAATAGGAGCTATTATATCTCTTCTAGAAATGGCAGGCATTGCTGTGATTTCAGTATGTCTGTAGAGGTCTGATAACCGACTAAATGTATACTTTTATTAGCTATTATCAGCAGATATGAAGCTGATTCCACATAATTATCACTAAGCAAAAACTATATTTCATTATGCACTTATGCAAGAGCTCAAATAGAAATTTGGAGGCAATCTTTGCAGTGATATACACAAGTTATGGTTGGATAACTCAAGCAAAAATGAATTTTAGTATTGTGGTAGGTGACTGCATTTTCAGCACCCAACAGAAGCCTGAAGCTTGGAAGTGCAACTCTGTCCTTTCAAAGAAATTAATTCCAATGTTTTAGTAACAGACTAAGATATACAAAAATGTATGAGCTTAAAGCTCCAAATTTTGTATGTCAGGTGGATGCATCAACTAATTTTTATAACCTTAATTTATTGACTAACACAGTGATTATAGTAGGTGAAGATTTTCAGTAATGCTAGTAGCTACAACTAGGATGAGTTTTAAACGAATCTGAAAAGAAATAAATTTGAACTCTGTTCTTTAAAAACACAAGTGAAGAAAGTGGGTCTAAACTCAGATATCCATCATAGTTAACATTGTCCTTCAAAAAATTCTATTTTATTTCCACAAAGCAGTACACATTTCTCATGTCAACACTTGATATACTTAAATGTTAACGCTGTGTTTTCTGAAACTTGAAGCTGGTGAATCTCTTCTTTGGGTTTATATTCACTACAAATGACTCTGAGAAAGATTGATCGTGGTATTTAAAAAAATTTTACTCAAAAAATGCAGTTCTTTCAACTACATTAAACTGTGAAGAGGTACATATGCAGTCAACAAGCTGTCTCTGCTCGTGGTAGGGACAGGGAAAGGGAGAGATGGCGATTCATTCCACCTGCGCTAGACACTTAGGATATGATGAATCACCCTTTGGGAGTCTATACTCTCTTCATTTATGACAGAACTGAGGATGACTTGCTTAGGCTCAATGCCTAAATTTAGATTTCTAAAATTAGATAGGATGCATTCTACTTTCATTCATTTATTTAATTAATCTATTTGAAAGAATGACCTATTAGTTATACTGGAAAAAAGAAGTGGTGCAATTTCATTGAAAACTGTGATAATACTGTCCTGCCTAGAACAGTCTGGAGTTTAAGTAATGTGTGGGTGAAATGAAGTATCATCACCATTTTACATAGAGGTAGTTCAGGATGCAGAAAGACACTGTGAATCATTCTAACTTGCACTTAAACCTTGTGTCAGAGTAAAAAGACAGTGATAGCCTGTTAGGCAGCACAAAAAACATTAGTCAGTTCTTCAAGAGAGCCCTTGTATTTCAGTTGTAATGTAATACACAAGGTAAAAGTTCTGTTCTGTTATAAACACACTTGCAGTGGCTTGGACCAGAGCTATCTAAATGACAAATGGTCTCAGCATTCATTGAAACAGCTACAGTCAGCCTAAGATCTTGATCCCCCACCAGAATGCTAGAAGTCTGGTGACACCATGTTGCATTTCCAGAACCAAAAATCCTTACAGACTAGTCTGTAATTATTCCAAAGCTACCCGTGGCAAAAAAAATCCCAAAAAACCAAAACAACCTTTTACATTTTCATGGTTTTGGAAAACATGGTATTATGATTTCAGATTTGAAAGAAGGGAGTTATCTTACTATGTTTTACATTTAACCTTTGGCAATGGATAGATGTTGTTAACCAGAGTAATTTAACACTGAGAAAATGCCCTCCTGAATCTTATTCATTACCCCTTGAGAATATGTCTGGTAAATTCATAACATAATAAAGTCCTATAGAACAAGACTATAGCTATTAAAGCAATAATGTTTGTTGGACTATTTGGAAATAGTCCAAATTACGCCATTTTAATAAGTATTTTGTGCTTTTAAGGATCACTGCTCCAGTTATTAATACAGAACAATGTTAAGGCAACAAATTAAATAAAGATTTTCATATCAAATGAAGTAAGGCCTTTTGGGTCAAATGGGAGATTTATGCCAAATCTTAAAAATACTGTACTGCCACAGTCCCACTCCAGACAGATAATTTATAATACCTGTCCCATTCCCTCATTTTTTCATCTGTGTGTACATATAAGTTTGTGCTTAAGTGTACATACACAGGTACATAAATGCATGAGCTTTATGCCAAGTGTAGATGCCAATTCCAAGCTCAGTTAGTAACTGCTCTAAGCACAGAAGAATTTGATTGCTTTCAGGAGAGGAAAGAAGAGTGCCAGACCATTTCCTGCTATTATATGTTGAAAATATTTTGGGACATTTGTGGAATATTCAACTTAATAAAGGTAATTAACATGTGTGTGAGATGTTTTTGGCCTTACTCATCTGCATCTTTAATTTGGTCTGCTGAACACCATATTGACAAGGCTGCTGCATGTGAAAAGTCATAAAAATGAAATGTTTTTCTCCTCAAACATGCAATTTCACAACCTCATCTGTTTAATTTTAATCCTTGAATTGTTCACAGTAAGCATAATTTGCGTGGATTATGAAAATACCATCATATGGAAAGACTGCATTAATGCCTGACTTAAAGAGCAAATGGGGATGGTCAGAGATTTTTATGACTCAGAAATTATAATATATGATAACAGTTCTTTGTTGGTTATTGTAATGTTAGAAAAATATTATGAGCTGAATTTCTCTGTGAAAATCCACACTATTTTTTCATCTTTGATATCCAGACCCTTTTCTACCAGTATGTCGAAGAATTTGCTTAAATCAAGAATAGCAACATGACAGTGGCATGGTGTGTGTTTCCAGTCTGAATCTTTTCTTTGGATTGTCTATGAATAGCCAAATATTCAGAATGTATACGGTAGAAAGAAGAGTTGCAATTTGGCAGACATCTTGTATAAACCACTGAATCTTTTGCAGAGTGGCATTAAAACATATTTACAAAGGAGCCACAGCAAATCTTTTGGCAAATCTATTACATGTTGCTAAAAGCACTATCTTGAAGACCATCTGATAACAGTCAGCTTGGTCAAGAAGGCCTACTATTCAAAAACTGTTTAGAACACATTAATTACAGTGATAGATGGCTGTAATCATAATAGGCATCTATTTGTGCCTGGTTATGCTAGTGGTCCTTATCCTAACTGGGCATTTATTCTTTACTCTGCTACACAGGCAATCTAGCGAGTGATATTGTCTCCCATTTCTTTGTTCTTTTTTAAAATTTTTTTTGCTGCATCTTTATTAACATACACAGATGGATTTCCAACAGAGATGCCACAAATATTCTATGTATTTTTCTAGCCTCATGATCTTTGTACTCAAAATAAAATAGAATAAACATCTGTACTTTCGAAGATGCAGTGATGTTTCTTGTTCAAATCAAAGATAGAGATCTTCTCTCTACCTCTTTTACCCCTGAATTTGCTTAAGTATGTGCCTTAATTTTTTAAACATTACTGATATCTTATGGTATAAAATTGTATATTTGAATAAAATATTATTTCTTATGTGTTTGTTCAACATAGTCTCACAATGTGGTAGCAATTTTTCATTTCAGAATAGAGCATCTGTTTCTCTTCTTCTGCTTGGAGGGTCCAGTCTATGCAGTCACACATATGAAAACTGTAAGGCCATCTTTGTACCAATAAGACTTCGATATCTGGTAGACTCTGAGATACCCTTCTTCGTCAATTTGTCCTTGCTTTCATGAATACTGAACACACTGCATAATAAGCCATGTCTTTCAGATTCCAGTAAAATGTTTCTCTTCTCAAATGTTACCAACAGAACTATTTTAGATCATCCATCAAAAGCAATTTTTACATGTGTCAAACATGGAAGGTGGCAGTGAGACTATCTAACTAAGACTAAAAAACTAAGACTAGGATAAACTAAGAGTTTATCCTAGATAAACTCTTCACTTTAGGTTAAAGCAATCTGCAAAGGAACCACTTACTGGTGACACCCCTAGGGTTATTACATTTCACTGAAAAGGTGGGCATATATATCAAAAAATCACTGTATTGGAAGAAATGAATCCACCAATGATCAATTAAGTGATGAGGTGATGAATTTCCAACAGAATACAGTTATGCAGGATGAACTGAACAGAAAAAGAAACCAACTCTTTCACCTTGTCTCTTCTCATCATATTGCAGTACTGTTGGTTCAGTTTTGGCAGATTTGAATGTTCTGAGATCTACGGAGTTTCCTTAGGAACCTGGACTGCTGAAACCCCTTGCACCCTTACCATGGGCAGAGGGGAACCTGTATTCCACTCCAAATTAACAATCCCTTTTTGACTATTGTTTGCAGTGCAAATATTGCCATACCAGTTTCACTGTGTTATCTAGGGATTTATGACTTCTGCAAGCAAGCTTTAAGATTCACTGTTGGATCTTCATTCATTCTTCCCTGTCTGCAATGGCTAACTGCAGCATTTTTCTTGCAAAAGATCCATTTAAATAAATAAACAAAATAAATAAATAGAAAAATATTTCCTTAGTGCTGAGATTTCTGAAATCAGAAGTCTACAGTGATCTGACATGGCATCTTTGTTATGCTTGATACCTAGCTCTTACTTGCTCATAGATGAGCCTTTTTGTGCCACATCTGATTGCTCAGTTTGCCCATGCATAGTATATTGTGGGATATATATTTTCAAATTGGAAAGAGTACAAAGAAAAATCCATGAAAAATTAGCTGAGCTGTGACATGACTGAAAGTAATACATTTAATCTGCCAATCTATTTAATTTAGGAGTTGGAGGGATGGCTGTGATATGAAAAAAAATACATTGATAGACAATATTAACTTTAAACAGTTATTTAATCTGATGAAGAAAACGAAGTAATTTCTAGATTAAAAATGGACTATTAAGCTAGAAAGGTACTTCTTACATGTTTTAACCGTTAGGGTGAAAATACATGCATAAAAACTAAGGATTATGATGTCTTGATTATAAGAACTCAGACTTGAGGGTCTAATGCCAGCCACTAAAAACAAGTGTAGGACTTGTTATAGTATATGGATGTCAAAGAAAATCCAAATCATCCACCATTAATGACACATTGCCCACCTTCCCCATTGCTCTATGCAATTTTAAGTTGTATAACACGAACCTTAACAGCAAAGAGTTGCTGTCAGATGTGGTCAAATCAGGTCAGTCCAGATCAGCTCAGACCTGATCTTGTAAAACCATTAAGCACTGACTTATTTTCTGTTTTGTCATCTACTTCAGATATAGAGACACTTGGAGAGGATCACATTCCACCATAATTCTACAATGGTCTTTATATCCTCCATTGCCTGCTTACAACAAGCTTTCAATTTGGCTTAAGAAAAGATTAATTTTCATTCAAGATCTTTAGTGCCTGCCAACGCTCCTGAATAGGGAGCCATTTTCCTTACTTAATGTCAAGGACGCACACATTAGTGATCCTCTTTCTAATCCCTCCCCTCCACCTGTAACAGCTGTACTGGTTCTAGACTGAATGAAGGTTAAGTGTGCCAGTCATACTTCAAATACCGTGTTACTGTGTTTGCCCTTTGATTAGAGTACTTGTAATACTGAAAAAAGGGGCTAGTCCACTGCTATATTCGCAGGAAATAATATGGAAGTATTACAAGACTAGTGTAGTAAAAAGTATATTCAGAGGCTGGTCTAATATCACTGTATGGGGAATATGGTACACGTCTCCCACCATCACCATATTTCTACAATAAATTCATATAATGGAAAAAATGCAGTTAATCTAATACAATTGAGACATATTTTTTACTTCACCACAAGGTTAATTTTTATTTACTTAATCTAATATTTATTAATTATAATTTTTATCCCATTTAAATCTCTTTCCAAACCTGTTAGGATATTTGTAAATCATAGCAAGGGCATCATAATGTATACAAGAAACTTGAATGAATTTGCTGGCATAACCAAAAATGTAGATGGTTTTTCAGATGGCACTTAGGTCTAAAGAATCTCTGTTTATTTTTTACAATTGTTCCTCAGATGAGAAGTAGTGTGAGAGCTCCTTGATAAATAGACAGCATGCCATATGATCTCCTGGTAAAAGCAAAGGTCTAGCAGACAGAAGCTTCTCTGGTTGAAACACCAACCAAGTTAATAACTCATATGTACACTAGGACATGTGATCTTCTTGTGCTTTTAGCCAGTGACAGTGAAAATTGGCTGAATGGGAGAACTGAGAAAAAAATTCTGATAAATATATTCTGGTTTCTAGAAATTATCTGACTAGAGACAAAACATTTGAGAACTAGTTAACACTGTCAATAACATTCTGATAAGCACTTGAGACAATTTTGGACAAATTTCTTATACTGATTAATGAGTAAGCATTTTGTCCTTCCTTGACAGAAAAGAAAAATTTAACTTTATTAAAACTTTCAAGAATCTCATAAATTTGAATGCCAAGTGGTAAGAAGGTGAATTTTTTTTCCAGATTTCTATATGGAGGAACATGCACAATTGTTCAATTTTTTTTTTTTTTTTGCTATAACACACCTAAATTACTGAAAATCCTGTTAGAAATATCCCACATAATCTTTATATTAATTCTTGTGGATTTAAAAGGTTTCCTCTAAAATTTTAACTAAACTGTCTTCTCATACAGGAAAAATGACAACACCAACTTCTTTCACCATAATAAAAACATTAAAATGATAAATACATGTGTCCTTTATTTTCACAGCATCTGTCCTAGTTTCAACTTTTCTGATTTGAGTAATGACCAACAAACTCGTTCTATTTCTGAAACATCCAAACCAGCTATTATTTTCTGCCATGCTGTCTATCCAGGAATCATTAAAGGTTGCTATGCCTAAAATTGTGGAGCTTGGTAATTTCTGGGCATGATTTCATGTGTTTATATATTTTCAAAATTTACCATTTGAAAATATTTTATAAGAAAGCAGGGAATATGAGGGAAATTTGACAGCTAAACACTAGCTGCACTTCTGAGTCACAGACAAAAGGAAGCTACAATATTATTTTCCATTCACTCCTGCACTCAGTTCTAGGGAAAACAGAGAATAAAGAAGATGGAGGAGCAATTCAAAACCAATTGATAACAACCTATGCCTCTCTGTCATGATGCTTGAGAGTTCCACAGTATCTGTAAGAAATGTCTTTGCCAAGGGTTGTCCTATTGGTGCAAGATGCAACTAACAAGTGTAAAGTTTTTCCAAAATAAATATGCTAACCACATAAATTATGGTGAATGTGTTTTGGGCAGCTCTGACACAGAAACTTGTCAGGAGAATGATATGAGCACTTTTTATTTTTTTCTCTTTCTGGAAAATAGTAAATTACTTTAGACTTGCCCAAAATCACAGATAAATATATACACACAAAAGAATCAAATATTCATTTTCTATATTTAGAACAATCAAAATATAAGTCTTTAACATGTTATAACATAAGATGACATGCTTAAATACACCTGGAAAGTAGTGTTGAGATTATTCTTATTACCCATAAATACAACCTCATTAGCAAGGATTTATGTAAACCATAAAAACATATGCTGATATGCACACATTCAGTCTCAGATTTTGTTAGTTTGTAGATAAGTTGCAACTTTAGATAGTGTTTGTCACTTGAAATTTTACTGTGGATATTTATGAGTAGTTGGTGATCTGTAATTCGTATGTAGCTCATTGAATATGTGATTTATTCAAAAATATTGATTCTACCAATTATAGGATGGTCAGTCTATATAAGCTAGTCAGTATTCATTCATTTTAGAATCAGATCTGTGTAACTAACATTTGCCAATAAAAATACAAATTTTGGCGTATGAAATTAACATTTAACAGTGTGATTTAATAATCATAGTTATATGAATAACATGATATATGTAAAAAAACCTTCAGAAGAAAATAATTAAATCAATCTAAATATTAGTTTTTTTCTTGGAAAGGATAAAGCTTGAAATGTTTATCACCAGAAAGTGGTTCATCTCACTGTATTTTGCTTGGTCAGGTCTGCTACTCTATGCACTTTGAGGTATCAGCATAACAGGAAATATAAAGGAAGCTAGACTTCCTCTGCAGCTTTGCAATTTCAAATATGCAGAATACAGCTATAACAACAAAACAAAATCGATGCTTCTCTCTTTGATTTCTCAGGACAAAATCTATTTCCTAAGCCATTTCCTTTTAAAACTCTCCAGTTTTCACACATCTATTTATGGCACATAGCTCCACACAAGGACAAGGAATGAGGCTTGAGACTACTTTCTGGCATAAAAATATAATACCACAACTATTTATTTATACTGGTGTCAGGTGTAAGAGTCCTGGTTCAAGATCATACCCCAGTTTGGCTTGATGCTGTTCAAACACAAACTCAAAACAATACCTTTCTCCAGCTTAGAATGAAAAGGTGAAAAAGAGATAAGTGAAACAAGGAGACAATATTCTTCAGCAAGACAGATGGTAGTTTCAGCCACTGAATCACATCCCACATTTTCTAGTTTTGAAAGAGGATGATATATTGGCATATATGACCATATTTGGATGGCCATGGGGACTTCCTCTCAAGTATGAGAAACAGCATGAGGTATAAGATGTAAAAATGTTATAAATGATTCTCAGTCAAATGGAAGCTAATGTTATGGACCAGTTAAGGGCAGGATTCCATATTCTCAGGTAGTGAGGGAGAACTTATAAAAAGCTTGAAAACGGCATGCAAATTCTTTGAGTTAGTACAGAAGCTTAGACATATCCAAGTACTGAACTAGGGAAATGATTTTGCAGAAACATTCTGTGTAGGTGCTCATCTGAAAAAAACGGCATAGGAAAGAGTTGGCTGAAAGCAAAAAAAAGAATACAACAAGATGGGAATAGAGGTCTTTGCTGCGTAAATGGACAGAATTATTTTAATTATGCAGAAATAATGGACAAAACCTAAATACTGAACTAATATTAAAACTTATAAGAGGTCAGAATTGCAAAAAATACCCAGGCTAACAGCTTGAATAGGCAGGATGTGATATTGCTCAGGATGAATTACAAAGTGAGGAAGGCTTTGGGGAAGGACTAATAAACTCTGGTTTGATTATGTTGAGCTTGAGCTGACCCTCTACAGATAAAGAAATTTTAGTTTGCATATGAAATAAATTTGTAGTAAACAACTGAATTTGTGCTTATGCATTAGACTGCCATTAGTCAATGTCCAAAGTGAGAAAAGAAATTGAATTCTTAAAACGCTGGTGGTGAGAGCATGTGAAGTATGCAAGCATGCACTTATACCAGAACATGGCAAGAAATTGGAGAACATCTAGCACAGAACAGGAAGAAAAAGTACAAGGCCTTAATTGTTTAGATACAGTACATGAATATTTGTTGATCTTAGCAATAGGGGATGACAGACAGCAAACAGTTGCAGAGGCAACTAGAAATAAAGCAGTTTTTTTGTTGGAAAACATATATATAACTAAATTGTGTATGAGGAACTGAATGAGACTGAGGAATAGAGAAATAAGATAGGATGGGAAGACAATGAGGTGCATGCAGTGGGCTGCATGGAGAAACTGGAAGACAATCAGGTATCAGACTTACAATTCTTCACAAGAGAGAAAAAGATGAAAGTGTACAAAGACAACTGTAAGAAGCTGGGCCAAAGAAAGAGAAAGGTAATTTTGCATTTTGTTCTTGTCCTCATTTTTTATGTGAGGGGTTGTAAAGGCAACAGGGAGAAAATTAAAACAGTAAGTAGAAATGTAAGAACAAGAGATAACTTGTAGATTTGTCAATTAATTAAACTGAAAAAGTAGTCAGTCTTTCCAAAGGAAAATTAGCAAAGATAAAATAACTGTGAAATGAGAGGAAGTCTGGGTATTAAGCAGAAACTTTAGGGCTTCTGAAACTTTAGAGCTACTGAAAGTCCTTTTCTAATCTTAAAGACTTCCCAGTCCTACTAAAGTGTTAGTTGACAGAAAATCTCAGAACAGGGAAAAGACTACAAAGGACAAAAGAAAGGAAGGTCTCATCTTAGTTTCTGCATGAAGTATGTAAAGTTTATACAAAAATAACTCAATCAAAATCTGAGGACCAAGACTAGAGTGAAGAGGTGCCTCCACCAGCCTCCTAGCAGGATCTGAAACACACACACTGTTATGTTATCAAATTCTGTCTCTCTCAAAGAGATATTTTCATATCTTTGCTAATATATCTCTTCAACGTATTTAATAAGTGACTTAATTAGCAGCATGAATAAAATGCATTGACCTCCATTTACTCTCTGAACAATAAATGTTTTCATACTTAACTGTGAAGTGCTGAGAGTTGTGTTCCCAAATTTAGTGACCAGCATTCTAGTACAGCTATATTCATACCTGATTCAAATGAGTGTACTACATATTCAAGCAATTCAGGCACACACTTACCAAAAAATGGCATTAAGATTCTTTCAACAGATTCAAGAAATTAGAGAACCTCAGCTGCCAAGTGTCAAGTGATAAAAGAAGAGAAGGTATTAAGTTTAAATTAAGCACCTACACGTACCTCCTTCTGTGGTCAAATGCAAAGACGATCTAATCTTTCCACAGGGAGATGGGAAAAATGCTGAAAGCAGAAGTGAATAAACCCATGGAGTTATAAAGAAATGGTTGAAAAGCTTTTGACTTTATTTATGTCAGAACTAGCCTTAGAAAAATCTACCCTCTCTAAACATAATTTAATGTGCCTGAATGCTGCTGATGTACCATTCTTGACTTCTGTAAGAATCTGTAAGAATGTTAATAATCTTCAAACTAACTTCAAAAGTAATTGTTCTTTTTCAAAGTGGAAGAGTTTTAAGCACTCAAATATACCAATGCCTTTGGATTTTTACAATCAAAATGTTTCCTATTTATTCTTTAAAATGTGAGAACATCTACTGCTTAATGATTCTATTTGTGCTGTCCTTGTCACAATAAATAGCAGCCTGGTTATGGTCAGGGCTGTCATTGATATCATTTGAGAGTAGAGAGTATAGAAAGATGAAAGTCCAAGTCATAAGTACAATCTTGAGAGCACTGTCATCCATGGGCCTTTGATGTCAAAGGAAAACCTGCATATAAGTATCCCATATGCCAAAGGAATAAACTCATGCAGTTCAGGCCTCATTTGTTATGCAAAATTTACATTATTTTAACTAGTAAATTAGAGAAATTAGTCATGGTGAAGCTTTGCTCTGCAATCACACTAACTACTCTAAAGTTTCAAAAATGCATGTGCAGAAAAGAGCATGTTAGCATTGATGTTTCAAGAACAGACTAAAAGTTCTGGAGAACATACATCTTACGCTGACTGCAAGAAGCACTTCTTACTTTAATTGAGATAATGGTTGACAGGACTCAGGGAGTGGTCAAAGATTATAAAAGAGCACTGAGAATAATTTATCTGTTGCCAGATCAGCAGAGCTTCCTCCCTAGAGATAGGCACTATCTAGTTTTGCCTCGATCCATTGCAAATTGTTGCTTGGTAACTTGAGCTGCTTCCCTTTCAGGTCAGTTTTTATTAGATGAAAACCTTTTAATTACAAGCTTGACTGCTGCAATATTTTTGTTGTACAAAAATATGACCCCCAAATGCTTACATAAACCATGTGTAATTCCTGCCACTGCTTTCCCACTTCTATCTCTACACCTACTTATGGTCAAGATCTTCTGAATAGCTCAACCTATTTGCTAGCCTAAAGTATCAACTTCGACACAAATAGTTAAACATTCATGCTTTTATCTGAGAATGTTTTCTGACCATCTCCCTGTTCATGGGATGCTTTCTGCTCTGTGCCAGTCAGCCTTCTGCCCTTTGCATTGAATGTGTTCCTTCTGAAGCCTGCCTGGAGAAGCCTTCCCTGGCAATAATGTGCAGCCAGGACTTTCTAGGTTAAAGTCCTAATCTTACCACTGCACCTTATTTACTGCCATAAATATAATTTGTTCTTTTCGAAAGGTGTTGTTATCTTTACAGTAATAGTAAGATATCAGAAAACTCAGCATACCTCTAAGAGGCACAAATTAAGAGCAGTAATCACAGAATATTCGGAGCTGGAAGGGACCCAGAGGATCATTGAGTCCAACTCTTAAGTGAATGGCCCATACCCGGATCAAACATGTGACTGTGGCACCACTAGCACCATGGTCTAACTAATGGAGATAATCTCAAGGTCTAATCAGGGGAGATTTCCTGATTCCCTAGTGAGGTCAGGTTATTCCCACACCAGAGCACTCCACCAGCATGAAGCAGCTCCTCCTCCACTCCATGTGGTGCCAGAAGAGTAAATGTCACTCTACCATATGTAATGCTGCATATTTCCAAGAGCTTTCTCAACTGGCACAGCTTGTAGAATGAAGGAAATGTTTCTTTATTGCTCATGAAATATATTAGGACATAAGGACTGTTGGTGCTGATTTGATGAATCCCCAGCTGTGGGCTGCTGGGTGTTGATGCACAGCTGTTTTATCTATCAGTCTACCAGCATATGAGTACTGATTTTGGTGAATAACATCCAGAGCCAAACAATAACATAAAATAGCATTCTGTTAGCAGCACTGTCATATTTACTTTGGAATCAGTCTGCTTTTTCTGGTAGAGCATTAGAAGAGCCAAACATGGAGCAATTTGCTGCAGAAGTTACACTGCAGGCCCACATGTGGAAAGTCTTTATTCTTTTCCCTTTGATTACTAACCAACTTCAGTCTCAGCAAACATGACTCAATATGTAAAAAAGTGCTTCTAATAGGAAAACTTATAACATACAACAGATTATACAACTAAATTTACCTCCAAAGGTTTTGAAGTTGCCTAGTTACGGGATTGGAAAGGTTGAGGAACTCCCTGCTGAAGGCAGGAAATGAGGCATTGAGCACTCGAGGACTGAAGCTTCCAGCTCCACCTAGTGACAAAACCTTATCGTTGCCTTCATAGACAGGCAGGAAATGACAATCAGAGCCAAAAGACGCACNAAATTCATCAATAGAAATTTTCCCTCATAGCAAAGAAAATAAGATTTTGAAGGCTTTTGAACTGACCAATTAGACATAAAATTGTGTAGAGCAAGCACATTTTTCAGAGAAATTACTGCTAGCTTTAGAAAAGAAAGCTGTATTTTGGTGTATTCTTCATATGTGGAGGATGGCATTCCAGGTTGTCTGGATGGTCAGAAAATAAAACTTACACTAGACCACACTGATAATTATGAATGTAATATATATTCCATCAATATCAATGCTCCAATGTTTCATATACTAATTTTTATACAAAAATTAAAAATACATAATCTTCCCCCAAGTATATGATTTAATAAGCATCTAATATATTGATTTTATCTTCTGTTGAGTATCTGAATATATGTGGGCTTCAAAAGCAGGCAAAAAATTTCCTTGAAATCTTGTCATTTTAGGTCCAATAATAAGAATAGTAGTACTTCGATATCTAAAAAAATTTAACAAGAGTTATTTAATTCATCTAAAAAAATTTAACAAGAGTTATTTAATTCATAAAGTGCCTTGACATAGTGACATAGTGACATTCCTCTGAAATATCTTATTTCTTTTGGAAGTTCCACTTTTGGTTTGATTTGATTGCAATCAGAAAATCTACTGTAAACAGAAGCACTTAAGNTAGAATGAAGGAAATGTTTCTTTATTGCTCATGAAATATATTAGGACATAAGGACTGTTGGTGCTGATTTGATGAATCCCCAGCTGTGGGCTGCTGGGTGTTGATGCACAGCTGTTTTATCTATCAGTCTACCAGCATATGAGTACTGATTTTGGTGAATAACATCCAGAGCCAAACAATAACATAAAATAGCATTCTGTTAGCAGCACTGTCATATTTACTTTGGAATCAGTCTGCTTTTTCTGGTAGAGCATTAGAAGAGCCAAACATGGAGCAATTTGCTGCAGAAGTTACACTGCAGGCCCACATGTGGAAAGTCTTTATTCTTTTCCCTTTGATTACTAACCAACTTCAGTCTCAGCAAACATGACTCAATATGTAAAAAAGTGCTTCTAATAGGAAAACTTATAACATACAACAGATTATACAACTAAATTTACCTCCAAAGGTTTTGAAGTTGCCTAGTTACGGGATTGGAAAGGTTGAGGAACTCCCTGCTGAAGGCAGGAAATGAGGCATTGAGCACTCGAGGACTGAAGCTTCCAGCTCCACCTAGTGACAAAACCTTATCGTTGCCTTCATAGACAGGCAGGAAATGACAATCAGAGCCAAAAGACGCACAGGGATTTTTGTTTGTTTGTTTGTTTGTTTGTGGGTATGGCTGGTTGTTTTAGTTTTTTAAAAGTATAAATATTATTTAAAAAAACAACTCAAGAGACACTAACTGGCAATAGAATGCTCAATAAAAGTAACACCACTCCACCCCATGCTGAAAAATATGTCTCTACATAGGATAACAATGCTACCATAGTGACAATAACTCATTAAATAACCCCACTCCTTAGGAAGGAGATTTTTGTATTAATGAAGGCGACAGAATTCTAGTAATTATTAATATTTTTATTCACAACAAGAGTATTTTGCACTTTACATCAGCAGATTCCTGGTGGGATAGCAGTGAGATTTTGTTCACCAGCTACAACAAGAAGACCAATATTGTTCAACAAAAAATCTGGTGAAATGATTATTATATTTATAATAATTTTATTTTATAANTGTTTCATATACTAATTTTTATACAAAAATTAAAAATACATAATCTTCCCCCAAGTATATGATTTAATAAGCATCTAATATATTGATTTTATCTTCTGTTGAGTATCTGAATATATGTGGGCTTCAAAAGCAGGCAAAAAATTTCCTTGAAATCTTGTCATTTTAGGTCCAATAATAAGAATAGTAGTACTTCGATATCTAAAAAAATTTAACAAGAGTTATTTAATTCATCTAAAAAAATTTAACAAGAGTTATTTAATTCATAAAGTGCCTTGACATAGTGACATAGTGACATTCCTCTGAAATATCTTATTTCTTTTGGAAGTTCCACTTTTGGTTTGATTTGATTGCAATCAGAAAATCTACTGTAAACAGAAGCACTTAAGTTAACAAGGCTTATCCACAGAAAGGCTGTTTCAGATTTAGATGGGGAAAGGCATTAATTTTGTTTTATTCAGAGTGGCCTGACCAGAGTTCGGAAGTGCTAGATGACAATAAGTTGACATGTGGAGCTTGAGACACACTTGTATTGAGAAAAACAATATTAAACTATGTTTCAAAAGCACACAATTCAAAGAAATACTAACAATCTTTCCTATTTATGTGCTATCTTGAAGCCATTTGTCACACTGAATATTGTCACATCCCTGTGTTTCAATTGAAGAAAAGACTCTAAAAGTAACATATTTACATGACAGAAAAGAGAAGCACTTACTGGAATAGTATTTACTGTTAAATTCTTCCAAGGTTCCTTTTAATTTGTGGTATTTTAATTCTATTTAGGGTGGCGCCTGCTAGTGGAATCTGGCATTGAGCTACTGTACTTATGCTGTTCATTATGGAACGTACTGTGTTAAGGATTGCAATGTAAAGCATGGGTAATTGGGAACTGATCTGTTACCATGCTGGAAAAATATGCAATACAGGTTTCAGCAACAGATTTCTACTGATATGCTAGCCTAAACTGTTTACTAGACTGATTTTGTATATAGAAGAGGTAATATTATTTAGGAGTCTTTTAGCAATTTGTCTACTCTTTAATACTTGCCTGTATCTATATGAATGAAGCTATTGCAATAATTTGTCTTGGTGCAGATATAATTTATAACAACAAAACATGACTTTTCACATTCATATTGCCAGGCGGAGGAAAATAAGTTATGGTGATGGCAAAAAACACATTAATGTTGTACAACTATAAATACACTGGGGGTTTTTCTTGAATAAAAGTCTTGCCAAGAATTCACGAATGAATCAACATTGCTGGAACATACTGAAAAATTGTAGTTATACCAATGCTACTCAGATCTAGCTTTAGACAAAATAGTCAGAGTATGAACTTAAGAAAAAATAGGTTAAATTAAGCAGAATGGCTATTCATTCAGACCACAACAGGAAGAGAAAGGGGCTAAAACAGGAGGATCTGCCAAATATCCCCATTGCGTCACAGAGCCGGGCAGCAGAGGGATGTGCTGAATTTCAATGTATTCTCCCTAGACCCACACTGATATCCATGCCAGTCCCTTACTGAGCTGGATTTCCCCTCATGAAGGCCCACTGCTGCTTCAGAACCCCCAGGGGCTCACACTGTGCTGAGTCCTTTATGTTCAGGAAAATTTATTCTTTTTAGCTTTTGAAAAACGCAACCACAGAGCCCAAGCTCTACAGCTCGGTGCTGGGAACTGCAGAGCCCTGACTTTTATGTACATTTTTCCTTTTACTGCTTTGCTTGCTGTGTTCCTGGGGCAGCAGTCGTATAATCCAGGCCTAATCCAGCCAGTCTCAAAGGGAAGCGTGTGCCTGAGCATTTCCCCACATCATGGCCAGAAATGGCATCTCAGTGTTGGTGTGGACTCACACTGCTGATGCGCTGGTGCCATGAGGGAACCTCTGCTGTTAGCCCAAGGGCAAGCAGGAGGAATCTAAAGTAATAACCTTGGTTTGTGTTTTTTTTTTTTTTTTCTCTGCTGAGAATAACAGAACAAGGTCAAAGGGCCTACTGCAGTTCGCTGCTGAGCTCATGTGCAGGTCCCGCCAGAGCAGAGCCTGAGGCCAGGCCTGCCCGAGCCAGGCCGGGCGGGCAGGGGACGCCTCCTCACTGGGCAGCTCCACACCCCGGCCCTGCGCTGCCTCCTGGCCCCGGGCAGCCAAGCTGGATGGCCACAGGGAGGAAGGGAAAGAAGCAGGGCCTTCCCTGAGAGGTGTGTCCTGGCCAGCTCTCTGGAATGTGGAGCCTTCTCAGTCGCAGGCTGTCTTCGGGTGAAACGGTGGCATTGCTCTGTGAAGGGACGTTGCAGCGTCCTGGTACCAGCTGGGCACCTGGTACCCTGGTACCACCTTGGGCCAAAGCCTCGCCCAAAGTCTTTCATCAGAGTCAGTTTCTGACACTGGAAATGGCTGTGTGCTGAGTTATAGTAAAACTGCAACTGCTTCAATTGCTGTAAAATTTCTGTATGAGACACTTAAACTGAAAAGGAAAGGCAACAAACCTTACAAACAAAGGTTAATACAAATCTGGAAAGAGGGTAAAATCCGAGCAGTTAGTAAGAGTATTGTTTTTTGTCAAAATGTAAATTTACAGCATCATCAAGACAGAAAATAGCAAAAATTTTCTTAGCTATGAACTATCCACAACATACAGAAGTTCTATATTCATTTGAAGTGTAAACAGACTTCTAAAAGCCCTTCTAATTGTACACAGTGTTTCAATTAGCAGACTGCAGATTTATTTTATAATCTAACCATCAATGATGCATTTCAGTGATATAACACTGCTCACTCACAGATCTCAAAGGACTTTGATAAAGACAATTATTTTCATTTCACAGAGATAGTTTAGGACAAGAGAGTCTTTGTGACTTGCCTAGGAAAACACAAAAGCTCATTTCCTTTTGCCAGGGGCGAGTGTGGTAAGAAAAGATGAAGAAATGCTTGAGGGTAGTAGACACATTTATTTTGTACAAACCAGCTGGGTCTGGTCAAGATTTGCCAGCTTAGGTGGAGCACCAGGCTGATGCAGGTAGCCTCCAGCTAGGTTGGGCTAGTTCATGCCTTGTATTTCTAGGTCTTTTTCTAGTTTGTTGTGCCAGAAGTCTGGCTGTACCTAGCAAAATACACATGAATGTGTCTTCAATTCCTGTCAGTGAAATAGCACGGGGGCTTTTGATTGTTCGCGTGCAAACTGAATCAGCATAATTACTGAACTCTAGTTGAGCATGGGACACCCATTTTGACTCCGAGGCCCACTACAGTAAATGTCACTTTGTGCAGACTCCAAGTCTTGTGATCCCTTTTTAACTCGGGGTTTAAATGAGCTCAATATTCAAGCAAAACACCGAGAAGGACATTAAGTGTCACACGGTTTCATGTGGTTTTGATAAAACTCTCTAAACAGGACCAGGCTTGCTCCAAACATACACAATGATTTTCCTCAAGGTTTTGCTAATGGCAGCTGAGTTTTGTATTCATGACTAATTCAAGGCCAACCTAATTTCACAAATGCTTAGAGTCTGCAAAGAAATTTTCTGTAGCTGTGCTTACAATTGCTGTTAATTTATTATGAGAAAAGACACCACAGTGGCAATGGTCATTTGTGGATAAAGTTTCAATATGGAGAAGAGGTTACTGTTTTGAAGAATGTGCTGCTGGTCAAAAGTGCATTTTCAGTCCTATGTTGCAACTTAGCACATCCTTATTTTCTCTTCTGTCCTGATTCTGTACAGAAATAGGCTGATACTGATCAGTTCTCCCTACCTGCTGAGCTGGACAGCTCTGTTTTGACTTTGTGCAGTCACGGGTGGAGATACTGCTTTAATTAATGAGCTGACTTTCTCATGAGACAAGAAGCTAGCTCGTTGATGAATTTCTCTAAACTCAGGTCAGTCTGTACCTACAGGTGAGGACATGCAGGTACATGTGAGGACTAAAACTACAGTTTTAGTCTTGGTTTCTGTCTCCCTTTGTCTGCTTTTTTTTTCTCTATCTCTCCCAAAACTGAATTATGGTTTAGTCTTGGGGTGTTAATTTCATCCATTATAGAGCAATTATGCTTAGGAGTGACCTGTGATGCTGTTTCAGTAAGGAAGGGTAGAGGACAGCTCAGGACAGTCTGCAGAGGGATGCAAATAAACATCTAAAAGAATTACTTTTCCCTCCTACATTGAGGAAGAATGATGATAGGAACTGTAAGTGCCCTGTTTACTAGTACAGTTAAATTATATTTGTCTTAGTGTTTCAGTTATAGCTTCCCTTCCTCCTTCCCCCTCACAAACCTACTCCAAACTGCCCAACATGGAATTAACACATCTAGAAAGCTCTTTTTTCACAAAGGTCAACCAAAATCCTACTAGGGACCTGCACCGCTCAGTGTGTTCCCTCCACTCCTCCAGCCCCCTAATGAGTCATCCTGTGCTGCTGACACTGTGCTCAGTGACTGGTCTGCCAGAGAGCCACTGTAGAATCCCATGTCTGTCATTAAGATATTCTTAAAGCAAAAAGAGATTTTGTTGTTATTCCTTATTTTATTATGTTGTTATTCCTTATTGTATCTATATAGCTCTTGCCCTAAGCTTAGATTTCAAAATAGTAAATAGACAAAACAACTTTTTTTACTGCTGCTAGTTCTTGCCCTGGGAAAAAAAGTTGTGCTATTGCCTGGCAGAGAACAAGAAGCTTAATATTGTTCACAGAGGCATTAAAGCTGCTTAAATAAGCAAAACCAGTTTAATTTCTTTTTCTTAAGCTATCTGATTTTCCTTAAAATTCTCAAGGACATGATGATCTTGTTGGTATATTTTCAAGATTTGGCACTTGACTAGTTTTAAACAGTTTAAAACTGTTATTACTGTTTTCCATTTACAGTAGCAATACATCAATTTTCTTAGAGGTTTTAAGATAGATTTGTTAGCCAGCCACATTGCTTTTCACTAAGAAAATCTCATCTTACTTTGGGGGAAAATTACAAATTTGGAAGAAAATTGAAATAAGAAGAAAAGATTTTTTTTCTATATATGCAGTGCATTTGATTGTAATCTATGGGTTTAAGATAGGAGTTTATGACTTCTGGTTTTTTCCAATCATTTGCTAACATCAAATTTCAGATTTTGCTGATAGGCCCAAAGAGTATATTTAATTTCCATGTCACTGGTGATCACGGGAATTAGGGAGGAGCATTAAGTCCACTGTTGCTCACCATGAAGACTGGAAGATTACTTCTCTAGAAGAACCTTTAAAAGTCACAGATCACTGAAAAAATCAAGATGGAGATTCACAGACACCTTGATATTAGCCTAATTATTATGGCAATCTGAAGCAGATGAATAAATAGATTTTTGTCATTTGGCTTCTATGGTAATTTGGTTTAAAAGTTTTCTGTGTAGCCATGCAGGCTCAGAGCTCCTTATTTTCAACAGGAAACTGAGATTCTCGCTGATGACATTTAAATCTAGAAAGTATGGGTTTTGTATAAGTGCCAGATATTATGTAACTACAGTAAAGTGATGAGTCAGTGACATCATTTACATGTTTTAAAAATAGTGTCTAATTCATAGAAAGTGAGCTACTGAAGTCTCTAATCACTTTTCAAATCCTTGTCATTTTTGTATGATATTGAAAATCTATTTTTTGGCAGCTTGTGCTATCTCGACTTACTACAAGAGAAATGGCATTTGATATATATATGTGGATTATAAGCAATTATATCTCCTCATGGTTAGTGGGGGCAGTAAGGAAAGAGGTCAAATGCATTTCAGGTGCATGTATAGCACTGTAATTAAAACACTTTTCAATTCTGATGATGAGAAGAGAAAAAGCAGACCTCTAAAATGCTGTAAACCATAACTGGTGTCAAGTAGATAATTTGGAAGTATATGAAGCAGTTCAGATTTACCTCATCATACAACTGCTAGTTTTCTTCAGTATTTTTGCATTTTCAGTAAATCTATAAGTATTTTTTTAATGAAGAAGCAAAATGATGGGCATGAGATGACTGAGAACTTAGATAATTTTCAGGAGGAAAATTCAAGTACATAGTATTTTTACTTAGATGGAAGAAAGCAGATTTGAGATAAGAATTCAAAAAACGTAAATGGGACATATAAAAGGTAGATGATCTCTGTGGAGCAGAAGTGGTTAGAAGGCAATTACTATGGGTTTCACAGAATGCCAGAATGTCCAGGAAGCTTATGTAGGTGACAGGGCAAATTACCTCATGTGTGGGTAGGAGAGTCTGACCAGAACCCAAAACTAACCAAGTTTACTGTCCTTCAACTTTGACTTACAATGTCATGTTTACTGTACTGAAAGTCATGAAGAACTTCACTCTTTTTCACTATTTAAAAAAGTAACCCTTATTAGCAGCTCTATGAGCAGCTATTCATATGTTATGGAAAGTATGTTCTGAAATCAAACTTGAATGTGCCCTTAAGAAATATTCAAAGCCTCACCATTTTGACAAAAAGGACTGGACTGACACCTTCTGAATCCATGTTTATTGACAGGTCAGGTGATAATTTTGTCTATATGGCCCATCATGGACTTTACAAAAACAATTTTATGTTTCAAAGATTAATGTTGCAATCAATGTCATCGACCAAGCCATTTCAAGTTAATAAGATTGAGAGTCTCAGAAAATATTTAGGAGTACCGGTGAATAAAACAGGACCCACAGAGGAGATACCAGATGAAAAGCTTTATCTCAGATAGGGATTTTTGCTTAGAGACAGTGTGCTTAAAAGATGTGTCCAGGATGTCAAAAGTCTGTTGGTCATGAAAATTGTGTTGCCAGTCCTGCTTTTCATGCCTAATATCTTTTGGCTGAATGAAATGCAATCAAGATCCAAAATTAAAACAAAGCTGCATATTAAAGCACATTATTGTTTTATTTTTCTTTATATTTGTCTCTAGATCTAGAGACCAGCTTTTTGTCAAACCTTTCCTGGAACTAAAAGTGATTTTATAAAGGTTGAGCAAATACAGAGTGTTTTCTGCAAAGGGAAAATGTAACTACAAAGTATTAAATAATTTTCCACACAGGTTTAAAAGCCCCTGTGAACCTTTAGTTTTCACTAGGATGCAATGGCCCAATTGTAAGCTAAGATACAAAATAAAATTTAAAAAAAAATCTTTAGGCAAAAGTTAGCCAAAGCCTATAAGTGGGCATGAAGTTCAGGACTCGGGTTTCATTCCAGACTTGTCATTCAGAGACTCATTGCTTATTTTTTTGTTTAGAATCCTCAAAACCAAATTGCAGGTCTGTGCTGATGGGGTACTGGGAAAATACTAGTGGAAAGAAACCACAAAAAGGTTGCATCCTAAAAATAAAGCATAGGGTAAACAAGGCTTAAATACTGTCATAGACTAGTGGTTGGTGACACCATGTGAATCCTTTCAGAATACAAAGTTCGTATTACCACTGAGTATTTTAATCCTAAATGCTTTGAATAAAAGGTGAGTGGGGTTTAGAAGAAGCTCCCTGAATGGGGCTCTTTCTCATGCCTTACTAATCTGAACATATTAGTACTTTGTTGGAGGTCAAAACTGTCTTGGGATGATTTCAGAGCAGAGTGGGTGCTACATGGCACTGGAAGCAGAGGAATACTTTATCCAGTCCCTCTTCCTCGTTCAGTCCTTATCTGAGACTCACATATCCCATATATGTGGCAGCCCTAAAGGAGTGCTGATTGACAGAGAAAGGCAAATAGAGCATGACCAAACTTTGGTTCCTTTCCCTCTCAGTGCTATAATAATAAAACCACATGAATAACACTGGGAATCTCTGCATATGATAGAGAACAGAAGCAGAAGTATAGCAGGATGCAGAGTAGATTCACTGCTTGACACTGTGGGGAGAAAATTCATGTGGCCAAAGCTCAACTGAAGTTGAAGCTGGTCAGAACTGTGGGGAACAATAAAAAGAGGATTTTTCCAAGTATATTAATGGTGATAGGCAATGTAAAAATTGTCCCATTACAGGATGAGGATAGTCACCTCACAAACAGGGACTTGGACAAGGCAGAGGTGTTTAACACATTCTTTGCCTTTGTCTTTAACATTAATGATGGACCAAGGGGCTCTCAGAGCTGGCAGACCATGACTGCAAGAATCATTAACTCTCAGTCAACTCTGAAATTTTGTGGGATCTGCTGCTCCAGCTAGATCCCTGCAAATCAATGGGCATTAATGGGGTTCATCCAAGAGTCCTCAAAGAACTAGCTGATAGCATTGCAAAACCTTTCTTGATGATTTTTCAGCAGTCTTGGGAATTCAGAGTGGTCCCAGCTAATTTAAAGCTGGCAAACATCCTGATTTTCAAGAAGGGCAAGAATGAGAAGCCCAGAAACTACAGACCTGTCAGTCTCACTTCAGTGCCTGAAGAGGTTATGAAAAAGGTTATTCTGGGAGGTATTGAAAAACACCTGAAAGCAGTCATCAGTCACAGCCAGCACAGCTTCATGAGAAGAAAGTCCTGCTTATCAAACCTGATTTCCTTTTATGACAAGGTAACCCACCTAGCTGATCAAGGGACGGCGGCTGATGTAATCTTTTTAAATTTAAGTAAAGCTTTCAATACTGTCTCTCACAGTATTCTTTTGGATAAAATGTCCAGCACACAGCTGGATAAACACACCATGTGACAGGTGAGCAACTGGCTCATGGGTCAGGTGCAAAGGGTTATGGTGAAGGGGGTGACATCAGACTGGTGACCTGTCACTAGTGGGGTTCTATCCTAGGCCCTGTGCTCTTCAACATCTTCATAAATGACCTGGATGCAGGACTAGAAGCGATACTAAGCAAATTAACGGATAATACAAAACTGGGAGGAGCTGTTGACTCCCTCAAAGGCCTGGAGGCCCTACAGAGAGACCCCAACAAATTAGGCATCTCAGCAATCACCAGTGGTATGAGATTCAACAAGGGAAAGTGCTGGATTCTGCACCTGGCATGGGCAACCCTGGATGTGTGGACAGACTGGGGAATGAGAGGCTGGGAAACACTGTCATAGAAAGGGACCTGGTGGTCCTGGTTTATGGCAAGTTGAATATGAGCCAGTAGTGCCCTGGCAGCCAGGAGGGCCCCCTGTGTCCTTGGGTTCATCAGGCACAGCATCACCAGCCGGGCAAGGAAGGGGATTGTCCCCTCTGCTCTGCTCTAGGGCAGCCTCACCTCCAGTGCTGGGGGCAGTTTTGGGTGCCGCAGCATAAGAAAGATATTAAACTATTAGATAGTACCCAAAGGAGAGAAAAAAAGGTGGTGAAGGGCCTTGAGGGGCAGCTGTATGAGGAGCAGCTGAGGTCAGTTGGTCTGTTCAGCCTGCAGAAGAGGAGACTGAGGGGAGAGACCTCATTGCAGTCTACAACTTCCTGTGAGGGGAAGCAGAGGCGCAGGCACTGGTTTCTTCACTGTGGTGACAGTGACAGGACTGAGGGAATGGTGTGAAGTTGTGTCAAGGGAGGTTTTGTTTAGATATTAGCAAAGTGTTCTTCACCCAGAGGGTGTTTGGGCACTGGAACAGGCTCCCCAGGGAAGTGGTCACAGCTCTAAACCTGATAGAGTTCAAGAAGCTTTTGGACGATTTTCTCAGACACATGGTGTGACTCTTGGGGATGGTGCTGTGCAGGGTTAGGAGTTGAACTCAATGATCCTTGAGGATCCCTTCCAACTCAGGATATTCAGTGATACTTTATTTCTGTGAAACTGAATGCCATGGCCATCTCCATTAATTACAACAGCAGTATCGACACATTATGTATGACGTGGTATATACCTTCAGAATCCCAGAAAAGGGTGTTTTATGGATATGCAATCAATCTTCGTGCTTGGCCCAAGAGTGACTATTGCAGTGCTTTAGGGACCCATCAGTAGCCACAGACTATACTACAATGAGCAGGTGTGCTTAGACTGGTTGAGAATTCAAGTTGGTTTATGTTGTTCATGGTGCCATACATGAATAGATAGCAACTTGGAAATCCAACTTGTTAAGTGTTCTAGCTCCCTTACATTCAAAGTTTTGTAAGGAAAAATGTAAAGTTATAAAACAAATTTTGAAAGGCTTTTTGTCCAGTACTGGTTTAAGTTTTTATCAAACTGAACATTTTGTTTAAGTAAAATGAATATGCTTCAGAGATCTAAAATAATAGCGTATTTGATTAATAGGCTTCCCTGACTCTCTTACTCATCATGTTAATTCTCCTGTCAATAGCTGTTTTTGTTCCTAAAAACAGTGATTTCAGTTAATAGTATCCATTCATTTGATATTACTTGTCTTTTAAAGAATAAAACATAAAAATGGAAGCTCAACTAACCCCAAAATGCATGTTCATCTGCATACTACAGAAAAGATTATATATGTAGAACTCTGTAAAGTCAGAAATTCTGCCATAATCACTTAAAGGTATTAATAAAAGACATTAATAATTATCAGTTTAGAAGTCCAAACTAGGAAAGAAGTGAAGAACATTACATCTAAAACTCTTATTTAAAAGTAAAAATAATTATTTTTTAAAAACAGATTTTCATGTAACCTGATTGACTTACATCCTTAGTAACCACTGACTGTTATATACAGAAGCTCTGCAGTAATTTTTCCCATACCAAATATACACACTTCCTCAAAAACTAGAGAAATGACTACTGGACGAAGTCAGAAAAAGTTTAAAATGTAGAAATACTTTCAGGCTCAGAAGTAGCTTACAGCCATGCAGTTAATAAATGAGAAGCTTGCAATTTCTTTACACTGTCTGAATTAGCAGGTGCAGAGGCAGTCAGATGGAATGATAGTTTTTTTAGAATCAGAGACAATCTAGCAAATAATACTACTCAAAATACTGTAATCCAGTAATATTGTTTTAATTGGGCAACATGGCATTGTGATAACAGATGGCAACTCCATGTGAACAGATTCAGCCAGACTGATAGCATTCTGCCCCAGCTCCTCTGAATGAGCAACTATGTGCTTCCAGTTTATATTGCAATAGCTTCATTCAGATTTCACACTTGGATAGACACTGTGCCATTATGAAAGCAAATACCATTTAAGGCTCTGTGCATAAGTGTATGGAGATTTCATGGTGGTTTCCGTTACTGAAGTTTCAAGTTGGTTGGAGCTGTAATAGTTCAGCTACATTAGAGTTAAGACATTACTGGTATCGGTCTACCCCCAGTTCCTGGATTGAAGTTAGCAGGAATAACATATCTAAATCTTAGCTACACCACCTAGATGGTACCAGCTGACATCTGTCTTCCACAATGGTTCATCCACTGGGCGTTTTCAGCGGAAGTGCTACACATGTTCCCCTCTAGTGACTCTGTGGTAACTCCTGGCAGAGAAATGGGATGGAGAGCTGGAGGTAGAAACATCTTTAATTTCAGAGGAAGGATTTGCCAGAACTTGATTCTCAAAATTCTAAACGGTAATAGCTTCCTTCTATAGAGATAAGAGCAGTTTCTAGGTCAGTGGATAGCCAATGTAGTGCTGCCACTTTAGAGCAGGAAATATGTTAATGAGGCCCTTTGTCAAAATATGAAGAAGCATCAGTTACTTTGCTCTCCATAACACTCTTCATGTCTGTGCACTACACAAAACAGCAAAGTTATGGGAGGGATGGAACACAAGTTAGTCGTCTTACCCAACCCATAGGGCATTACATCCTTTGGGATATGAGAGCCGCAGCTATTTGCTTCCTTCTATCAGTAATGTTCCAAGGGTGGGGGAGGAGAAAGAAACCAAATGTGAACAGACTCTGGCTGGCTGGCTCCTGTGCTCTGTATGCTTTCTCACTCCCTTGCAAACTCTCTCAAGAACAATTGTAATCCAGCTGAAGTTTTTCCTGGCTCTTGTCCGATTTAACAGATGTTAACTAATGGTTCTGGATCACTATTTACATGCTGAACAGTTTTCTGTTAATCTGAAAAATTTTTAGTGAAAAAACACTATGTTGGAGAGGACGTAGGAAAAAAAACCCCAAAAAACAAACAAGAGGAACCCCAAAATAGAAAAAATATTTAATTCTCAGGATATATATCTGATAAGCAACAATTTAGCTGCTTCCAGAGTGACCTTCTTAATGCCCCAGTACTTTAAATGTTTTTGTAGTACACTTGGCAGGCAATACTACGAGAAGATCATGATGTACAAAACCACATGAATTCCAAACAGCAGGCTTTATCGATCTCAGCTGACCCTTATATGGCTGCCACACTATAGTAGCTAAGCTCCTCACAATCTTTTTTGGGTGTTCCTTCTCAATGCTTTAATGAAATACAGAAGTGCTATATTCTGCATGTTCTGTAAGAACAGTCTCAAGTGTGGCTATGAACAGGACAATCACCCTTTTCCCACATTTTCAGAGCTAACTTGTAAAGCTATGAGGCTTCAAGCAGCTCCTGACAACCTTGCTGACTGTAGCAAGCCAAGAATTAAAGCAGTTAGGTGACACACTGTGTACTTTTAAGGTGACTATCCAGGTGTTCCAGGAGCCACATTTTCAGACCTGCTGCCCACAGCCTCTTATCAAAGTACAGGTGACTATACTGAAGACTGAAATTCCTTATTAGTCAATGGAGAGTAATAGACAATTTTAGGGCATGAATCATCTGCTTGAAGAACAGATGAATCACGCTCCTCAGTGCCCATTTCTCTTCATTTGCCATAGAAAATCCAGACAATTTTTGGGATAGAGAATTCTACTTTTGTTTAGACATTCTCATGCCCTAATCTGGTCACAAAAACTGCCATTGCAGAACCCACTGATGTTGTCAGTCACCTGAAATAAACTACAGTGAGTAGATATGCCTAGGTATTTTTGAAAATATCTATGTCAAAGTGATTTGTTTGAGGTCTCACACAGTACAGACACAAAGTCTGCATCTCACAAGCCTCAGGTCAAAATGTTGTCTATTGATCTGTCTTACCAGTCCGGTGGAAATGAATAGCCATTATAATTGCCACAAATTCAGAAGTTGCATATAGAAGGTCTTTTTGTTAAATAAAAAATGTCTTACTGATTAATTGCAGGAAGGAAGTGAAATCATGCATACCTTTACCCTATGGAGCAGTCTAAAAAGAGTTTGAAGCTGTCCTTGTCTTTCACTGTCCTATGGAAACAACATCTTTAAAACTTCTTTAAAGATTACTCTCCTGCTGAGAGGAGGCCATATGTAGGCTAGCGGGTTCACAAATGTAGGTTTTACTCTGCTTCTTGTTTTGGGTGTATTATACTTTGTTTGAAATAGGGATTTAATTGGGTTGCTATGTGACTTCTCAGATGTCTTCCCCATCGAACACAGAATTTTTCCACTTGAAGCTCATAAACTACTACCCCATGTCCCTTTTTATTTGCAAAGATATGAGGAATGCACATACCTGAGAAACAGGGAACAAAATAATTTTAGGAGATTAGGAAAAAAAGACCATTTTAAAAACTATTTAGACACTCAGTTTTTACTTAATAAATAAAATAATCCTCCAAAGGTGTGATCTTGATGAAAATCATCCAAATGTGAAGGGAGTATTAGAGATGCAGAAGTGCTTGTATTTGCTTAAAGCCTGAAACCCCAGCTCTGAGAGATCAACCGTCCCGTTTGCTCTTACCTCATACTGAAGATAAAGCTTTTTGAAGGACAGCACATTGTTATTTCATCACTTATCAAAGTAAAAAAAAAACAAGAATAACAACAAAAACAATGAAAGGAAGAAAAAGAAAAGGAATATTTTGTTATCGTGGTGACTTGTCAGAAATATTCCTGGACACCAAGAGTGGGAAAGAGGAAGAGATGAGACTAAGACCGAGTACAGAGATTGTCAGAGCTGGATCTGAGTACATTCCTAGTTAGGACAGATCAATGTACTGCTGATTCAAATGCTATGAAACAGTCAAAAGAAAATCAGTTTGAGTCCTATTTCATAGTTCCGAATTCTCACTCAGCTCATTTTCCATTATGTTCTATTAGACAGATCTTCTACCTGTTCAGCTCAAAAGATAAGAACTTCATCTGGACTTTTACGCCCTTTTGGCTTTGGCACAACCTTTGGCACAAGCACAAAGTGCCAGGAAGCTGCAGCTGGGTATGAGTTCATAGGCAGCACTGTATCTATTACACATATGGGTAAAAGGACCAGGGGAAAAAAAGAAAAGCCAATAACAACACATTGCAAGGTTGAAATGTGCAGGGAAGAAAATATTATTGTCCTTTATAAAAGTTGGCCTTTCACCCTTTATAACACCTTACAGATTGCAGCTACCAGCTTGTAGAGAACAGTTAAATGTTTGACTCAAACACCTGAATGGGTCTCAGGTCCCACAGGTGGGAGCCTGGCGTTAAGAACACTGGGTCCCATGAGCATACTTTTTGCTGAACTCTTCCTAGAAGATGCTGTTTTTTTGAAATCAGGAGAAGGAGATGCGTTTTACTATATATCACATCCAGCCGTAGTTCTCTCACATATGTTTGTAGGAAAGGATATTAACTCTTCCTCCTTAATTGACAATGTAATTATACAATAAAATACAGATAATTTTTAAGCTTTTGTTGGTATCTCCACTAAGTTGGTTAAATTTACTTTAGACTAAAAAAAGGTCCCCCATCTTTCTTTGCTGATTAGAAGAAAATAAAATATTAATGAATTTTAAGACAAATTTATGCCACTGAAAGCAGAATCAAGACATCATGATATCTAAAACCCAAAGAGATTACGTAAAACTGATATGAACTTATTTTATGTTGTTTAAATTTTTTTGATTTCAGGAAATAACAGCGCATGAATTGTAATTTGCACTACTTAAAATTTACCATAAACAACTACATACTTTTCTAAAATATGCAAGAAAGAACAAGTTTAGCTTCTCTGTTGTTAAAAAAAAAAAGACAGTCCATTAATTTTCCATCCTGCTCTTTTGAAAGAAAATATTATAGGTCTATGGAAAAAATGAACAGGCATTTGGCAAAACCTGGCTTCTAGCAAACTGGCAGCAGTTGTTGCATTACTGAAACCCATTCATAAATGCTGGCTGCTTCTTCCCTGGAAGAATGCCAGGGAAGTACCCACCCTGGCATCTCCCTTTCCAGATAGATCAATCCCCACTCTTAGGTCTTGCTGATATACATTAAAATTCATTCTAAAGTAGGCCTATTGTGCCACCCAAACTAACTCTAAAGCAAGGCAAGTAATGACCACACCAGCCCATCTAGGTTGTATCTGTGGCTTCAGCTACCAGGCAGGTATATTTTGTTCTTCATCTATGTTTGCAGCATATATTAAAAAAGTGCAAGGCAGTAAAACAGTAAAAACAAGCATATGTCAAATGCCTATCATCTGAAGAGCTCAGTATTTCTTTCTAATCAGGAGGAACAGCGTCTATTCCTTAACTAGTTAATTTTACTTCAATGCAATCATGTTATTCCAATGATATGCTCATGTAAATGACAAAAAATTTAAAGCTTTAGTAAAGACAGGCAATAATGTGAATTTCCGTAAACATAATTCTAATCCTTTTTAGTACTCGAATGTATCAGTAAACACGGCCAGCTGTTGATACATATAGATTCATTCCACCCACACTCTGAGCAAGTCAGATGTTGAGCAGCTCCCTTTTTGGAGTTCAAGCTAATAGGCACAATGCCTAAGTTAACAGACTTTGCTTCTCCTTCTGGCATGTATGCTCTCCTCACCACTACATTCTGATGTATTTTGCCCACCCCCCCAGGTGTCTGTCCAGAACAAGAAGGAGATTGTGCGGCCTAAGAAATTCAGGAAATTATGCACCCTTACCAAGGATTCTTTCTGTTGGACAGAATGATCTTTGTTGTAGTTGTTATTATTATTGTGAGATTTGCTAGACTCAGTAAGAATCATGGCTGTGGCACAGGCAAGCTTTATGTTATAAAAACACAAAGCTAAAGACCCTAGAATTCTTAGGGTACATTGACATCTCGTGGACAAAAAGAATATAACACATCAACCCCTACTGGCAGGATACTTTATGGCCATTTAAACACTGTATTTGAGAACATAAAGAAGCTCAAGCTGTGTATCTTGATACCGAGAAGACTGAGTAGTAAACACATCTTCTGTAGGAAAACTTCTATGTATGTATCTGTCTAATTTTTTTGACTACCTTTGCAGGCTGCAATGATTTCTGTGATGCTGCAGCTGCACTGCTACTGGTACCTGAGGTACTGTGGATAAATTAAGCTGGACACTTATACAAGATGGTTTCAGAAGCAGTGGCAGTATATATGTGCAATATATAGCATAAAGTGTGCAGGAACCCCAGAAGATGCAGTCGTGGTATCTTCATGATGAAATAACCAGATGAGGCAAAGACCTCAGTTCAACCCCTGTGGAAGGGCAGATTACTATTGTTCTTTACAAATAAGTCATTTTACTTACAGAAATTAGTTTGTTTCTCCATCATTATTATATCTTTTCTCCGATGCATCCGTTCCTTCCCTCTCTGTGATGGACATCTCCAGAAAATAAAAGAGAACAGTGTAAAGCAGATTCCAGTGTCTCCAGACTGGCTGCATTTGCAATAAAAATTTTTAAATGGCTTTTTTTTGCACCGAATGACTTATCTGATCTCACTATTAGCAAGGCAGCCTTGAGTTACTGTATGGAGATAGTGGACCTTCTGAATATTCTGCCATGACAAAACCTAGAGTAAGAATTTTTAAACTTTTTATTTTTTCCATATGACTTGTTGACAAGATATGGCCTGGGAGAGACTGTTGCACAGTGATGGCTCTTTATTGTTGTTTCTCATTGCATCTTTAGATATAAAATACATAAAACTAAGTTTAGTGCTTTCTTAATAAAACCTGTCTATAGGATTTATTGCTGGAGTTGTGATAAACAATTGGTGGGAAAAGCAGATTGCAGCCTCAACAGAGGACTATTGTAAGAATGATTTTATCATACAATAACTGAATTGTTTGTATGAAAACCAAGAGGAAACATAGGTCTTGCATACTGCTTTGATTGGCAAAAAAGAATTATCTCAAAGCATTTTGATCCACAGCATTTTATCGGGGTTGTTACTGAGACCACTGTTGTGTTACAGATGTCAAGACTAAACATGGAGGTAAGGCGATTTGCCTAGAATCATCCAGAACATTACTGTCAAAGAGAAATACCATCCACAGTACCTCATGCCTTCTAAGTGCTCTTTTATGTTTGTTGATGCCCTTTCAATGCCATGTCTTGCATGGGAAGCATAAATTCCTTCTTTTGGCCTCCATGATACTTCACAACCACTGCAGCTGTGCTTTACATATTTGCAGTGTAGCTCACTGTTAGTCAGTTCTCATAGGCCAAGCACAAATAACCACCAGGTCTATGATTCTGAGTAGAAGACTGGTGTTGCAGCTGGGGAACATGATAAATGCCGCTTGCTAGCATCTTAGTCAAGTTTTTTGTCTTATATAACCTGAAAGTCCAGAGCCATATTTATCCAAGAGCTTAGCATCCTTATAACCTCCCCTCTGTCCTGTGATCTGGTGCTGCCACACCATGCGGTGAAGATGCCATCATCACAACAGAAATACATTCAGTTGTGCTCGGAAGTGTTCATGTTTTCATGAACTTTACATGAATTTTGCTGAATAACCATTTTTGGTGCTGTTTTCATTGAGTTACTAAGTTCAATCAGAAACTAAAGTCAAAGGAAAACTTGATAACACAGTAAAGTGTGGAAGGGAAGTTTCAAAGGTTTGCTCAGTCATGTAAGCTACATAGTGTTCCCACAAAGCGAAATTTTGGAATTTCTGACTCTGTAGTAGAAAACCGGGGGAAAAAAGGAAACTAACCCCCAAATAAACTAGCTTTTAAGGGTTCAGAATAGAAATCATCTTTCTTGGTCGCTGCTAGTTGCCATCACATTGTCTGTATGACTAAAACCGAAATATTCACTAGAAGAGGCTGAAGTTAACATTATGTCAAAAAGGCTGAATTAGATTATATTAGGACAAGATTTATTACAAAGTTACTATATTTGTTATTAACATTATAATACTAAACTTATAAGTTACTTTTAGGATCTGAAATTATATTGTTTAATGGTGCTAGAGCATACCACATGGCAAAGCATGCCATTGAAGTGATTTCTGTTGTGGGGAATGAACATGTTTTTAAGATATTATAGTAACTAGCAGCTGTCTGAGTAATTCTCACCAAAAATCAGCCCACTACAATTCTGAATTTACTCTTGGAACATGGCGCTGCCTCAATTACCAGCATGCTTTTGATTTTTATGTTTGTTTGTTTGTTTGTAAAGGTTTTAAGTGTTTTTCAGTTTGGATTTGATGTTTTTGGTAGTAGAATTGTAAAACACCTGCAATGTTAATTTGCAAATGCCTGGGGAGAGTCAAATCAGTTATTTAAAGCATTTTTAAAAATTTAAACAAATTAACTTAAAACATCTTTCATTGTATTTTGTATCTTTCACTGTCCAAATTTTTTATTTTTATTTTTAATCTTTTGGTGGAAAAGCTAAGAGCTAGCAATATCAGCATTTTCCATGGTGTACAGAAGCTGTCCTGGGATAATAGCAAATGTAGGCCAAATCCTTTGGGGTAAGGATGGTACAACAGTTGGTCACTTTAAAAAACACTGCCTGACTTTCGTATCTTGTGGGGCTGGGTGCATGCCCTCCATGACAGTGACTTCCCCCCAGGCTGTTGATGTTTGGTGAGTAATTTAGCTTTCTAAAGAAATGAGGCCAACTTGACAATACACTGCACCCTTCTGCAAGGTTTTCTTCTTCCAGCAGCTTAGTAAGGGCATAATGACACAAGGTCATGCATCTGAATAGAGCAGTAGAGGAAAGAGACCTGAAACAGCCCATTGTAGAGAGTATCAGCAGCTAAACAATGAACACCTACAGGGAGCTTTGAAACAACATTAGTAGATGTGGCCAGTAGAATTCCTCAGAAGGAGCTCAGTAGGGCAGGGGAGGAACATCTACCATGGAAGTGGAAGGACCTGAGAAGGGGGCTAGTTGCATATGAGTAGTACAGACTGTGAAGGAAGCAAGGCTTCTTCTGTTTCCCTGGTTTTGCTTCCAGTCCATATGAATTATGAGAAGCTTTGTGGCCTGTGCTACTGCTGAGATCAGAGGTGATGGTGACTTTCCCTGCTGCTAAAAGCTCATGAATTGTGGCTGTTTGGTCTTTTGCAGTTGCATAGAAGACATCAGAAAGCAAAACATGATTTTTGATTGGACTAGTCTTTGCTTATACTTCTATAATAATGAAAGATGTTATGTCAGAGCAAGTGTTTTGGGGTAATTTGCTTTTCACTTGCTCTAGAAGGCCTCACTAGTGTACCTCAGTGACGGTGTTCTTTGCAAAGAAAAGGCAATGCTAACACCATGATGTTAGCCTTCCTAGAACTGACAGGCATGCAGTTAGCACCATATGGGATTTTGTGAGGGAGGCAGCTGTTATCACTGGGAAGTGTATTGAGATTACTAAACTCTCCTCCAAACAACCATCAGTGAGTAAAGATTATTGGCAGTCAAATTCTCATGGACAACTGGGCTTTTATTGGATACAGCAAGACAGACATAATAAGAGATAATTCATCCTTAATTTCTCACTTTCAAATGTCCAGCCTTTTTTCTCACAACCAATCATGATAATTATTAAAAAAGAAGTGGCATTTTAAGGAAAACTTCCCAGAACTACTACCTTATGGGCAATTTTAGGCCCTCTTAATGACTACAAGTCTGTATGTGTCCAGTCTGTACCAATTGTAAACAGATTCTCACCTGATCCAAGCTGCAAATTTGGGCTAACGTACTCTGGTTTCAAATGAGAAATTTATTGATACTCACTATCTAAGAATTAAGAATCAGACTTAGATCAGCCTTTCTACCTTATAGAAAGTTTGTGTCATGAATAGCTGAATGTAGCTCCTCTGCCCACTACTTTGATGTGTGTCTGAAAATAAGGGAATCCTGAAATGCTGAAATCAGCCCTCCAGCAAGTAAATAAGAATACAATCCTACATCAGAGATTACAGAAAGATCCAGGAAGTCATATGCCTATCAGTCTTACTTCAGTCCTTGGGAAAGTTATGGAACAAATTCTCCTGGGTCTTATAACAAGTCATTTTGAATCATGTGATTAGGAAGAACCAGAATGGGTTCAGCAAGGGCAAATCCTGCTTGCCAAACCTGATTGTGTTCTGCAACAAAGTAACCTGCTTGACTGACGTGTGGCAAGCAGTCTACCTGGATTTCTCCAAGGCTTTTGGTACTCTAGCCTCCTTCTAGAGAACCTGATGTGTTATGGTTCTGGACAAGTGGTCTGTGTGGTGGGTGGGGAACTGACTGTTCCACAGAATGGGGAGAGCCACTCTGTGGGAAGACCTGGGTAGGCAGAAGGAGTGGGCTAGCAAGAACCTTAAGAACTTTAACAAGGACAAATGTAAGTTCTGGCACATGGAAAAATGTAATACCGGAGTTTAGCACAGGCTGGGAACTACTGGGCTAGCTCTGTGGAAAAGGACCTGGAGGTCCTAGTGGGCAGCAAGCTCACTGTGAGTGAATAGTGTGCTGCTGCAGCAAAGAAAGGCAACTGGATGCTGGCTTGCATCAATACAGGCATCACCAGCAGAGATAATGAAGCCACTGTCCCACTCTCCTCCACACCTGAAATGTTGCATGCAGCTTTGCTCCCCACTGTGCAAAAACGCTGTGGACAGGCTGGAGAGGGTTCAGAGAAGGGCCACAAAGATGATCCAAGGACTGGGAAGCCTGCCATATGAGCAATGGCTGAGAGAACTGGGTTTGTTCAGCCTTGAGTAAAGAAGACTTACGGGACACCTCATCACTGTGTTCCAGTATTAGAAGGGTGACTTCACAGAAGATGGAGATTCTCTTTCATACAAGGAGTCACACAGAAAAGACAAGGGGCAATGGGTACAAGCTGCTTCTGGGGAGATTCTGATGAACCCAAGAAAAAAACTTTTCACAATGAGAGCAAAAAGCCATTGGAATAATCTCCCAAGGGAAGGGGTGGATTCCCTTGGCTAGACAAGGCATTTGGCAGTCTTGTCTAGACAATTCTTTTACCAAGACCAGATGATTCTTGAGGTCCCTTCCAATGTGGTATTTTATAATTCTGTGATTATGCTTTGCATTTCTGGAGGTTAAGGTTGGATATGTCCATTATCTCCCTAAATTTCTGCCTTAGCCTCAAGTGTCTGGAAGGAAAATTGGTCTGTTGCTATATAAAAATGCAAAGCAGTTTAGAATCAAAGTTTTTTCCTGGCATTAACACAAACTCTATACTTAACCCATATCTATCAAATCAGGTATTTATTTCTTTGTGTGTCAACTTCCCCACCTATGATAATAAAGCTAATATCTCCTCACCCAGTCTCAAAGTACCTACAGAACTAATTTACATCTAAAGTGTTTTGAGCTCCTATGACAGTAATAATTACAGAAATATGAGATGTTCTTGTTATTTTTCCAGGGAAATAAAAGTATCCAGTCACTCAGCCAATTTGCAAGATGCTTCAGATGCTTTTCACATGGATATCTCTGTTTTCCAGGCTTCAGGAGAGTATGTCCAACACCTGGTAGGTTTGGTTTCCCTTCTCTAAAATGAATGATAGCTGTGTTTTGAAACAGAGATAAGGGGAAAGGGGACAGTGAAGGATAATGGCAGCAGTTTGGGCTGTCTCTTTTGGCATGGCCTCAATCCTCTTATCTCACCTAATGGCAGAGTGAGTGCCAATATTTATTTGGCCATTCTCATTCACCAGCTGCTCCTGTACCATGGTGTTTTTCTTTCCAGATGGCAGCACGATGTTCCACGATAAAACTGACACAAAAAACAATGCAAAATTTGTCTAAAAGAGGTTCAGCAAGGATGAGAAAAACAGCTGATATCTTTCAGAGCTAGCCAAGTTGCCTGACCTTGATGCCAGAGCAATTAAGGTTTGATTTGAACAGGGGGTAAAAAAAGAAAGGCCACCACTAGATTTATCAGGTATGATTCGGGAAGAAGAAAAAAATATTACAACTCCTCTCGACTTTTTGGCTCTGTGACAAAATCAATTCCTGCAATCTGAAAAAGCTCCCAGAAGTCCCATATATTAGCAGGTCTTGTAAACTATTACATGCTGCCTAATTAATGCCCTTCTAGATACATATATTGCAATCTCATTCAAATGAACACTGTGATGATATAAACAGCTGTATTCTCCTGAGTTTAATATTTCATTAGTCAATATTTAGAAGCATTAAATAGAGACATAATATAAAAATAATATTTATGTTTTTAAGACATAAATATTATCTCCAAACTTTTATTTAAATTATTTCAGAAAAGATGTAATTAAATTGTTTTGTTTATTACTCTAATCTCCCTGAAAGGAAGACATTTTTTCCCTACAGACAGAACATTTATGTATACAATGTTTTTTATTCTGCCTTAAGATCTAATAATTTTTAAATCTAGTAAATTTAGAATGGCATTTTTAAACATTCCTTTAAAATACCCAAAAAGATTACTTCACTTAAATGATGAACTCTTTCAAAAATCTCTATTTTCCATCTTGAAGTAGCAATTACCACTTGAAGTGGTAATATTACAAATTACAAGATTTTGTTTTCTTGCGGATTTCTAGTTTTCTTGTGTCCTGTGTTCTGATCTTGAAGTCAAAGAAACCATGTCAAATTCTAAATATCTATAGATATACTTGAGAGTATCCATCTGTAAGCCTAGGATTTTTTATTACAGTTTCTGCGCTGAGAGTATCTTCTTCAGGCCAGATGCTAAGCCCCTTCACTCATGTTTTTTCCTGCAGTAGCTGGTGCTTGGCATACACGGTTCCCATCTCAGAAGTTAGAATCATAAATTCGTAGTATATCCTGAGTTGGAAGGGACCCATAAGGATGATGGAAGGCCAACTTCTGGCCCTGCCTAGGAATCACACCACATGCCTGAGACCACTGTCCAAACATTCCTTGAACACTTGCACTGAGGTTCTCACTGGCTCTGGCAGCAGAGGCGAATACACCCTGCTCTGACTGTGTTTCACCAGTAACTGCTACTTAGCCCTTACAGCACACACACACCCACGGGTCACAGAGTGCTACTAAACAGAGAGATAGTTTTAAAAGTATTTAATACTTTTTAAAGCACAGACTAGCAAAGCAGCAACAATTTTCATGTGGCCCCCTTTACACCCCTTTTGATCTACTCCACCCTTTGTTTTTCCCTAGACCTCTTCCCTTAAACTTTTTTGCATTAATTTTGCAGTCTCAGAAAACCCTCTCAAATATTCCAAATCCTCATGGTCATCTTGTTTCCTCCTCCTCCTCTGCAGCTGCAAACTCCAGGTTGTCTCTTTCTAATGTGATACTTGGTAGATGCTTATCAGCCCATCAATTAGTGACTGGACAATTTCTGTCTTTGGTACTGCCTTGTTATACCTTGTCTACTAGGTCTGTGTCTCTTTGAAAAGTACTAAATAGTATTACTGAAGCAGATGATTTCACTTCAACCCCAGTTATTCTGATAACTTAAAGACCCTCACTCAATTTTTATATATCATAGTCCAAAACCTCAAGTTTATATTGTTAAGCTCTTCTGCTTGACCTATAAATCTGAGGTATGCTGAGGAGGACTGCAGGAGTAGCAAACCTGCAGAAAACCAAGTCCACGCTCTGCCAATCACTCCATGGGTGACAGCAGTGGAACGGTTCAGTGTTTTGGTTTCTGCTTGTGTCAGGTTGAAGTTTAGTGGCTACAGACAGTGCAGCTAAATGTCACAGTGCTCATGTGTGGATCACATGCGGCGCCTGAGCTAGGCATTTCTAAATGAAAATCCCTGATGTTTGAGTTAAAGAAACAGATTTTTGTTGTGGAATTGATAGCAGTTACACTTCTTGTGTGGCCTAGACTTTATGAGAATGACAGAGAAGCTTGTAACATATTCTCTGCTATAAAAAGAAATGGCCATTCCCACCTGATTATCACTGCCCTCCCCTGGTTATCCCTGTCCTCAGATCTGCTGATCTGGGCACTCTTGTGCTAGAGCACCTGTTGTTTCCCATAGAACAAGTTACCTAATGGAACTATCCTGGCATATGAGGGAATCCTGATATGAGTAATTTAATTGAGAGGTCTGAGGGACAGGCAACCTGCAATATGAGAAAGTAATGAAGAGACTATCACTCTTCTACTGACACTTGGGAAAGATTGATTGTATCAGTGTGGGTTGCAGGAAGAGTGCATCTACTGTGATGGCAAAGGGAATGAGGTTACCTCAGTTGTGCAAAAGCTTTCAGCATTGTGTGGTACAGAGGTAGGTATTGAATGTATCAAACCATTAGCAAAAGTTTTTATAAAACACTAGGGTAACAGTTCCTGGTTCTTGGCTTTTCAATTTATTGAATGTTCCCTGGGCTGGAAAGAATTAGGTGGGAAATTTTTATTCTCTCTCTTCCAGGTTTCTCCAGTCACTTTATTTGCTGCAAATGACAGTCAAAACACAAAAATTACCAGTTTAACGTTTCAAATCTGAGCTTTTGTGACAAGAAGCAGCACAGATAGATCACTGCAGAAATCACTATCCCTGCAGTGTGGCTTCTCTAGCAGTAAAAGGTCATTCCTTTTTAAAAAATAGCATTCACTTTGCAGACACTTTCCTTACAACCTCTGTACCATTAACTCTTAATTACAAGATTTGTCTTGAGAATCTGCAAGACTGTCTTTGCAGGACCTGACTGGAATAGTCTCAATCAGGTGTGTTTGAGCACAGCCACCCAGTTATGTATCACTTTGATCACTAACTCCTAAGTAAAATGGTGTGGATAGAAGACATTGAATATTTACAGAAATCTGTGATTCAAGTATAGAGATACTAAAGAAAATTAAGATAAAATCTGTGAAATTATTGGATTATCACCTACATTTTTGTGTCACCTTATATAGTAAAGATCAATGCACTAATAAGGAAAAAGATAATTAATCAGATAGATCATATATTTTTTGTTCCTTTCTGTTGCAAGGCTCTTTATGTTTTAGTGACATATAAGATGTCAGACATGTGGCAAAACCCACATCTTTTTACATTCTCTAGCTGCACTATTACAATGTAATGGTGATATAAGCCAACATTAACGTTTTGGATGACTTTTTGCCTAGACTCTGGACTGAATATTTTTAGCAAGATATTGTAAACATTTAATCTTTTGTATCTTCATCAGGGGAACAAAATAAAACAATGAAGTGTCAGCAGAGGAACTGAAGAGCAATTTCAGACCACTGGATGTACAACAGCCTTTCCTGGCTTACTATCCTCATGTAGAGGTGTTTTACCACACGATAAAGTCTACATCAACTTCCTTTCTAAAAGCAAATTCATCTTTGGAGGGCTGACAAAGGTCACTTATCTTGTGCTGTAATTCTGTCTGTGCCATATTCATAAATGAAGTCGTATTTCACTGAGTGAGCAATATGTGCTTTTCTGGAAGAAAATAAAATATCCCAAAGCAATGAAAGAGTTAAGAAGGTCACAGGATTTGCCAAATATCATGATGTAATTCTTTGAGTCTACTCATCTCAGAATAACTTAAGACTCTGGACAATGTCCTTTTACTTGACATTCCAAAAGGATCAGAAGACTATGTCTGTAAACAAGATTAAGTGGTAATTGACTTAATGAAAACTTAGTGCTTAATCAGGAAGTCATTCTAAGTTACTGGGGATTAACTAGATTCTGAATTCCTTCCAATATAAATGAAAATCTTTTAACTAATATTATGGCTTAGATCACATTTAGGCTTAAAAAACCCACTGTGTAGAAGCAATTTCTTACTCAATTGATCTACTTACTGGAGTGCTAAAAATACAGTTTTGCCCTCTTTTCAAGTCTCTTTCAAAAGTGGTCAGGAAAGGAAAAAAAACACAGCAGCTATTGTGTCTCATACATCACTGGAATTGTCAGGCAGGACTTGAATTTAACTGGTATATTAAAAAATCACTTACTAATAATAACCTTTCAATAACTTTTAAAGATGCAAATAAAGCAAAGACCAGTTTCTTTCAAAATATTTCTTTCACATCAACGTTCATAAACATTGATTTTTTTTTTAAGAACCTGGAATGAGTCATTTTTCTGTTAAATTCAGATTTGTAATAGATGAAATTCCCTTCTAAACAAGATTTTCTTGTCCCTTTTCCTGGAAGACCTTTCCTGACTTATATTGCATTAGAACCACTTGTCATCAGATGTGCTGAGGAAAACAGTTCATATATAGAAATAATTATTTTTAATATTTTTATACTCTTTTGTGTTCACACATGAATCCCTACTGTAAACGCCCATCTCATATTTTGAAAGTAAAATTGTTGACTATGCAAGCAGAAAGTTATTATAAAGACAGTTAAATATCCAGAAATAGCTTTGGTTATTTATCTTAACACCACATGGGGTTTTTCTCTTAATTTTTACAACATCTCCACTTTGATTCTATGCCAAAGGGCTTTTTTACCTTTTTTTTTTTTTTTTTCACAAGAAGTACTTAACTGGCTAGAGCTGCGAATAATCTTTGACCCCTGTAGGAATCTCAAAAATCTTGAAATGGTCCCTTAGGTCAGCTCCTGAATGTGTAACTCACAACTCCTGGACTTTTCATCACACACAGTATATACTCACAGGATCTTAATTCACTTGTCAAAGATCAGGATTTCCAAGTCATGGTAGTAATTACCTTTCTGAGCCCATACAGCAAAATGAATGAGACTTAACATCTGTTTTCTGGTTTCTTAAGTAAACTTCTATTGAGTGAATTCAATAATTGATTAACTGTTCAAGCCAATGAGACATCACATTTTTCAAAGTCAGAAATTATTACAATTTCCATTGAGCCTATGATCTAATTAGAACTGAGTGGAAAACAATTTTCTCAGCCTGTTAAAATGTTTGAGATTTCAAGAATTTTCCTCATATCAAGGAGACCTGTAACAGCCTTCCTAGTGGCTGGAATCTCCAATCTATTGTATAAAAGTTCAAAACTCTTCTACCCTTAATTCAAATCAAAGAATGTGAGTTTCTCACATCTTATCAAAAGCCAAACCACTAGGAGGTTGTCTATGATTCTGCTGGTTTTGATCTGAAATGGCATCATAGTGATGGGAATGAGTCATGACTGCTGTGGGGTCTGGGAAGTAGAATTGATATTGAGGTTTGAAGCAATACTACTTATTGAAAAGAGTATTCAAATCACTGTACTAATTTACTATAGGGATATATGAAGGGACTAAAATGATTAAATCTTTGATGAAAAGAAGGGCTTGTAACAAAGCCATAATTTTTAAGCTACCACACATCTGTATTTTCTAGGAATTGTTCATTCCTAGCTACAACATAGTTTTCTAGAGATGGACTTCTGATATGTACACCCCATGTTTTTATGAAACCCCTGCGAAAAACCTTCTGATTCCACAGAATGACCTTGTGTCTCATCACAGGTGAATTTTGGCTAGAATAGATTAGAGACTTAGAACTGGAAGAATGGGAAAGGCCTACAGGATGAATTGGAGGCTCAGAAATCCATGGACAGGAAAGACTAGAAGTCAAATGTGGAAAGACCAGCAACTAAGAAATATGTAGGATGTATCAAATAATGTAAAGTATGTAAGATAGGCTGGTAAAGGTGTAGGGACACTATGACATCAGAAAAACTTTGAATGCATGTTTTCTGTTGAGCATGTAAAATCTTAGCTGAGAATATTGAGACAGTATTGCTAAGTACTGAGGATCTCTGAAGCTCTGATCCATGCTGGAGTCCCAAAGGAATGCTGTTGCATTATAATACCATCAAACCTGATAGAGACAGTGGGATGTAAATGTGACTGATGCCTTCTCACTTCCCTCATTTTCCTTCTTAGCTTGTACTGCACTCTTCTCTTTCTTGACTTCACAAAATACAGAGTACAATTTTCTTTTGCTGTCTTATCATTATGAGGTAAAAAGAACAAATCCAGAGTATTAAGTCCTTGTGTCTCCTCTTAAGCATCCCTCCTTCCTTCTTGTCATCATATTCTTTATAATCCCTGCTGCGGACAACTGCAGTATCCTTTGTTAGGATGTGTAAAACCTGTAGACCCCTTTGGATGAACCCTGAAGTCAGGTATTTTGGTACATCATTCTCTTGCGTGACTACAAATTTTTCAATACAAGGCAAATTATTTTTCCATGCTAATGCTATATGGCAAATACATATTCACCCTCAAAGACATGCTCAGCTCTAGATAAATCTATTGCTCTCTTCAGAATTTACACCAGATGAGAATTCTAGTCTTCATTAGTAATTCACTGAAACACATTACTGGACCCCAAGAACCCCATGCTTCAATGCAGAAAACTGAGTCATAGAAATTACAGAGAACAGCAACTAATTCCTGCCTTTAACCCCAAATGTTTATCTTCAGTCAGTTTTTCCAGTTTTGTAAATTCATCACAATTCTGATGGGTGGTCCTGTCCAGTGAGACATTAGCGTCAAAATCCTCCCAGACTTCATCAAAATCCAAATTTCATTTTATTGTTTTAATAAAAGGTCTGATTCTGGAAATTGTGACTTAAATGAGATTCTTGGCTTTCATTCACTCCAACAAAATTTTTTTAGGCTTCACAGTTGCCAAAATAGATTGAGAATATGAAGTCTTAAAACTTTGAACAATATGATAAACGACTCTCCAAATGCAGTACAAAGGTAATTCCCAATTTTGTGAGTGACTCATTGAGACTTTCAAATTTTTGGAGTAGCCAACATTCTTCAATTGCAAAGGGCAAGAAGTAAGGGTGTTGCAGCTAAACACCCTGTACTAATCATGACTTAGTTTTTTGAGAACATCAACCAGTGTAGATAAAATTAATACTGCTTCCAAAAGTGTGAATATAGGTTTTGCTAGTCTTCACAAAATCAGCAGATTTTACCACCAACCCTTGTAATTTTTGCACACACTCAGGAAAATTTGCAATGTGCCTCTATCTGTAGGATCAAATGAGTCAGGTCTCTGACACTGAATAACTTTCAAGAATTTTGCATTTTCTGAAATATAGAAGGAAACATATCTAGTCCACCTAGCTTTAAGTTGTCAATTCTAGATTATTCCCTATTTCAGGGCAGCAGTTTATAGATAAATACAGATTCTTCTGAACAACTTCATGCTCTTCTTCACAGGAAGTTGTCCTTTAAAAAAACTAATAAAAAATGTGACTACAATCCTGAATGACTAAATGAAAGAAATTCACAATGAAATAATGCATTCTTAATTTTTCAATTGATGTTAGATACACTAAAACTCGGGACCACATTTTTTTCCATTTTTTTGTCTTCACAGTTAGTGGCTGAAACATGTTGTTCTTGGTCTGCAGGCAAATATTCCTGTTATTATAATTTTTAAGGGCTGAACTCTGTTGAGAATAGAGAATATAATATATCATATCACATCACATCATATCATATCATATCATATCATATCATATCATATCATATCATATCATACTTCTTGCTTAGCTAACAATGATATTACAAATGACTCTTCTGTCTCCTACCTGCTTACAAAACTTTGCCTTTTTTTGCTCCATACTACCTGGCTCTTCATTATATTATGAATAATACATCGCATCCCACATTATAGGAAATGTATTTACAAATGGAGTCTAACTGCATCATCAGATGTGCAGTTTGTAACTTTGCATTTTAGAATGAGCTAAATGATTGAGAGCACTTGAAAGCAACTTCCATTATTTATGTTACAGTCATCCTGAATTTGGCTATCCTCTAAATCTGTCGATTTGAGCCAAGTACCAAGCTTTACTGTATTATTGACTTTTAAACAGTACAGTCCATTGATTTAATTGGAGAATCCTGATTAAAAATTGATGTGACAATGTGCCCTATTGCCCTCACTCTGCACATAAAGCTAGTACTGATGTACATCTGCAAAGTTATAGCCATTCATATTCAACTGCTGTTCAGCTAGTTCCAGGTAAAATTGCAGCTCATGCTTTTAGAGATAATACCAACTGCAATAAGCAGATACAAAGACCATTTCTTTTATGAGGAAGGGCTGCAAACAGATGTTGTGAGCCATATTCACTTCCTACTAGAATGTTCATACCTATTTGAAAAAGATTTTTGATTCAAACATCCCTCACAAGAGCAGAAATTGCTACTCCATAGGACCATCTGCTAAGTTTGAATCATCTATCTCTGCATCAGTGCTGATGCGATTGAAGAAACAGAGGTTGACTTCTGTAGAAGAATATAAGATTATCTGTGAAGAATGTCTAAGGCCCAGTACAAAACTCATGTTTCTTGCTATTTTTGTTGAGCATGTACCTGCAATACACCTGTTTTTTCCTGCAGTGGCAGTGTTCCTTTAGCTTAAAGGTAAAATTTAAAGAAAAGACAATTGCCCTACTGATGTCCTCTAAATCAACAATTTCTACTGATTTTCATATTGAACTTGATAGAAAACATTACTTAAACATTACTTAAAACTGAAATTAACTAGTTTGTTAACTATGTTTGAGATTCACTCTCAGCACAAATTTGGAGTTAACTGCTAGCAATTACTCTGATTTTATTTCAAATTATCATAATAGGAAGTGTTATGGAGGAAGAGGAGTTGAGAAGATATATTCTTTTTGTTTTTGAGAATTGTTTTAACAGGCTAAGGACCCAAACTAAGACCAAGGAGAACCAGTACAACGGAAATTTGCACAGATTAAAGTATCACTAGTCTAGACAGTCACCTGGATAGAATATTACATAAAGTGAGATGGCCCAGCACAGACATATCAGCTAAACTTGTACAATCTCCACATTTGTAACTGTATATAACATATGAAAGAAATGAATTTGACCTTTTACTGCATTGTAGATGTTGGAACTAGAACTTAGCTGGTGTTACGTGTGTCTCCATGCCGCTGAAAGCCATAGAGACAGTATGATATAACTACAATGTTCAGCTCAGTAGAAAATATTATGTGACTTAAAGTTCTTCTTTCCTTGTGCATATGCATTTCAGGTATACTGCCTTTAAGTATAAATACTTCTTGAGGCATCAAAATCAAAGCCCAACATTCTGAGAATTTAATGTCAAAGCATTGCTGTACATGCAATATGAATACTGAAGCAACCCAAATAATAGCACCTCATACGAATTTTTTTTTTTTGGGGCAAATTTCATTTGTGTAACATTTAACACAGGATTCCTGTAAGTGGAGGTTTGTGCTTCCCCAAAAGGTAATTTTTTTTTAAAAGCCGGCTTGCAATTCCTGCAGTACACCAAAAGAGGGCACCTAAGGCTTTCCGTAGAAACACCAGGAAATCTGCCGGAATTTGGATTGCTTTCCAGAAATATTTTAGAAGTCCTCTTCCACTTGCAGCATACTAAGCAGAAATATAAAGTCTGTTGCTATACAATGAAATATAATATTCAAAATTTACTTTTAAGGAAAAACAACATTTCAATATACTCACATATCCACAAAAAATAATGTAAATCATAGAACAAGAAGAGCAAACGTGCAGTTAATGAAAATCGCAATAAAATTCACTAGAAGTAATTGATGCCAGGATACAGAAAAGATGACCGAGCATCACAGCTGTGCAGATTTCTTCTTAGCAGAGAAGAGTGGACTGTCTGGAGGCAGCAGATCCCCATGTAATTGCAGTTAGTGTCGCTGTGGAGTCAGGCTTGAACATGAAAGGCTGTGTGGTGTGCCCACAAGTTTGAGTTGGCAAACAGAAAGGAAATTCTAGAGGTACATATCTTGCCCTTGCACGGAGATAGCAAAGGGCTCATTTCAGAGGAGGAATTAGGCACAGACACTTGCACAAAAATAATTCTTGGGTCAGATTCCAAACTTTGCTATGATTCAGTAATTGTCCTCTGAGAGTTGTGTGTTTGATGAGTTTCAGCAATTATCTTTTTACCTACCTGTCTGTGCTACATATTTTTCTATTTTCTAAAATTAAGAACACTTGAATTATAAACTTCTTTAAGTCATAACAAAAATGTTTGAACTGCAACAATTTCATTTGCAACAATGTATAATAGCAAATATTACCCAGCTACAAGAGTGTTTTTTAAAAATTATATATACATTAATTAGAAGAATTTACATTTAACAGAAATCCTCAGTTATAAGCAGCTTTTCATCAATTCTGGTCTATCAGGAGATTGTAAAGGTATTGCATATAGTTGTCCTTTGCAGAGATGTTATTTTCAATGCAAAATTACAAACCACTTAATTCAAAGGCCAAAAAAAAAACCAAAAAAACAAAAAACCCAAGGATTTTATTTTCCACTTGCCTTTAATATGTACAAATATGTATTTATCTTAGAAAATGTGTGCACAGTAAATATTCAACAGTTGCTTTACTGTACATATTTAAATGTCTCACCATTTACTTCTTCAATCACCTTCCAATGCCTGCTTTATGAGTAAGGGAAAGGAGATATCCAACTGTAAAAATGGGAAATTTAATCCTCTATTAAATGATTGTATGTATTTTCTGTTCTTTGGAATGTGATTAGTGATAATCGACTGTACGACAAGGAGCCCAAGAAAGAAAATAATTTTACTTCTTAAATATTTAATTAATCAAACCAGAGTTATTTGCCCTAAAATATCAAGCAAGAACTTCAAAAAGAACATAAAGAAGAGCAGTCTGGAAGACAAGTGATTAGAAAAGGGGAATAAAATCCAATTGGTTTTGACATTTCTAATTTCATATCTCTTGGGCATTTTTACTGTTTGGTTTTATTTTTCTTTTTTTCTGTAGCTTAAGAGTTTGTCTGCTGGACACTGCTGTATGTTTTTCTGTTTATTTTTAAAAAGTAATTCGAGAATGTATAAAGGTATTTCCTAAAGTTGTAGTGATAATTTTGCTTTGTTACTTGTATAGCTCAGGTGTATTATACTGTTACAGTCAGTGAAGGAAGCTTTGAGTGCAGGAAAATTTAGAAATAGATAAATTTACAGTAAAATATCTTGTTATTAGTTCTGCTAGATAAATTCAGAATAAAATACCTTATTATTACTGTTTATACAACTCCTGTATACTTTCCTTTCAGTGCCAGAGCCCTTTGCAAGTAAGCAACTCTGGCATGCTCAGGGGATTCACATGCTGAAAGGTGGGCTACCCTGTGGGTTCCAGACTTGACCATCTAATTTTTCAGCCACAGGAATAAAAAGAACTTTTTCATTTGGGTTACCTGAAATCTAGATTGTGTGCACAGACCTAAATGGAGCAGAAGAGAGGGAGGAGCGTAGGAGGGTAGCAGGGAATGTATGCTTTTCAACAGTGCCAGGGAGTGCATATATAGTGGTGCAACATGCTCAAACATATGGGCCTACATTTGGATGCATCTGTTTTGGGCACCCAAGCTGAGAGACCTAGAGAGATGAAACTTCAGCAGACCTTGGGAACTAGCCTCTGAAAATCCAACCTTTTTATGCTGTCTCAATTCTTTCTCATAAAAGTAGTCACTAATAATCACCAATCAGGTTTGAAAATACATGTTGGCGAATATTCTCCACTCAGCACTTAGAAAAATAAATGTGAAGAAAATCAGAGATTAGAGTTCTAAGTTTCCTTTGAATCTGACCCAAAATCTGAAAAGAAATACTTACTAACTGGAAAGGCTGTATCTCAAAAGTTTAACCTGGCTTTGGTTTGATATGCTGAAGATTATCGTGCTTTCATGGCAGGGGACAGATCTAGAGGAATTTTTAAAGTCTTTCTTTGCTAATTTTGATTAGCTCTAACAAAATGCTCAAGATGAAAACTTTCTCCCTTGCAAGCCATTGCATATGTTAATTAAACCAGCTCATAAACCACAATGAAATTAACTAGAATACTGTTCCAGTAAAAGGTATGTATGATCATAAGAGTAGCTGTCTGAACACCCTACTAATGCAGCCACATACAATGGCTCAAGTAATATAAAACTGTTCTAGATTTTTCCTCAGTGGTGTGTGCTCAATATAAATTAGTTTGCTATGAAAAATAAAATGACAGCTTTAGCTAGATTCAGGATTTCTTTTCCAGAGATTCAGTTCTTTGATCAAAAACTACAGTAGATTGAAGTTTGCTATTGTCAACATATTGTACGTACACAGTGTGTTTATTTTTGTGCACTTTTAATGTATTTAACCTTAATGTCTGTTTCTTTAAAGCAAAGAAACTGTGGCTCAGCATCTTGAATTGTCAAAGCAACCTATTGCAGATTTCTTTTTATAGATGAAAAGAAGCGTCCAGATGATGAATGCTATTCACAAAGTGATTGCTGTGGCAGTCATATCATGTCTCAAAGTACACATGGCTGTGCAAATAGAAACTACTGAAACTTGTTCTGACATGTAAAACTTTTTCCATGGCATATCAACCTAAGCAGATTCAGCTGGAGCTTTTACTAAAAATGTAAGATTTTTTATTTGCTTTTTAATTTTTTGTTTGTTTTAATATCACTTCATTGAATGGGCCAAAAGTGAGATATTCCTCTCCCCCACGAGACCCTCAAGTTTAACATTAGAAGAAGTTTTGTGACAATCTAGTGAACCTTTAATGAGAGTTCTTTTTGTGACAGACAGATGTAAATGTATCCCTCTAATCCTATTCTTTCAGGATTTGTCTGCAGATGAATGTTAATAATTAGTAGTTGCTTTCTCCCTCCTCCTTCCTTCGTAAAATTGTATTCTTCATAAATTCATTGGTTTTTTTTTCCCCTGTTTTCTCAAAGTACCAGCAGCCCTGACAGCCTCCCTTTGTTCTTATGTTTATAAATAATTTATAATGTAGAAATATCTCTTCTTAGTCTTAAAAAATAAACTAATGGTTGAACATAGCATACTGCCAGGAGCAGATCTACCACTAGCTTTAGAAAAAAAAAAAAAAAGAAGGAAAAAAGCTTCATGATTAACAAAGAGAGAAAGAAGGAACATCACATGGAAATCTATTTATCTGACTGAATGCTGATTTTTGTTTGCAGATGCTAAATGTGTCTGAGCTACCCTCATTTTATGCTCTATTTCTTTTCTTTTCCAGACTGCACACCTCAATTCATTCCTTAAAAATGTAGCTTCTTTTAAATGTCCTGAACAAACAAAAGGCTACAACATGGACTAAGTTATTAACATAAATATGTTTACTCTGGTGTAGGTGATTCTCTTGAGGAATATACCAGCCCCTGTACAGACACTTTGTTGACGCTTGCTGTCCATGTTGCAGATACACTGCTAAAGAAAGTCACATATTTAGGCAATTCAGTCTATTGTCAACTACATATGGACCAGCTGTTGGTGTTGGGATTCTTGCAAAAGAATTCTAAAGGCTGTACTGCAGTAGCATATACTTCGTCAAGAGTACTCACACACAACCTCAAACTACAAAGAACCAGCACTCCAATTAGAATTGAAGTATACTGAGTTTCGAGACCTACTGAACACAGAGGAATGATTCTGTTTCCAAATGTTTGTATGGCTCCATTGTTGTTTTATGCAGTTGCAGCAGGAGCAGTGTCCACATAAATGACCAGAGTTATTGTTAATTAAGTTAAATACAGCTGAACTTGATATTATGTTGTCCAGCCTAATTCTAAGAAGGAATCTTTTCTTTGCTGCAGGTCAGTGTATGTCAAAGGAGATGGCTTAAAAGTCACTATGTGATAAAGTGAAAATATATTCAAGTCTTTTTTAAAACAATCCTAGCATGCAATTTAGTTAGAGATCTTGACATTACCTCACAGGATTTTTACCCAAAGGTGAGGTATCATATCATGTACTACCTCAGACTGGTACCTATCACCTGTGCTGGTGACATCAGTGAGCACATTATTATTACTGTTAAAGTACAGAACCTGTATGCACACTCCATAATTATAGACAAGAAAGTAATTTGGATGCTACTTTGTTTTATAAGAAGTGAGTGTAGCTCTATTTTAACATAGTTCATTTTAAATTCCCCCCAGGTTCTAATTCGAGTCTCCTCTGCAGGATACACTCAATATTCACCTACTCTTCAAGCATATTATCACAAATAACTGTAATTGAATCAATAGTACTATGTAAGTTAAGGATAGGAAATGAGAGGAAAAAGAATACCTAACCCAAGGTACACGTATGGTAGAAGGTGCGGAATTTAGCCAGATAGGCAAACCCAGAAATAGTTATGACCTGCAGGGCTCAGCTTTGGATCTAAAGGAAGGTTGGAACCAAGACTAGTTTGATTTTGAAAAAACCAGACCAGCTGCCCTTTGTAAATTATTCATTCTTGCTTTTGGCTTGTTTCTGACTTTGGAGAATGGAATGACTTTTGGCCAGAAAGAATACTCACTTAAAATCTTTTGAAATAACTGGTTAGGGAGCTTTCTGAATAAAAGAAGATGTCATTCCTAGCAACTCAGAGATGAATCTGTTTGCACAAAAACAGCTTGGAAAGAGCGAGTTTAAATCTCTGTCAGGTGTTCAAAACCAATCTGAACCCTCTTTTAAGGAGTTTGATCTTCTAATCCTCTACCTTTTCTCACCCCTTGCCTTTAACACTATGTAACAGGATTCTCAGCTTCTGTTAAAATACATTTTGTCATAGTCTGTAAATCTCTGCTGAGATTGCGGCTGCTTTCAGATCTTACAGGGTGTGATGCAAGGATTCAATATTTTTCAGGAACTCTACATTCAGAATAGAATCCTGCTTGAAAATCCCTGGGTGCACACATTGTAAAGAAAGCAGGAAGACAGACCTAAAATAGAGTATGCATCAAGACCAGAATTTCATCCAAAGGTAGCATGCTTCTGAGGAGACATTTGAAAGCTCAGTGCAATCTTTTAAAGGAAAACTTTCAGGTTCCCAAAGGCTGCTCAGGATCAAGAGAGAAACTAATGTCATGGGAAGGGAGGATGAGGTTGAAGGGAATGAAACATTTGATTGCAAAGAAGAGGAAAACAGAGAATGAGACTGGTATAAAAGCATCTCAGACAAGCATTTGACAGTGGTAACTTCATTTTTTCAATACTGGGATGTGAGCGCACAAATTAACCCTTAAGTGCTTTTGCACTTTTCTTCAACCTATCACATCTGCATGGTAAAATGTCTGCCTAATGACACTGACACATTACTTTTCAAATTTTCACTAAATATCCTTCGTGATTATATAGACCATTGTAGTTGTAACACTACATTCTCTTGGCTAAATTATTCCCCTGATCTGCACTGTTACACAGGTAAACCCTTCCAATTCATTCATAACCTCTGCTTTGTTCCCCTCCAAACCTTAGCTTGAATAAACATCTTGAGACCCTAATGCCTGAAAAGGAGATCAGGACCCAAACATATATCCAAATCTATTTTTCCCCCCCAGATTATAAAATGGACTAAGCAAAACTTTAGCTGAACACCTCTGATTTTGGTTGGTGTCAATTCTTGATCAAAAAATTTTCAGCTGAGACCCTTTGCTGCCTGTAGCAATGTATCTTTATAGAATAGAAACTGCCTGGCTCCCTGGCATTATTAAGAAAATACAGTATACAAAAGCTTTAAGCTTCAAACCATACAGCATGATTATTATGATAGCAGGAGATGTCAGGGGGAGACAAAGACACATGGATAGAATTGACTTGAGGCGCGTCATCAGAAAATAAGGGTGATGTGATCACAGTACTTATAGCACATGCAGCAGCTGTACAATTCTACATGGCAGCTTCCATCCTACCCTTCACATGAGAAAAAAAAAGAAGATTCTGAGTAAATGATGGTTGAATACACAATAAATTGTAGTGTATGACAAGACACTTTCTTTTTTGTTTAATATATAAATCAGAAGCACTTATGAATTAATATCAATTAAAATAATGTATTTGCTTTCTTTCTACAGTTATGTCAGCCTCATTAAAAGCCAAGTGCTAAATCTTCATTAGATTTTTCAATATTAAAATACTTCCATGAAATATAAATTAACATTTAACTTGTTGCTGGTCATATTAAGGAAAAGGAGGGGGCAAAACCCATTGGGATTGAAATCCTGACTCAGTTAAATCAATGAGACTTTTGTTTCTGAACTCAGTGGGGCCAAATAATTCCCTCCCTGTTGACAAGAGGCAATACCTTTAAATCTGGCAGAGAAGCAGGCCTCAGGAAGTATTCTGTTTCAGTTTATATTCTTGACTAACATGATGATGGTTAAAATTTTCAAAGTACCCTTGGCGACATAGGGAGACCATGTGCCCGAACAAGAGTAAAAATGTTTAGATTCCTGGGTAGCTTCAGTGTTTTAGGAAACCTTACGGTGTGCCTAGAATTTTAACAATTCTACCTCATGAAAAGACACAGTGGTGTTCTCCCTAGAATGATGCAAAATCTACTTTTCGGTAGATGAAGCCTGCAAAGCAAGTGAGTAGTTCACATGTGAGCACTGGAATTTCTATCAGAGCGCAGGCTGTCAGCAGTGCGCATCTGGAGGGACGTGCCCTGTCTGATGAACAGCGCCGAGCAGAGCGCGAGCCTGTCTCACAGCTCCGCGCTGGGAATCTTCCCAGCTCGCAGCTCACTACGCAGCTTGTGCAAGATTTCCCAGCGGATGTGAAGTTTAGGAAGATGGATAGGTCAGGAAGGGAGAGAAGCTGAGTAGCTGCAATCAAGTTGAAAGAAACCACCATAACGTGCATATTCAGTCATAGCTAAGTGACTACCCTTCCTTTTGCAATAACCCCCGTCTTGAATCAGAGCAAATCTACCTGGAAAACTGGCCAAGGACCCTTTGAAATGACCAGGCCGCCTTTCAGAGGTTTTGTGCTTGCTGAAGGAGCTTTTGAGCTTTTTGCTTTTCCGTAAGAAAGGAGACGAGATATTTTAACTGTGCTTCATCTGACTGTAGCGTGTGTGGAACCGGGAATGCAGCTCTCCCCTCCGTGGGCCTCTGCATCACCAAGCCACAAGGTGGTGGTATGGTGTCACTTTTTTTTAAGCAACAAAAAGGTTTTGTTTAATGAGCTTGAACTCACAAGCCTGCTCATCTAGTGAACTGTGACTTTTCAAATACCAACCTATTAATGTCAAAGGCAATACTGAAGGGAACAGTTCTGTTTGATTTAAAAAAAACAGACAATGTGAAGTCCACTATGCTCTAATATCTATCACCTATGGGGCTCCATTCATGCCTAATGCTTTATTCAAGCTAAGACCTAGTTTTTATATATCAGATTAATACATATCTACAGCTTTGCACCTTTCTATTTTGATTTTTTTATTATCAGGGCTCGCCGGGGCCATTTTCATTCCCTTACTATAGCATCTGCAAGCAGGTGGATTAGAGATAACTCTCATTGTGCTTTGTTTTCTCCTGACACTGTCATTAATCATTCCTTAAGCCACACTTCAACTTATAGTAATCAGGACTGGCTGTTCCCAAGCTGCACAAGAATTGCCTTTCACAATGTAATGTGAAATTGGAAGCGAATGGCTGAAGCCAGACGCTTCTTCTGCATTCCCCATCTATCTCATCATTTAGGTATTTATCCATCTCAGGCTTGTACAGGGAGCATCTCTCTCCTTCCCATGAGGACACAGATTGCAACAGAGGATCAGATTTGTTGCCCAGGCTTTGGGCTTTGATTGTCCTCTTATAAGTTCGGGATTAAAGTGAAATTTCCCACAGGGCTATGCAGGATTTGCTAGCATTTAACTGTTTAACCTGGCTGTTTGTGAATGAGAATCCTGTGGTCAACTATTCCATAGAGAATATTATGGTAAGCCAGCTCTGAATGGCAGATATTTTGGTAAATTCCTGTAAAGACTGCTACAGTTGATTCCAATTAAGTTCATACCTGATAACAATTGTTTTCTTGTATATGATGAACAGTAATCTTATGATAAAAAAACAATTGTCTAGTCTCTTGTGAAATACTCTCGTCAGCTTCAGAATAAATGCAGACCTTCAAAAAGTTGCAGCCTATTTATGCTTCTAGAATCAACGTGCACTAATTTGTCTTGAACTAGGTCATATCCTTCACTATGGAGAAGAGCTGTATTCTCTTCTATCTTGTCCAATTTTAGTAATAAGTATAAGGTAATAATATCTGTAGTAGCACAGCAGTGGAATGGACAAACATTTTAAACAAACTGCACTTGATGTATTAATAAAGACAAATTGATGGTTCTGGAAAGCATGCTGTTAAATATGTATCCAAAACAGATGCATTTTTCCTGGCACTTGATGTGATTCTTGCACAGAGGGAAGTACCTATAATGTGCTATTCTCCACAAAACTGAAAGCAAAGGGAAAAATTTTCAGTCCGCATTATCTATCTTTTAGTCTTAGCTTTAGAGCCATTTAAGTAAAAAAGATTTTAAAACAAGTCAAAATCATTTTGTTATCTAGTTTAAAAAGACTGTATGCTCAACCACTGTATATATATTCTATTTAATGTGGATGTGTTTTTAAAATGCCTAGGAGGATAGTGCTCATTTCATGTGCTTCTCCAAGAGAGACATAACACCCAAGCAACTGAAGTACATAATTTAACAAAACATTTTAGCTTGCAGTGAAATCGGTTCCCTTGGAGGGAATGGACTGAATCATTAAACTCAATTTTAACCCCACTCCCTGAGAAATTCTTACATCTTATTCAAAAGTTTTCCTTTTTCTTTTTTTTTTGTCTAAAAATGTGCTGAATTTCCAAAAAAAAGCTTTCATGGGATTTAGTTTGGGGATAAAAATAATAAATATTTTTGTTTATCCCTTTAAAAATAAAGAGTCACAGAGACCGCAAGGGAAAGGCTCATGGATATTATCAATTACAAATCTACAAATTCTAATGCAGACTAATTAACAAATATAAAAGACAAATATATTACTTTTTCTTGTTCACCTTTCAACTACATTCTGAACCTGCAGTCATGACATTGATCTCGTGTTAACCAGTGTCTCAGTGAAAAGGAACAGTGCTTGGTTGTATAACAGTACCTGTGAAAGCCTCACTGCCTGAGTGCAAATTACTAAATATCTTTGCCATTGTTTACTCTTTCTCTCATGGCACTAAATGATTACTGAAAAGGCATAAGCAATCCTTTCTATTTATTTGAAATATCCACTAGATTCAGATGAGTAATTTTCAGCTGTGTATAATGCTCCCAAAGTAACCTCTTCATTTCCATTGTTTTAGTGTGAAATCATTTCCTCGGGAGATAATTAGAGTTGCTCCATTTATTACATTAAATGATTAGCATGCACTTGAAATGATTCAGTATATTTTCCTTTATTGCTGATGACTCTTAAATATGGGCCTACATTTTTAATGGATAAATTAAGATTATCTTGACATTTTGTGGCTGCCTCAGCAGCAAAACAAGACAGACTTTCTTTTCCAAATACACACACAGGTGTGTGTTGAACAACACACATTATGTGAAGGGCTTCTATTCACCTGATTATCCCACCTGCCTCAGCTTAAAGACCAGTGAGTTTGCAGGTAAAATGGGGGCTTAAATGTACCAAAATTGCTACTGCTTCTGTTGCATGTGTAGTTAGTAATTATTCTTAAGTGTCATGGGATCAGAATCCCAGCATCTCAGCTAAAGCGTCTGCTTCCTCTGAACACCCAGCATCTTCTTCCAAATGCATATAAAATTATTTCTTACAGTGGCAGACTTGCACTTTTATCATATTATATTAATTAATCTAAATGAATAAAAGAGTTTTTCTGCATGCTAACTAGTGAACTATCATCCTCTCATTTATGAGAATAAATTACCCTAGAATTGGTGAAAATATATCCCAATTAATACTCCTTATTAAAACTGACTAAGGTTTAATGTCAAGCTACAGCAACAGCTTTAAGACTTTCTTTTAAGAATGGAAGTCTGTAGTAATAAGCAGATGGGCTGCAGGCCTGAGTTGGGACCAGGTATTTGTGTAACCAACACCGTGACAAGGACTCCTGCAGCAGTTGCCAACACTGACCTGGATGTGGTGGATATGAACAGTGACAGAGGTCAGCAGAATTAAAAGGGCTCCATTTTCCCAAGACTGTGCCATGTCATTCCCAAAAGAAAGCCAAGGAGATATTTAACTGGATTTGAAAGCTTGGTTCATTGGAGTTGAATAACCTACCACACTCGAGCTACATTAGTGGATGTGAAACTGATGTCATTATTAAAGGACACATTCTCTTGTGATGGGATACATTCACCTGTCCCTCATTTCTCAAATTTCACCATAGCCCAAAGACTCCTCACACATCCAGTCAATTTAAATTCAAGCATATTTTGTATTTAATATGTTATAAATGCAATAGGAAGTTTTAATGGTAAGGATTCTCTTGGCAAGATTTTATTAGAGTTTTTACTTTTTGAAGAGAATATGTACAGGTTATGTGTGGCCAGACAAGGTATCTAATGTTTTATCTGAAAATCCACTTTGCTATTTCAGTGGTAAATTCACTTTTTGAAAAATATGCAAACTGTAAGTGTACAGAATAGGAAAGAGAACACGTAATCGAAAAAATGTGAAAAACCAGTACTATAAATGCTTTTGTAAGTGTGCAGTGCAGTATAAAAAACCGCTTTCATAAAACTGTATCTTAGATCAGAAAATAATATTCTAAATTAAATGCTCATTACTAGAAAGAGAAAAATGTATACTTTTTGCCCTGTTCACTAATTAAGCACACACAAATAATCTTTATATTTTCCATCCAGAAAGCCACTGCCAATATTTCAGTCTTACAGAACATTCTAAGAAATATTTCTTCATAAATTAATAAACATTGCTCACGTTGCATGAACAAGAAGCAGATGTATTTGGGATAGTAGATCTCACCAAATCCAGTAAACTGTGCCCTTACAAGCAATGTTACTGTTATTTCATGTAGTACTGCTGCATGGAAACAGCAATGGCATGCATGGCTCTGCATGCCTGGAAACAAGCACTTTTCCTCTCTTTATTTCTTGGTTGATCCCCATTTGAGTCAGATTCTCTCCTGTGTCTAAGCAGCAAATTTGACCACAATGTGGTCACACAGGACAGACTTCCTAAATTTAACTAAAAAAGTCCAAGAAAATACTTAATTTGCTTGTTCCTTGGAATATGGTGAGAGGAGTGGGGATGCCTGCTAGAATTAAGCCCAAACAGTGAACAGCTCTATGCTCCTAAATGAAAATCAAGCAAATCCAGCCCTGTTCAGCCAAATTCTTACAGCACATGATTGTGTTCCACCAGCAAACAGCTCCAGACATAAACAGGAGGTTTAATAAACTGGTACTCAGAGATTGCTTCTGCTCTTACTAAAGTCATAAATGTGACTCTTTTTTCTATCTCAGTGATACTGGGCATCATAACTAGAGGTGAAGATCTGGTCACCTCATTAACAGCAAGAAATTCTATTTACTAGCCCCAGCATTAGTATATGAGGTAGGCACATTTATCCTTTAAAACTTCAGCAATATAAAAGCACACCATTACATAATAGCACTACTATAGGCGTATTATACAGAAAGTGCCATAATGTTGTTTGTATATGACAGGCATTTTTAGTGTAAGAATGCTGAAATTCTACACTGATGTCATTAAAGCATAAATGACACACTACCGAAAGATGGAGATACTAATGTATGGTTGTTAAAGCTACACTTCTTTGTAGGTTTTAGAGTATTTTTAATAGCTTCAAAGCATGTTTTTAATAGATGAAGTTATAACAATACCAACAGTAGTGGCATGAAAGGTTACAATGGATGAACACCATCTGTCTCAAACATTTATTCCATTTAAGTAAAAATACTTGATAGAGAGCATTTCTATTATTCACAAGAAATCATAGAATATAATGGTTCCTAGCATTCCTTTTGTAATAGCTTATTTAAATACTTGGGGCTGCAATTCTGATTCCCACTTTGTTCAGACTTCACAGAAATACTTCTTACAATTGATCACATTTTTATTCTTTATTGTATTCTAAATAGCCTCTGATTTTTCAGAACCCAAGACTAAAAATTAGGTTTGCAGAAGTGAAAAGTACAGTCTTGAAAAAAACCCCTATACACTTTTCTTAACTGAGGAACAGCAACTACAAAATTGAACAAAAAAATCTATGCTATGAATAATTTTGTTTACAGAAATGCTTTAAGGAATTATTCCTGAAGTCTAAATGGAGCTTGATGGGCCTTTTCTAAACCCTTAAAATCTGAAATGACCTGAAGGTAAAAAGAGCACTAGACTTTGGATTTCACTTTGTAATATTTTCTTCAGTGCTTCCAGCTCAGACTATAGTAGTTTACACAAAATTAAGAAACCCAGTCTGATAAGAAGTTATTAAAATTCTATTTATCATTTTAAGTTTATTTATTGTTTAAAAAAAATTAAACGAAGAAGTAGGAATAGAACTTTATTTAAGATGAGGTTTGATATCCATCTTGATATGGATAGATGCCATGCTTCTGACCTTTCTAAAATTATTTAAGAACTTTAAATTTATTTCTTATGAGCCCAGGGTAATCTCTCAGTTGATATAAAACAGTACAAAGGCATCAGAGCTCTTAACTTACATCCAGTAAGGATAAAGATCTTTTTTTCAGATTTTTTCAGAACAAATCATAGAATCATAGAATACCAGCTCAGAAGGAGGTGTCAAGGATCACCAGGTCCAGCCTTTCTTGACAAGAGCACTGTCCAGACAATAAAATGGTGATAGTTATTTTAATTTCAGAAGAACTGGATTTCTACCAGAAGAGCAAATTAAAATGAAATTTTATAAACAAAGAAGCAAAGGTATATTTGCATTAAATCCCTGTCGATTTATATTCAGACAGTAAGACTGGAAGATGTGATGTGACTTAGGTTGGTTGTGCTACCTTGGGTCAACCACATTTTCCCTGATAAAATGGCATACTTAGGTAGGATTATTATTATTGTTGTTTTAAATTTTAATTAATATTTTAAGTTAGAATTAATTAAGAAAAAACCCTAAAATAACTAGTATAAACTGCATTTAGCTATGATGTCAGATGGTCAGATTTATTTCAGCACTAATAGATTCAGTACTGAAATAAACCACAGTATTATATAAATTCATAGGTTACTCTTTTGCCTTTTTTTATAAAACTTATTGGATTGGAGAAAAGGAGACTCAGAGGTGACCTTATCACTCTCTACCACTCCCTGAAGGGTGGCTGTAGTCAGGTGGGGGTTTTGGTCTCTCTCCAGGCAGCAACTGACAGAACCAGAGGACACAGTCTCAAGCTGCATCAGGGGAAATACGGGTTGGATATTAGGAAAAGGTTTTATGGAAAGAGTGATAAAGTACTGGAATAGCCTGCCTGGGGAGGTGGTGGAGTCACCATCCCTGGATGTGTTTAAAAAGAGACTGGATGTGGCACTCAGTGCCATGATCCAGTTGAGGTGTTAGGGCATGGCTTGGACTTGATGATCTTGAAGGTCTCTTTCAACCTAGACATTCTGTGATTCTGTGATTTACCTTTATGAGGACCTCTGGATCATTATGATGTGCAAATGAGTGCATACACAATTTTAAAAGTATGTATTAGGTAAATGATAAAGAGATGCAGCTCTTTTATGGGCATATCAGCTCTCTAATGTCAAAACCATGCCACATCTCCTAACTTTCAGCTCGTTCTAAAATGGTTTAATATGATAAACTTCATATGGCAGAAGTATTATCAGACTACAGCATGGGACTCTTAGAGCAGTCAGCAGTGCTCTTTTTAATATTGTTCCCATTTGCATTTTAAATAACCAAATGGTTTTCAGGCATTTAATAGAAAAACATTTTTTTAAATGAATACCAAGAGACATTTGTAAATAGCAGCACAAATTGCTCCTGGGCTATAAACCTGAGTGCCAACTTTCTCTCCAGTATGAATATAGACAAGTGTTAGAAGTCTGAAAAATGGATTCCTTAATGGATATACTGGCAGACCTGTAAGTGTAATAGGGCTAGAATGTTCCTCTTTAATAAAGATATCATATTTCATCTCCTAGATTACACATAGCTTTTCTATTCTAAATAAAAAGATTAGAACAAGAAATTTTTTCCCTGCATATCATATTTAAAAATGTACAAGGGAATGTCATCTAACAATCTGTAAGCATTGAAATGATTTCCTTGAAAACAATAAAAAGTAATCCCTAAAGATATGGTAAATATACATTTCCTTTATTGAACAAACAAAAATAGATTATGCATTACTTTTTCAGAATCAAATACATCTGCTTTGGCTGAGGCAAGCAGACACATCTGGGGGCTTGAATCTTACCACAGTCTCTGTGACTCTCTATACTGTCAGTGCATCAGTAACCTTGTATTTAACCAGATTATTTACAGTCAGAGCCTTATAAGATCACACCCATTGCTGCTGGTGTGAGGGAGGGAAGGAGACCTCTGAAATTGAATACAAATGTGATATTTATTGTTACATTTATTGGGCTATAACCATATATCAAATGTGCTAAATTCACAGAGATAAAATAATACAATCACATCAAGATTGAAAATTTAATACTAGACAGGGACATACAAGTTCCCTTCCATCACAGCTTGCTCTGCAGCTCATCTGAACAAACACTCTGCCCTGGAATTTACTGGACAGTTCTTGTCTGCTGCTTATTAAATGCAGAGGCTATTTCCTTCATAGGAAGGAAATATTTCCTTCTGAAAAATTTCCTTCCAAAATTTATGCTAACTGCAAGTAAATCTACTTGTACACCTAATTTGTAAAAGAAAACATTTGTTTGCTTGCTTTTTCCAGAAAAGAAAAAATTAAAAATCTCCACAGATATATCAGTGTAAGGGTAGGAGGGCAGCAGATCTAGACATTGCTATTAATATAAAAATACATATTGGTCTTTGGAAGAATTTTGACTGTGGGGTAAATTAGTTTAGATTTCACCTAAAACATTATCACCAGTTGTTATGCCAAAAATGCAGCTAGAATATAATGCATATTGGCAGTGTCAGACTTGAGACCTGACACTGGCGTGGCCAGAGTGCTTAGGCTTTTCTTCTCACGAGTGCTATTTTCGGCTTTAGAGAAAGGGTTCAAGAAGTCACTGCATCCATAGGTCCATTATAGCAGAAAAGCAGACAACATGTTTGGGAGATGGAGCATGAGTTCTCTAGATTACACCATATTTCCTTTTGGTTAACCAAATAACACCAAGCTTCAGCTACAGAAACAGCCTTCAGCTGATGCCTTGCTTTCGTAGACTGAAAATAATGATCCACTTCAGCGTATATGTTTTCTAATATACTTTAACTACTCATTCCGTATATACCCATATAACATGATTATGTCTCTGTCAAGACCTAAGTGGTGTGGATCGACAGCTGTGGTAACCTGCTAGGAGAAAACGAAGCAAAATTCACCCCATATCACTCATTGATGCCAGTAGGTTGAAACAGGCCCTGGTTACTCACAAGTGTAGCAGGCATATTCCACACTCCACTAAAAGTAGCAAATAAAAATAAAGGTGGATAGGAAAAAAAAGACTTAGCTTGTTTTCAAATGTCTTTCTTATTTTCCCTAAGGAAGGTCTTAAAAACACAAAGTTGGATGCAATAGAAGTATTCATTAATAAATATATTGGAGTGACTCTCAAATGCTCGGGGGAAGGTCTGGGTCTTCCTTCTTTTGAACTGATGTTAACTTGAATGGCTTCTTTCTGTGGCAGAGGAATTACACCAGCTTTACACTCACATAACAGGCAGCAGAATTTAACACTTGATATACAGGATGGAACTTTATCCTGAATGGGAAAGTAAGGCTGTTGTTCTTGTCAGTAGCATAACTCAAATTTATTTATAGCAACCTGGTTTTTTTTTTTTTTAATTGTGGCAGTAGCTGAGCTTTGATCTTTTTGAGTAATTAACAACTTCTATGGGACAGAAAGACAAGCAGCAGCAGCACAGAACCAGATAATTCCTCTTAGACAAGAGAGATTGTGGTTACTTTTTTTGACAGCTGTGATTGTAGAATTTGCAAAATTATTTTGATACAGGTTTTAGGGATTTTTCTCCTAATTATCTTTCTTTATACAGAATACTTTCATAATACTTAAAGTGCTATCCTTTATTACAACTCTTATTACAGCAAAATGGATGGAAGCCTGAGTAGTGGGTGTATTGTTATGACACTTAAACTATTTGTAAATATTGCTCAAAGCTTTCTTAGCATATTTTAGCAAGGCAACATTACAGCAAAGTGTAATTTATTGCACATGATAAAGGCTGCATGCTTCAAAGACAATCACACTGGAAAACAGACTCATGAGAAAGAAGCCACAAGTGTGTCTCACTTTCCAGCAAAAGCATTTGTTTCAGTCTTTGGGTTTGGGGGATTACTCTGTGATCACCAAACCCATGGAGGTGGGCAGGAGGCCATTTTGCTTTGTTTTCAGTGCCCAGTAATAACCAGCCAGTACCTTGGCTGGAGAGATTCCTCTTGGTTCTGTAGCTTCTCTTTCCTACTTATGCTTTATACTGAAGAAAGCTCCTCTGATTGCGAGATTGGAGCCATGGCACCAGCACGCTTTCATTACCTTCTCATTCCAGATATGAAAAGAATGCACTGGTTTACAGTAATATTGCATTCAGTGAGGGCTTTGTTTAGACTCACAAAAAATTCTCCAAAGAGACCCTGTAAGAAGAGCATTAAAATCATAAGGAAAAAGCTCAATGAACAGCCTTCCAGTCTGTATCAGCCAGCTTGTAAAAAAGAATGTAAACACCCCCCTGCACTTTCTGAAAAATAAAATGTTCTAGCTGCCAGCCTGAATGATAGGGACTAATAACAACAAAAATATTTATATTGTCCCTGCTCTTTTTTATAATCACCTCCAGTGTATAGTTTATGGAAGATGTTTTATATATTTTAAGTTTAACAGTGTGATCTTAGAGTAATCTGTACTTAATAGCAAACAGGGAGTTTGACCACTATCTGGCTGTTCAGTAGAGCCTATACTGCTATAGCAAGTAATCCCCAGATACTGATCATGCATCATATATAATGAAGCTTTTTATATTCTTATTATAGTAATAAAGGATGATTTTTTGACATTTATTGCCAGAGAGGTTGGCCCCACCACAGGTAAATGTTACAGGTTTCCATTGACATCATGCTGGTGAGGAAAATACATGGTGACTTTAGTTCTCAAACCCCGTATGTTTTGAAAAAATTCCAAAATTTGATCCAATCTGGATTGCTTTACTTATACCAAGAATGAATCAAAACCTCTAAGTGACTATTAATATATAACGACCTACCACCTTTAAAGTCCATTCATGTGTATTTTTTGCTATTTCTGGGTTTCAACTTAGGCATATTTCAACAAAATTTTTATTATGGTTTATACAATAATTTTAGGGGGGAGTTAAATTTTTGGGCTTTTTATGTCAGCTAAAATGTCTGACTGGAATTACAGAGATTTCCACCAAAACATGAATTGGAAGATTTGACCCACTGTTAATAGGCTTGATAGTCTTGTTTTCTACTTGTGTAAATCTACGCCTTTATTTTTTTTACCAAAAACTTGGCTAAAAGGAAATAGAATATATTAGAAATAGTACTGTGACTTCGTAGAAATGTTTAGATTAGTGGTTCTTGGGGGGAGAGGGAAATAAAAGCATCTGAAATCAGTGCAGAGATGCAAGAAGGTGAGAATTTAGTTTAGCCCATTATGATGTTAAAATAAGGCCATGCCTTTTTCTCCCTGAAGTCAATTAAGTTGTAATCTTTCATCATTGTATCATTTTACAATCACAGAACAGTTTGCATTTCTTTCTACCTTAAAAAATAGATCCTGGATGCTTATAATTATATGGACACATTGCACAAGGTATTACAATCCCTTTTCCAAATAAAACCCTCCACTTTGACAGTGCTCTGTGTTCTCACAGGAACCTCGATACACACAAAATAAAACGTGTGTACAGAATCTTGCATGTGCCTTGTACAGCATGCGTGTTAAAGTAGGTGACAGTAGGGAAGAGGATAAGTGAAGCAGCTACTCCACACGGGACCCCTATGAATATTCATTTTGCAGCAGTCAGTCCTGTTAGGCTGCTACACTACATTTTAAAGTGGTTATCAATAAACTTACTATAAATAAATAAACTACATATTTTTATTCCCGTTGAATATTCTAGTTGATTCAAGCAAATTAGTTACAGTGTGTGAAAACTCCCACCAGGAAAAGATGTTTAACTGGTTTTTTTTTATTACAGTTTACTATATCTAGAAACATTTCTCACACTGATGATTTACCAGAACTTCAATATACCTCTGAATTTTATACATGCAAACTAAAAGGGACAGCAGGGTTCTACTTTTAGAATTTTAGCACCATTAAATACCAACTAAAATTACCACACTTGCAGAAAAGGAGAATAAAAACATAGCAAACTCCTACTCTTAAATTCTGCTATACACTCAACAAAGTAAATAAATACACTTTAAAACATGGAAGCATTTCCAATTAAAAATAATATTTACATTAGGCTTGCAATCACATTTCCTCTCCAGTGAAATAAGAAAACCTGAAGAGAGAGCAGATGTATTATAAACGTCCTTAAAAAACCCACCTACCTCAGGAAAACACAGATTACAACAAAATAAATTAATATATTTTACAGACATTAGTATTTGTGGTTCTGAATGTGAAAGCTGTAAGCTGAAGAATGAGAAACTCTGAAGATTTCATTTTAAGAATTTTAGGGTTTTTATGAGTTTAAGTTTTATTTTTAAAATGCACGAAAGAACATTATTAATATGGGACATTTTTATAAAGTACAAACAAAAACTGTGTGCTGTCTTAATTTCCAGCTTAAATTTACAGACATGCTACATGGCAACAGTATTAAAGCAAAAAAGGAGGGATACATTTTCCTATTCAATAAAAAGCCATGGAAGTTGCATGGGGTAGAGTCTCTAGGAAATCCAGTCTTTCTTTGAAAAAATGTCATTGGTGAGATAGGAGATTGGCACCACAATGAGCAAAATATAGTGAGGGCTGATACGGACTGTCAGCTAGAATTTGGGTTAAGACACTGACTTTTGTCTGCATGATGCCTACCTTGCAAAGAAGATGGAAGATGCAAAACTGAAAGTTTCCTCTCTCTGGTTAATGTGGTCTATACAAGTGAATAATGTATAAGAAGATGTTCCCTTGATAATGTCACAATTATTCATTGTACAGCTATAAACTCAAATATTCACATTAACAGCTAGGTATTATTTTTCTTCTCTGAAATTAAGTGAGTGGCATCAGTGGTCATAAATGAGAGCATTCATCAAAGGCGTAGGCCATGGCAGAGGATTAAGTGAATGCTGATGAAGTGTCCAGATTCCCATAACTTGGAATGGGCTGCATTCAGCATTCCTTTATTATCCATCTGCCACATAACAAAAAGTCTCATATATTTAATGCAGGTTTGCCCTCGGCCACGTAATAGGATTAGGAATAATTTCTACAAATTTACAAAAACAAATCACATGGGAAGGCTTAGAATTTGCTAATAATTTCTCCATAGCTGGGAGATCAAAGGGATGTAAGAGTCCAGAGCCAGGCGGTAGTTTGACCCTGGCCAAGCTTTTTTAATGAAAGGGTTAATCTTCTCAGAGGTGACCATAGAGGAGCAAATAGTGTGACCAAAGGCAGATTCAGGCCTCCGAAAATAGGAAGAAAATCGTCTGCAAAGTATGACAGGAAGAAAACATGTACAGAACAACAGTACATTTTCTGTCTGAAAAAATAAAATAAAACAGCAAACCACAACGAATTGTTTTTAAGCAAAGTGTGACTGGCAGGAGAGGGGGGTTTTGGTGTGGAAGGAGGAGTGCCATGTGGAGGAGAAGCAGCTTGCAGGGTGGACCAGAAATATTACTCTTTCTTTCTGAATAACAGAGAATAGGCTGAATGCCTTCTGTCTAAAAACACTTTCTATTGTCTTCAGGTGAAAATAATTTTCTCCAAATGTGGGTCAAAGCTTTGGTAGGTTTGGTTGTATTTGCCATATACTTGTCCTGTTGTTTTTTTTTTCAGAGAAAATGCAGTGTAAACACACACTACATCATAGGCAAGTTTTTGGGAGGACCTGAACAAGTTGTCTAGTGAAGATTTTTCAGAAATGTTCTTGGTTTGCTGCAACTCTTGCTTAAAAACATTGGCTTCTTGGAAAGCAATTCCATCTCTCAAATCAAATCAAAGAGCCATATAAGAAAAGACAGGGGAATTAAAAAAAAAAAACAATCCAAAAAAAAAGGAAGTGAAATGCAGGTATTGGGAGGGTGTGTGTAAGTCTGTGTCTGTATTTTTGGGTTTTTTTATCCCTTAGCAATCACTAAGCCTGTCTACAAATTTTCACGCTGCTGGATTTCTTTTCCTACTCAATAATCTGCAAAGAAAGAATGCTAACATCAGCTGTAGGTGGCAGGTATTTTAGTGTTTTCATCCTAAGTGGTTTAAATGAATTTTGGAAAGTATAGCACAATGGAGTACTAGCTTTTTCAATTTAATAGAAATCGTGTGATCATTCTTATTCTTGGTTTCTGACCTGTTGTAACAAGTTTGAATACAATGCTTATTCTCTGTGGTTTTCTTTACCTACTGGGCTACCCATCAAATAGCAGATCAGAAAGTCTGATTGCAAGTAAATTAGTGAATAGTATATTACAGCTGCACAAAAGCCCAAGCAGACATCTGAGCCTTGTGTTTCTCTTCTTGGAAGAGAATTTTAGGCCAAAAGTTTACTTCAGCCTTAAGATTAACTTCATATGAACTTATACATCCCACCACATTCTTGCATTAAATAAGAAAGAAGGAGCAATGATGACAGGGAAATAATGAGAAGATAATTCCCAGGAAAGAATGAAACATATCCAGGCAGAGCATTTATGTTTGAACATGGGGACTGCTCTGCACTTAGTGTACAAAAAGGCCCCTGAAAACTGAGGAAAAGGGTCAGATTAATATCCCTGGGGAGAAAACTTCCTTTTACTTTTCACAGATAGACTCCTATCAAGGTGGCTGGAAAAGGAGGATGCACTTTCACATATTATTAGACAGTTCAGCTCTTTCCAGTCTGTGACACAAGGAGATTTCCAAGAAGGATGCCAATGAGTATCTAAAATTGGTGTGAGTTCCGTGAAAAAGGAACATTTTTTTGGCAGTGTAAACCGGACAGAGGTATCCAGATTTATTTCACTCAGCTTTCTAGGAAGTTAGCAGTTTATAATAATTTGACATTGCTACCACTATGGACTGAAATTAAATGTGCTGTAGGTATGAGACTGTAAATTATTTTCTCTAGTTACCTTCTCTAGTTGTCTGTTTATTTTATGTAGATCATGGTTCATTCCATCTCTCACACTTCAGGTAATTACACTTAAGATGTTGAAATCCAGACTAACCTTTTCTCTTTCATGCACAGCAGTGCAACTCAGCCTCTGATACAAAAGTGGTTTTTGATACTTCTACAGTGTGTAGAGGTATAAGTATCTTGTAAATAACTTTCAGGCAGGGCTTGAGGTTAATGTTTTGCCCCCCACAGTCTCAAGTTGTGATGATCGTAACAAAAAATACACCAACTACTGTCATCCATCACGAATAAGAAACAGAAAATGCTCAACAATTCCTGTTTCTTAGTGACAACACAGATAGATAGACTTGTGTGTGTCAGAGAGGCAAAAGTTTTAACTAATGACAGTTACCTTTAGTGGGTATTTAGATCATCTTTAGACTAAAACCCCCAGCAGTTAAACAAATTTTATTCATCTGGTTTCACAGGCTGTTGGATGGCTGTTAATATTGCATGGTAATGAGTCTTTACTCTGAAACACTGGTGGAAATTATAAGATGGGTACTTTTAATTAACTCTTCTCTTTCAACTACAGTTGCCATCTACCTAAATGAGGTAGCCAGGATAGCTACCTAAATTTGAGCTGTGTGAAAGGACTCAGATTTTACACCAGCAGTGCCCACCTTGCCAAGTAGAGATGACAGTGCTCTTTACCAATCAGCAGCACAAATGCAAGAATGACCTCTAAAAGTATGTTACTTATGAATATTCTGGTAATTTGAGCCACGAATTAGTTTTATTAAAGACAACACAGTGTCTGGAAATTGAACAAGATATTATTTTGTTGAATTTTCACATTAGGAGATAGTCATATGACAAGCCTGGATCTGACACAGTTTTCAGACTCCTATCACTTTTATGACCATTTTAACACAGAACAGCATATTTAATACTGTACAATATTAACCTGATAAGCTGTTTGAAACCTACAACACAGACATACAATGTGTAGCTCAAACCACACTAGTGGGATTCAGCATCCGATTAAGGCCCCTGTGTTTCCTAGACATCAGGAATGTTTAGAGTTCTTGGTTACAGCGTTTTCCCAGCTGCATCTGGAAACCAGTTTTGCTTTTCAGTCTTAAGCAGCTGCTCGTTTAATGGTCACTAAGGCTGACCTTTATGTGTCATGGTGCCATTCAGTGGGATAAAGAATGAGATGCCTTTTTAAGAAATCATACTATGTGTTTACTAGCAGCTTCTTGACCTTAACCAAATGATTTGGGGAGCAGCAGATAACAATCTATTGTGCTTCTAACCGTCCTTCATGCCAGACCTTTGAGCACTATACTGCCCTCAAATGTAAGGTCATATCTCTGTGCTACACCTAAGGGACAATAGAGATTTTAATGGATGTTCAGAAATGCATTGTGTCCCTGTTACAAACCAGGACTACAGCCTTCCCTCTTGTGCAGTGGAACAGAATAGATTTGTTGGCTTCCTTCTTGTCAGTTCATGTACCAAGTGGTAATATTTTGCCCTTGTTTTTTCAATTGACAAATGGCCTTATCTGTGTTTTTTTATCTCCTCTCAGGAAGGGAGGAGTCCCAACACTGCATGGAAACTAATGGTTGGTTGAGAATTCTGTATTTGATTGAGTTGGAAATAAACAGGTTGAATAATGCCATCTTCCTCAATACAACTTGGTTGCACAGCTAAATGAATTGGATACAGGAACACCAAGAAGTGCTCTTGAGCATCAGTATCCAAAAGCACTGAAGACCAGTCCTTATATATCTTGGTATTTTTTCTCCATGTATTTCCCTGTGAAGACTACTGAGATATCTATTAAATAACTTCAGAATAAACACCACCATCTGCCACATCACCACCAAGACACTTTTACTTAACTCATGGTCATCACAAATGCATAGGAAATAAATAAGGGCAAAGAAAATCAATTTGGAAAAAAGATGTTTAGGAACATCTTTCAAGAAAAGTAATGCAAGAACTAGCCAAACTTATAAGTGATAAGTAGACAGTTTTAAGACATGTAATTTGCATAATGAAGATGGAAACAAGGAAGGAGAGTTAAACATAATTTCATTATCATTTTATTATGAAGTCATTCCCAGAGCCTTGGTACTGTATGAAACAGCAACGTGTTTATAACACAGAAAATCTACATGTTATAGAGAACTGGTAATGAGAGGAACAAACATTTAATCTCTGCTATTCAGCTCCAGACTCAAGGTCCTCAGAAATCATTAAGATCTCAGCCTATGGACTGCAGGATAACAATTTACATTAAAAAAAATACCCCGTCAGAGCTTAGAGAAAAAAAAAAGTAGTTCTGCTCTTATCAAGGTATTCTCTGAAAAGAGAGCTACAGTGGCTTCATACTTCAATCATGAAGGAAAAACACATTTCCAAAATTAAAGAACAAATAACTTCAAACTTAAACCTTGTCTGAGACTTACTGTGCATTTATGAGGCTTCTAATACAATCTAATACCACCCATTGGCTTAGGAAATAACACACTGTTTACATGTAGAAAGGAAGACACAAAGCTAGTACAAGATTAACAGAACAAGTAACCAGGACTAGCACCTAGTAATCAATGACATTACCTTCAGGTCAGCTTTGCCAAGGGATCAGGACTCCCCTTTTCCCAAAACCAGTATGCCAGTGCTCTTTCATACAGTCACTGACTTTGCAATCATGCCAAACAGCACTGAAATTCACATGGCAGTGTATGCAGTTTGCTGCTCACACTTCCTTTCGTTAGCTTTACCCAGTAAAGTGCTCAAAACGTTTTCTCCTCTTAATAATACGTGTTCAGTTTTGAATTCTCAATTTAATCCTATTAGTCCAATTTTATTTACTCACAATCAGTTCCTTTTTAACAGTTTTCAGACTGAATAGCACTGAATAAAACTGTGAAATGGAAGATTCTCTTTCTTGGAGAAGTTTAACAGCAGAGTGATCACTGCATAATAGCTGTGAATTTTACTATTCCTCTTTTTCCATAACATTTTACATTTTGATAAAGTGCAAACCATCCACATCTCACAAATATGATGCAATGTAACACTGCATGAATTGCACAAACTACAGCCCCATACTGTTCCACCGCATGAAGCTGTGCTCTCTGGTCATCTGCTTGAGAAGGCTGAGAGCTGCTGAAAGCGTGTGAGAGAGAGAAGCACAAGCAATGCATAAAATGCTGCCTATCCAGTAACTGTAGCTCTCCTCCTGTAAACCTAGATGCCTTAAAGCAGCCAGTGGGCATGCCTTAAGTTAATATGGCTAGCTCCCATGTAAGCCCAGTCCTCATTTTCCTGGTTAATGGAGCAACTGTAATAGATGCATATGCAGTGTTCTAACTGTTCATGAATTAGCCAGTGCTATAATAAACTCACCCTTGTGCTGTGTTGGGGTGGCTTTGCCTGGTGCTTCCTGTTACTGGAATGTGTGGAAGAGCAATGCAGGCTGGATTTCCATGCTTTAGCATGGTACCAAGGGTTGAAGGGTTCACTAGGTTTATCCGTGTGTGGTATGAGAACAGCCACGCCACTTCTAGTGACAGGCTGTCCCTGGAAGGAATACAGAGTCTTCCATGTGCTATCACACCTGACATCATAAACTCCTGCAAAGTAAGTTGCATCTGCAATTCTAACACTATCTCCAAGACAGATAATCCCAGTACTGTTAATTAAGAGTTAATAATACTGAAAGCCTGTAAGAGGCTGAATACATTTATATTGGATTTTAAAACTGCCAAAATGCCTTAGTAACATAAGCCTCACTGATCATTCAGCTCCCTGTTTTTGTAGCACTTTTTGACTGGTATGTGCGGGCGTATCAGATCAAACCCCCACTGTTATGTCAGAAAAGAAAGCACTAACTGACATCAGTGAGACATGAGGAGAGAATATCACAGCAGAGATGAGTGTACTGCTTCTCCTCTGACATCAAACTTTCACTAGCTTCATACTGACTGCACTGAAATTACTCCGGTTGCACACCAGTATGAGTAATATGATGATCTGAAACCACACAAATGATGCAAATTAGGGGAGGAAAATAACGTGGGGGAAAAAGATCTAAATTGAACACAACACTAAACCCTGCACTTTTATCTCATGAGAGGCTCAAGTAGGGCTGGTCATCCATTTCCTTGATAGCTGGTTACTTAGGTGCTCTCATAGCTGACAGCTGCACTGCAGATTTTGCACAGACTCTGAAACCTTTGTGATATTTCAGCCAGTCTAGCAAATTCACATTTTCAACAATAAATAATGTACCCCTATAAAGTCACCTGAACACCCTGAGAGAATTATAGCCTTTATTATGTACAATTGGGGGTATATTAATCCTTACATTGAAAGATTTTTTTAGTGACCTGTCGGAAAGTTAGATAAATTATCAGAAATAGCCAAGTAAAATTACACTAAATGTCCTTTAGTAGAACCATTGAAATGCCTTCTGCAAAATATAGGATTGTTTAGTAAGAGGAAGAGAATCCAGGGACAGACAGACATGATCATTTTTTGTGGCATAGCTCTGAGGCTGATTACTTGAGTCAAGTGACCAATCTGGGAACTGTGAACCTCTGGACAGTCATTTTTTTGCTATTACTTGTGGCTGTTTTAACCTACTCACCTATTAATCTACCATGTATTTTCACTTGATTTATAGAACTTTATAAGTAACATTTGGTAGAATGGCACCTTTAGTCATTCAAAACAAGTCCTCTGCCTAAATCTATCAGAACATATGGGTAATGGCTTCTGAGCAACAGACAAAAAAAAGGAGTAGGGGAGGAAGCTCGTTTAACACAAATATTGCAATATAATTGAAATTATATTAAAAAATTAAATGACTTTTGTGAACTTGTTTAAAAGGGTCAAAAATGTGTTTGAGCTGTACAAGATTAACCTTTACTCATTTGGGAAAATGCAGACTTCAACAGCATTCCTCTGCAGTGGTTGCACTTGCTAAAAGTTTAAAACAGTAATTTTTTCCCAAGAAAGGTCATCTTGAGCTAAAATGTCAAATAAATTATTTAGATTACTGAATTAGAAAAGTGAGGATCTGACAGGCTGAATTTTTTATGCACATTAGCCACAGTCAGGGTCTCTATATGCTCTTTCTATTAAGTGCAACCTCTCTTCCCTTATTAAGAACCTTTCAATTTATTCCAGTATATTCTCCTTAAGATGTATCTTTGCATCTGAATAGCTGGTCCAATTTGCTTCTTACTTGTACAAAACAGGAAGCACTTTATTTGACTGTTGCTCAGCATTTTTCCAGTATAAAAGTGATGTAAGAAAGAGATTCTTGCCACTACTTTGTAGGGGAAATTAAGTGTCCAAAAATGAATCTTCAAAGCCTCCATGTAACTGCTGAATCCTAGATTCTAGCCAAAGAAATATTGTAAGGAAGCCAAAGGAATAAGACAAAAGCAATATATTGAAGGATAGAAAATTAAAGGATTGAAATGGAAAGGGAATAACTTTTAAGTAGATAATATTCACAATTATGTCCCTATCTTGAAGAAAGTTATCTTTGCATGTAGCTGCTCACACACAGTTTTCCCCCACAGGTTCACATCCATGTTTCCTATTTTTCCTAGCAGCTGATAATTATTGGAGGAAGCACAAAAGGCTCTGTCCAAACATGGTTCCATACAATTCAGTCAAATTACAATAAAAGTAAAACTTCCAACTTCATTTTGCAAACATAGTATTTGCTCAGCCTTCTATAAAACAATTCTTCATCATTAATAAGCTTCTCTTAATTTGACTTCTGTTGTGATTTTTTTCATCCACAGACTATGTATGCTGCGGATCAGGTTAAGTTCTCATCCCGAGTTGCCAGTCCAAATGCTGGAGGTCCAGAGCCTGAAAAAAGGTAAGATTCTTTCAGCTTGCCAGCAAAAATAGCCTCCCTTGGTCCTTTCCATAGTCCAGCACATTAGGTGCCTAACCTCACTGCTCACTTTGTGCAAATACTCCTGAGCAGTATGGTCTCACAGCCAGTTTCTGTGTAAGCCTTGCAGTGCATGCAGCCCAGGCATGTAACTATGTGTAAATGCAGAGGCAGCACAGCTGTGTGGGGACCCACAAGGCAATATTGGGGCTTCCTCTGTGGTCCACTCAGGAGTCTCATCTCCCTCCTTTCCTGGGTGTGAGGCACGCCTTGCATCACTGCACAGGGATGAACCCTGGCAAAACACAGCTGAGCATCCTGGAAAGAGCTGAAAGAGCAACACCCATGTTAATGTACATCAGAAGTACAGGTAAAACAAGCGTGTCTGTGTGAGGAACTTTGTCGTGTGCACGTAGTCAAATGCCCTCAAACAAGATGACAGCAGGAAGAGCTGTCCTCATGCACGTATGACTTACATACTTTTTTATTTTTAAACACCTGAGAGTTTTGTGTTTGTTTTGCATAGAAAACACCTGGCATGTGCAGGAAAAGCTTCCTACTACCCTAACCTGAGAATGACCTGTTTTAACTTTCTGTCTTGAAATGGCACCAAAAGTACTTAGTCATTTGTGCATCATTGAGAAGAGGGATTTAGTGATAAGACAACCATAGACCTTACTCCTTGGTGATTCCTTCTTTGACAGGGTAAATCCCAGAGAAAAACAGTGTTAATAGAGCATGACGTTTTGAAGAATAGAGCCCTAAATGTTAACATTTCTGTTGTCAAGCCAGGTATTATGCTATGATAAAGAAAAAGAAATATTAAAAGAATTGTGAAAAGCTCTCTGGAATTAAGTTTCTTGCTGCTGCATTACTGTAAAGGCCATTAGTACCTCTCCCACTCAGGGGTCTTTCATCTTTCCTGCTATGAATTCTCCTTTTCTGGACTTGTTCATAATTTGCCTTTGTCAGGCCAACAAAGTAAAAACTGTAATTTGTTATATAGTCTAAAATCCTCAAGGCTCCTTTAGAGGTTTACATTTGGCAGAAACTATTTCTTTTTTTAAAATGTTTGCACACTCTACTCACCTCTGACTACAGCATTTGCAGTATGAGGTAAAACACACTGAGGAGAAGTGGAAATAATATATTTGATTTCAAATTTAATTTGAAAATTAACAAACAGGAGGAAGATTTTTAAGCAGTTCTTAGAAAGGTAGGGCAAGCTGGAAAGCTGAATCTTGAAAATATGAGGTAGGCCAGTAAATCACCTTCTTAAGGGTTTTCACAAGCAGCTTGAAGAGATCTTGGCGTCGCAACTTTTGATCGTCTTTGTTGTGTAAAATACTCATCATTTGTACGTTTAATTTTTCATCTGTTTCCTAAGATAAAATTAAGTAGGACCATGACTACTGACATGATCAAAATAAAGATACTAGGTTTTTTGTTGCTTTTTGCTTCTCCTTCCCAACCTCCCCCCACCTTCATCTATAATGATTATGGATATGCTCTGACCTACAGTATTTGAGAACTTTGCTTCCTCTTAGTGATTTATGTGTTTCTTGATACTAACATTTTTGGACTAAAATGCTTCTGCAAACAGAAGTCATACTGATATAAGCCTCATGATAAAAATGCATTTTCCCTATCTTGCAGCACTGTGCAACAAATGGTGAAACATTTTCCTAGTTGTTTTCAGGAGAAGTTTTATGGCCAAAAGGCGCCTCAGTTTCATCTGTGTAACAGGGCTGCTCCCAAGGAGACTGCACAGACTGAATTGAGACCTGATTTATTGACTTACCAAGATGGTCATTTTTGCTCTAAGGAAAAATCTGCCTAAGAGGACTGACTTGATAGATTGCTATTTTATTTTGCTTCAACAATTTAAATTAAACTAGTACCAAAGTTCTGTGTGTCAGTCCTCTAAATTCCTTTTCAAATTAACACTGAAAAGAAAATCCATCTATCCATATATATGTAAATATGCAAAGCCAGCTGCCAAACAGTGACATTATCCACGGGTTCCTGTAGGCTTGCAATAGAAATGAATGGGAAACTCTTCTAATAGTGCCAGGCTTGTATGATATTTTTGCAATAGGTGAGAAAAAGCAGCACCGTTCCATAAAAAAAGGAAGAGCATTTACCAATTGGAGCATGGGCAGATGTCACTGATAGCAGATGGTTTTAAAACGCATTTTAAGACAGCAGCTGCCTGTCTGTGTTATATTTGAAAGGGCTACCCTTGGTTAGAATATTGGATTAAATGCTTTTGTAAGAAGGCAGCCTTAGCAATAAAAAAAGCAAAAAATATCAGTTATTCTAAAGTCGTATATTCTGTTACATCCCTCCCAAAACTTTACTAAATAAAATATCAAAACAATAGAAAGACCATTTGTGTCAAAGTTTGTAAAAAGAGCAGAGACATACTTTTTCTGAATATTTTTAGGTGCTAAGACCAAGTGACTCCACAATGCTGTCTTAATTCAAGGGTATTATAGGACACTTTCAAGAAAAAAAGGGGCATATTAAGGAAGTCTTTACTGAAAGCTTTTCCAGTTGTATAAAGAAGGGGAAGAATACAAAATCTTTCCTCAAATGCAATAATCCCATCCAACAGTATATGTTGCAGACTGACTAGCAATGCAGTAGTAGTCTGTGGGTTGTAATGGACAACAGCCTGGTCATGAAGCAGGCACACACCCTTGAGGTGATACCACGAACCACTGATGGGGTTTTGTTCGTAAGAATGTAGTCGGCGGGCCGAAGAGAAATGGTGATTCCCTTCTGCCTGGAATCCATGAGGCTGAAGGTGGAGTGCAATGTCCTGTTGTGTTCCCTTGAGAGTGAGAAACTGGAGAGAGTCCAGCAGAATGCCACCAAGGCAGGTATGAGGCTGGAGTACGTGATATGTGCACACATATGTGTGGTTTATACAAGTATACACAGAAGCTGAGGCAGCTTTGTTCGGCTCGCAGTTGAGAGGCTGACTGGCTTGTGTTTGCAGTCTTTTGTACCTTATGCAGAGTTATGGAGAAAAGGAAGAAAACCTCTTTTCAGAGCAGAGAAGAATGCATACAAAGATGAATCACAGCATTTGGAAGCAGCAGCAAGACGAATTCAGATTGGATATTATGGGGAAATAAACCCTCAGTAAGAGAAGTGAAGCACTTCTGAAACAGGTTGTACAGAGAGGTTCAGCAAATCCCATCCTTGGGGATGTTCAAAACTTGACTTTTAAAGCTGCTTTTAATAGTCCCAGTATGTAATTGACTTTCCAGATCAGAAGGAATTACCATGTTTAAATGCTTGGATCTTCACTACAGTGGGTGATGATTTTAACCTCTATCTGGGCCTTCTATTTTTTACTTGCCTTCTGTCCTTGTCTAACTTTTTTCCTGATTCATTTTCTTTTGAAGTACTCTAAAATTTTTTTTCACCAGATCACAAGACAGAATTGCTACATAATTGACTTTGACGTTTGTTTATCATGAACTATGGTTAATAAACATAATAAATCTTGAACTCAGACAGACAGCTTTGGTTATCCAAAGCAAATCTTCCACATAGTTCCAGCAAGACCCTGTAGCAAAATATGCAGAAAAAATACTGGGATCAGAGTTCTGAACCATCAGAAGTGGAAATAATTGTTTAAACATAAGTGCAATAAATTTAATAAGTGTTTCAGTACTCTCCTAAATAACAATGACATTTCAATGAAAAAAAATCTTACTAAGTTGGCTCTCCTGTTGCAGTTCAGAACTGCAATTTTCTTTATTTGAACAGTTGCACTGTCTTGTATTTTTAAAATAAGTTTTTTGAAATCTTCTCTTGGAAAATTAAAATTCTTTAGGCTTGTTTATGTATGTCAGAATTCTTAATGTTGTACTCCTTATGGTCAGATTATCCATATACCTGTAGATCAGCAAGAAAAGTTGATGTCTGTTCAGCTTTTGATGTCAACATTTTAGTACCTAAAAATGCATGTCATTTAGCCCAAGAAAAGCATTTGTATGGAGATTTGCTTGTTTCCCTCATAGGCTACTAAAAAATTAAAATACATAAAACATCTGTCTTTGGTTTCTGGATCTGGCATGATATATCTGTCAACAACTTGCTTTCCAATTTTTATTTTTCAGCAGAGAATGGACCTGGTTTTAAGAATATCTCAACCATATTTTCGTAGAATGTTCATACGCAGTGATGCAGGCATATTTAACATATGATGCAGATAAATGTTGTTCATCTCTGGAAAAAATCCCTATAGTCCTTTTGAACTTTGCTCTGGAGAACAGAATTTGGCCTCTGCTTTTGTCTGTTTCTTGGTTACAATTATAATCATAATTAAATCACTACCTAGATAGATATGCTGTAACTGCACATATCCCTTACATTTTTCTATTAAATGGTTAGTACATTTCTGAACACAAACATGGGTCCCTAATGTCCAGTTAGCTGTATAAACCTCTTACACAGCTTGGCTGGCATATGACTTGAACAATGGATTTTGAATTCTACATAATTCCTTTTTTTTCCAAAGCCTAATTAAAATCAATTTCATGGCATTTCTCTGCTGTTAGGAAAGAGTCCGCTGGTAGATGTTTCAATCATTAGCAATATGGTGCTGCTGGATTAAAAACAAATTTCCAAATAACATAGCAATGACTGTTAGTCTATGATAATCCATGCAACTGTTAATGAAGAAAACCTGTTCTGCCTCTATACCTGAATACTTGTTGATGCCATCTCAAAACAGAGATGTCAAAAAGCAGTACTTTTTTTTAATATTTTAAAGCAATGTTCATTGCTTTTAGTTATGCAAATTTAATAATTTTCTGAATGTCACAAAGGATTCGGACTTTAAAAATATGGGCTTTCATAATTAATATAAATATGAAATATTTCAGAATTTAGTTCTAGAGACAAAATATCTCATACACTCTGGCTGCATCTAGAGACACTTTACCTTTGTTTGAATGTAGCACCAGTGATTATCTCTTAAGTGTTTTAAGTTCAGCTGACTGAAATTCTACACCTCTTTTACACAATGTAAGCCTGGTCTAAGGTCAGCAGCAAAACATTTCTGAAAGCTTAAAGAACCCAGTGTACAGCCATTAGACCAAATGGAGCCAAAATCTGGTCTTCATTGAGGGTCAATGAGCTTTGTCACTAAATAGCCAAAGTGAGGATTTTACTTCAGAAATTTGAAAAACAGTGATGTTAATGAAAAGTAAGCAAGAAAGAAGATTTTAATAAGCATTTTGGAGAGAAGAAGTGTGATTAGTAGGAAGGAGTGTTTGTAATTGAACAAGAGTCAGACTAGCACAGATATCACAGCCTAAACTCACTTTCCCTAGTGCCTTTTTTTTGCAGTAGGGTTGCTTGCCTGCCCTTTGAGAAGGAGCTACCATTACCTTTCACGTGGAGTTATTGTAGTTAGAAACACAGATGAAACAAAATCTTACTATTTCTGAATTAAACAACTGTAAATATATTTGGTGCACACATAGAAGTAAAAGTCCTTGCTCTGACTGATTTGGCACAAGAATTTGTGTATGAGTTCCTTACTCCTTAAATAACTGGATTATTGGTTATTATAAATTGTTGTGTCTTATCCCCATCTAAAGAAACCTTCCCAAACAAATTGTAATTAAAGTTGATGGATTCCCATCAACTCTACTTTAGATACATCAGTGTTTTTCACTAAAAAGAAAAATATTAGTGATTAATAGCTAGCTCTTTTGATAAAAACAAACAAAAATATCTGGTGTTCTTCCCCCAGTATTTTCTTTCTGACTAGTACATTTGTTAGTACCTATATTCATGGATAGCATGAGAAATTCACAGCTTTTCATTAAAAATAAGAATAAAACCCAAAACATTTAGAAAAGTTTAACAAATTGTTTTGGTAGATCTAATATATCAGTGATGGCATATTTGAGACAGACTCATGGGTTTTACTTCCTTTCTTAAATGGTTACCACCACACTCTTTTGTGTGACAGATGTAGTCCTTACGGACTAGGATCCATTTCATAGTGTTGTTTTCTAAATGAATTATGGAAGCTGTGTCAACTGTATTGATGAATTGAATTCAGATGGCAATCTCTGCTCTGCCCTCATCCACTGAGCAAGTTACTTCATCACTGATGGCAATCAGTTGATCAATCATTTGCCACTGACCAGCCCAGGTTGTGTCTTCCCAGTTGTCTTGTCTTTCATGTTTATGCCAACAGCTTCCATGAGGGCCCGTTTCATAATGTGTCCTGGGGCTGACTTGTAGCTGACTCCTCTGTTTCCCAGATCTCCTTTTTGGGAGGTGGGTCCATATCTGTGCTTTTCCAATCATTGAGAACTTGACCTGTTCTCCATGACTCTTCAAATGTAAAACAGAGGGACTTTGCTGTGCTTTTTAATCAACTTTCTGAGCACCCTCAGGCCCAGCCCATCAGGCCTCAGAAACTTTCATATGTTCAAAAGCTGCAGTTGGCTCTTAACTCTCTTCTTCACTCACTTGTTCACTGTTTGCTTTGTTGTTGGTTCTTGGCACTGAGACTTGGGGCTAACTTTACCCTTGAACACCTAAGCACAGAAAGCATTTAGTATTTCAGCTTTTTCTGTATCATATTTAATTGACCTGTCAGCTTATACTGACTTGTTCAGCTGTGGACCCACATCTTGTACTTTGGCTTGCTGCTCACGTACTAATGCCTTCTTTGTTATTCCTGGCATCTTTTGCAAGTTCGAGTTCCAGTTGAAGTTCTGTCTCTCCCACAACCTAAAGCAGTATTTCTATGTTCCTCTCTGGGTGCTTGTCCCAAAGTCACTGCTCAACCTGTCTTTGATTTCGTATATTTTCAAAAATGTTAGTAATGAGTAAAATCCACAGTAATGTGTCAATTCAAAAACTCAAAACAACAATAAGCGAGTTATTGTTGTGTCAATTATTTTTTACTTTCTTTCCTGTGCATTTGCTAAACTGTTTATGAGTTATTTTGACACTGTTATGAAGTTCAAAGGGAATACCTTGTATTGTAGAGGTTTGTTTCAAAGTTCTACCTATAAATTTTTAACATGAGTCCATGGTTAATCAAGCTGCTACTACAAAAGATTGTACATGTACATAATGAATGCTGCAAGGATTGTGTGCACTTGTGTACAGAAAGTGAATATTTCTATGAATAGTACAAGCTATAGACATAGAGAAATGAGAGAATTTTTATATAGGCATCTTTGAAGAGACAGCATGAGAAAAAGCAACTAGAGGCATTTGATGTGGGCTGGCGAGGAACTCAGGGAAGTGTGCTCTGTGAAATGTGCACGTGCACATGCAAAGCATACATTTGTTAGGGACAAAAGTGCATATGCCTGAAGACATTTATAGAGAAGAGTATTTTTATAGTGTGCATCTGTGTGAGGGAATTTGGGCATGAAGTTATAATTCTGTTTATATGTAGATAAAAGGAGAATATATGGATTTATTTATAAGTAAGGGCAGTGGATATAAGCAAGGTGATATCAATGTTCACTCCACATACATATTTACAATGTATGAACTTATAATTTTAATTGGAGGGATTCATCCCTAAGAAGCTTTGTTTGGTGGAAAAGTGAGAAGACAAAGTGGAAAAAAAAGGGAATGAAATAAAGATAATGAATTACACACTAAGATATAAGAAATTCCTTATGTTGCCATGATAAATATTTTCATTCTGTCAGTGTATCACATGGAAAAGTGTCATTATTTTCTCTATTCATAAAACTAAGTTTAGTTAGTATTTATGCGCCTGGCAGGACAAAAAAACCACACTGGTTATTTTTCCTGTTGTTTTCTTTAAATATTTTTAAACAGTAGCTCCACTTTGCCAAACAATTATTTTTGAAAAATCTATCAGTTCCTAAGAAACTTTTCAGGGATGAAAGAGTAGGTATATTTTTCTTTTTTGTGTGTTTCCTTGTAAAAATCTTATTCTGTCATGGACCTGTTCTATTAAATAGCATACAGCACTGATTATTACTTCTGCTTTGAGTGGCATTTCCCACCCTACCAGTCATTATCAAAAGAGACTTTGCCGTTAATTTCCTGGAAGATTCAAATGCTTCTATTTCAAGGTCATCTCGAAGGATAGTTTAAAGAGCTTTTTCTGTAAAATATGTATATTTACAAGAGCACGCATAAATGGTCACCAGGGAAGATAAGCTATCAGAGAGTAAAGAGATGTCTTTCCTTATACAGTTCACACACCAGTGAAGCAGATAAAATTGGTTTTGTACCCAGCCTATGAATACACTGTTAAGAACTCTGTCCTGAAAATTGATCTACTGAGATAAAATTCAATGCATCTCTTTTCATAAATATCTAACAGTGGCATCAAAATTCTACTGCTCTTGCCTGAATAACCATCTACCTGTCGTTCCAGCAGGTAGCAGGAGTGACTTCACTCATTTGCTCAAGACACACAGGACTGGGCTGCATCTGTAGGTAATTAAAGCCTTAGTTTTAGTGCACAGATATCTGAGTCCAAGTTTACAGTTATTAAAGTCAGATGCATGACTGATTATGAAATGTTAAGATTAAATCTGCATTTATTTTTAATAACAAAGTGATCCAATACTCATTAACTTGTCGTTTTTCAAGTCCTTCCATGTAGCTTTGTAGTCCTGGTCTTGTCTTCCCTCTCACTAGAGCATAAAAGTACTGGCACACTACACCTCCGTAGAAACAATCAGGCTGTAACATTACCAAGGCTCACTTTTGCTCTGTTAGTTCACTCTGTGGTCATGATCCACCTGCAGAAGCTTAAAATCACTGTTGTATGACATTTTTATATGGGCATAAGTGTGCATATGGGTTTTAATGGTCTTAAAATATATGGTCAGCTCAGTAGCACACAAAATCAAATGTGGGCATGAGCAGGCACATAAGGACGACTCAGAGCTGGAAAGTGCTCAGAACCTTGGTTCTGGTACACAACTATCAGCAATTTAAAACTATTATTGTAAAATAGAACTCACATTGCAGTGGCTCTCATGTGGCATCTCCTACAATTTTACCTTAGAGGTACCCTTCACTTCTCTTCACATTCTGCTTTAGGTAATACAGAAACCCCTAAGGTAAAAGGCAAATATGTGAGAATTTGGAAAATATACTAGCCAGTATAACTAATCCAGTTGCTGCTAGACCAATAGATGAAAGTCCTGCTTACTTCAACAGAAATGAATGCAGGTCATTTATTTCAGAAGAAATCATAACTAGATGTGATCAATATGATGAAGGCAGCTAAAAATCTCTGTTTACATGTAATTTAATATCCTATAAACAGCCAAGGTCCAGCACATTCATTTAGAAAAAACCCTATTTCCTTTTTGCTTTATTTTTTACAGTGTACCATAAAAAAAAATTTAAAATATAATTTTAATTCTATTTTATTTTTAGCTACTGGACATCTCATGTCAAAACACAAGTTAAGCGAAAGTGCCCAAATTTAGCACAAAGAAGATGATTTGCTGTAATGATTAAAAAAAGAATAAAAAAAAGAATAAAAAAACCACTTATTTTCTTCTGCTGGTATAGTTAGCAATTAGGTGAAAAAATTTTTTTGAAAACTTACTCAAGCTTTTGTGATAATACTGGACAAAACCAGTTTAGCTGTTTCTTTTCTAAGCCAAACAAAAAACAAAGGAACAAACTTACTGGAAGAATAGAGCTTTAAGAACACACCCCTGCATGGATGCTTGGGAAGGGCCAATTCAGTCCTTTATGCACCTGAGGGAACCTGTGTGGGGAATGAAAACGTGATCCCACGGTCCTGCTGTTGATGGTGCACTGGACTTGAGATGGGTGGTATAAACAGAAGTCCTTTTAATGTGTAAAACAGAAGGATGGATGTTTCCTGGTGAGGAATCATTCAATTTCTTTTACTAAAATACCAATTAAAATTTCTGCCTAAATGCATCAGAGCTGGAAATAAGGAGTTTTATGAATCAGGCTTAAAAAATAAGTATTTGCAAAGTGTAGTCCATAATCCTGATGAAATTTTATGGTAGTCACAGAGCTTTTTACAAAGGGTGATTTGTCTATTAATAAAACATGGTAGACACATATTATGATCATCATCTCACATTCACCATGAAACATCTCACTGTCAACTTTCAAAATATGGCTCCTCCATTTGACTGATTTTGAAAGACTATTCCTTTACAACACTGATTTCAGCTTCTAAACTATTTGCATATATTGCTATTCCATTTAAAAGAGCCACTCTCTTTTCAAGAGACCACTTCAAAAGTACGACAGACCTGGGCTGTTACATATAGCACATGCACAGAAATATTTGTGTTCCTATGAAAGCAAAAGATAAACCACTCCTTGAAAGAATAGGTATTTTTCTCCTTGATCAATGTTTCAACAGCATTTCAAAATCCTCGTTGGGAAAAATTTTTAAATTCTAAGTTTTTAAGTCTGAATAATTAGATTAATTTCAATATGTTTGAAAAACACTTGCCTCCTTGTAAAAAATTGTTTAGACATTTCCATTTGGTGCTTTGTTGAACATAGGTATTGTAAAACAATTTATGGCTGATTTCTCATATGTTGCTGATTCACTTCTTCATAGGAAGGAATTTAAAACTGATGCAAGCAATTGAGCTACAGAAGAGGAAGACAGAGGGAGAAGACACCTTAACTATCTTCTCTCATTTAGATATCCACTAACTCCTGTAGCTAGATTCACTTACTCAAACTTAAGGCTTGTGGTCTTGTTTAATATCAGCCAGTAATAAAGAGCTCTTCAGTGAAATACAGCTATATTCCTCTATTAACTGCAGCTCTTGAAGCAGTCATTGTGGAAAGGGAAGTCTAAAGCCTTCAATGTCAAGGCATTTAGAGGCACTCTGGCATCAATCAAGGTCTGCGTCCAGTAAGTGCCTGCTTACATTTACATGAAATATTCATACAGCTTTCAGTTTTGTTTTTCTCTCTCCTAATCATCACTTTTAGGAAGAAACTACAATCATCACAGTTAAGGGAGGGTGTTATGGGACGTGTAGTACCTTTCAATGTCAGACTTCCCACAGATAACTAGCTCTGTAATGAGGCAGCACACTGTATAGACCACCAAAGGTCTTCCTCACAAAGCCTGGCCTTGTTATCCTGCACTATTCATCTTCAAGTACACAACTTAAAGCAAATTAAAGTAATTAATTAGCCATAACAGATGTGCCAAAAAGTGATTTCAAATCTTGAAAAATATTTAACATTGTCTTTAAGTGAACAAGGTTCCCCCCCCTCCCCACCACACGTCCTCCAAACACAGCGTTCAGGTCTTCCACTATGTTCTTTTAATTGTAGCAGCACACGGAATCCTTTTAGACTAAGAGTGATTTATTCTTTTCATATTTTTTCTAATTCTTTTCATATGACTATACAGAGCTTTGAAAATGTCAGGCACTATGCCCTGTGAATTATTATTATCTATGTTTGGCTAGAGACCACCACTAGTCTTTTTCCCACCTTAAATATCACATCAACAAGTCTGTAGTAATATATGTAACATCACTGATGGTTCAGAACACAGTAAATACTTTTTTTATTTTTTAGATAGCATTTGGAATTACTTAGGAGTTTGGGCTAAATGGAAACACTGGGCATTACCTTCTGAATTAAGTATAAACATCATTTCTCATTATCCTTTATTTAGCCTCAGAGCAAATTCTTTTACTTCACCACTGATGGTAGTGGTGAAGTAAACACCTATAGTTTTCTTTATTATCAGACTATTAATATCAAAAATTTAGGTCTTATAAAACCTACTTACAAATAAGGACTTTAGCTGTTGTGATTTTGCTGCAGAAATAAGAACAGATCATAGAAGACTAATAAAAGCAGACAATATAAAAAGAATATCTAGTGTAGCTAATGCTGGAACTACACATGCAAAATAACATTCAATCATTAACTTGCAGTGTGTACAACTATATTAAAAGAACTTTGGGATTTATCACAACACATAGTTGTGATAAATATTTTAAAATATTAATAATTTAATAATAATAAAAATAATAAAATAAAATATTTTAATATGTATTAAAAATGTAATATTACCAAGACAAATATGAAAAACAAAGTTTGCATGATTAGCACATCACACACAAAAATATTCAGTTTTTTCACAGCATCTTCCTCTTCTCTCCCTTTAAATGCTCATACAGCAAACTACCTGCATTTGCATTATACTCTCATGTTGAGTCTGCTGGCATCATCAGTTTTGATTTTTCTCAAAAAAATCTGGATTCTCTAATAAATTACTATGCCAGAATTGAAGCTGATTGCCTAAAAATTGAATATAAATGGCAAAGTACTGAAACCTAGGAAAACATCCAAAAATGTCAATGTATTTGTTATATTTTAAAAACTTAACATATTTGTTTACTTTTAAAACAGTTAAAATCAAAGTTATCCTCTTTTATTATATTCCCTAAGTAACAATAAAAATAGAAAACCATGCTCATATTGTGCACATGGGAAAAGAAAAAGGCAACTCTGAATATCTGTTCCTCTAAAGATTATAGCATAGGTAATCAAAACCAATTTGAAACAATTTGGGCCGATAATCTTAATTTACCTCAAATAAAGACAGTTATACTTAAAAACACAGAATACAATTGTACTGTTGTTGAACATAAAAGCACCTACCATACAAACCCACAAGACATTCTTATTCATTCCTCTGCCTCTGCTTGGGAAAACCCATATTACAAGAAAAAATAGACCTTGAAATACAGGTGTTCTTTCATTTTTACTTGATTTGGAATGAAATATACTTCAATTTTTGTTCATTTTCAAAAAAGAGGAAAGACAGAACCTACTGATATGAAGCTGTGTAGGCAAGACACATTCACAGCTAATTTATAACAGTGGGTAAAGATTGCACAGTATCTGACTCAGAACAGAAACAGAAAAATCTTCCCTGAGGAAGCCTTGCTGAGTTTTAAGAAGTAATTCATGGTAGACTTATGGAAGATATTGTGAGCAGTTTAAGCAGCCCTGCTTTATAACACACTTTTCTAACTTGCAGTGTTTCTGGACTAGGATCAGAGGCTGTGGTGTGCAGAGATCCTCCTAGGAGCTGCTGATGGCCCGTGATTGCTACCAAATTTAGTGAAATCAAAGACAATCATCACATTCCTAGTTTCAAGCTGCTAATGTATGAAGCATTCTTTTTCTGCCATTTTCTTATCAGCATGGCAATATATTAGTTATGATAGTAATCTAAAGTGTATTCTTGTATGTACACTATTGCAATAAAATCTTGTCATTAAATGCTGTATTTTGTGCTTTCTAATTCTGCTTTATGTCAATAGTATTTCCAAATATTCAAGGTCTTGATAGATAAGATAATAAAATATGTCTGTGTTGAATGGTATAAATAGAACACAGACAAATGAAAATTATCCAGAGGCTATTTGGGATTCAAGCATCTTTTAAATAGAATTTAGTATTAAATTGCAGCTTTTAGTAAACTTTATAAAAACCCCAAACAAACCCCTGAATTTAATATAAGCTACTTACAAACCCAGTTGTATTCATCTCTAGTACTACCCAGCATGAATAAATCAAATCCTGAGGATGGAGATGCAGTATTTCTCTAAGTCTGACTCACAAAGTGGCATAATCCATTAGTCACCTCTTTGCATGTAAGCTTGGGTAGATGTTCAAAGTTGAGTTCTGGTTTTTGGTCTGACATCATCTATTGCATTTTTATTTGAACATTTCAAATGACTAATAGTTTTCTGATGCTTTTTGGAGGTTTTTTTTTGGGTTCTCTGAGGTGATTTGAGAATGGCATACAATCAGTTTTGGTTTGGTTCATATTTCAAGCTATGTTGAAACCTGCTGAAATTTGAAGAGTTTGAATCAATTGTAGTCCATCATACCTGTGGGATATCTTTAATCCCACAAGTTGTGGAAACTTAAGTGTAGTGTTACCTTTTGATCTCACTGCAATGATTCTGAATATAACTGGCAAAAGCAATGTTAGCCAGACATGAAAGAATTTACTCTCTCATGTTCTGCTTCCTAAAGTGTTCTCATAGCCCTTAATAACATTGGACTCTGGTTTGTGTGCATGTACAGTGCAATGATTTCTACTGTAGACTTTTGTCAGAGGCACAATCTTAAAAGGCTACCAAACATGGAATCCTTTTGAAAAATTATCTCTAGAACAAATATGGGGTTTTGAAAATATTATTCATTAGCAACATTCTCTCTCTACTGGCTTTACTCTTAAAACTAGTAAACACTGTTATTGAATAATTTTACTTTACATCCATGGATCCCAGATATTTCTTTTAATAACCTTGCATTTCTGTACTGTTATTACTTCTGTGAAAAGAATCCAAGATCTAGCCTTGTGCTTTGTAATATTTACAGATGCCTTGAATGCCCTTTGGATTGTTAACTATCTGACTTCATCAATGACTGTTTGTCTAGCCAATGCTACAGGTGTCAATGACACATGAGCACATGGCTGCAAATCCAGCTTGACAGACCTATGTAACCCACGTACTATCAAAAATGGATTACAGAAATTCAAATGTGTTTGTAAATGTCACTTCAGATTACTTTTTTATTTCCCCCCCCTTGCAGTATAATCCAGTATGATCCACATTACTTATTTTAAAATGATGGATAAGTTACCATCCAAATTATTTGTAAGACACAAATGACCATTGTATGTCTCTTTGAAGTTAGAGGATGTATTCTGTATGACTCAATCATTAAATCATCTTACAAATGTCTAACAAAGCACCTGCATTTAACCATACTTCCTATATTTACATTTTTGGCCTCTTTCTAAGATCAGGCATAAATCCATCAGGCCACTTTAGAACTTCAGAACTTCCTTCTTTTACATATATACTGCTCATTATCCAGAAGTTATTCTGTCCCCTGTGTTAAATTACTTTATGCTGCAGCTTAAACGAACATGTCTTGCTTTCATCTGGCATTTCAAATAGGGCAAAGACTGCTGTACAATTTCCAAACACAACTGTGCTAACAGAGATGAATTACTACAGTTTATATAATTTATATTAGGAATTCATAGACCTAGCAAAAGGGATTAGTACATTTTATTTCAGGGTAGGAGATGATCCTGTCATTAATGGTCGATACTTTCATCATCTTTTAAACCTTAGGAATTTCCTGGGTGACAAGACTGTAAGGACATATCAGGGATTCACAGCTGTGAGCTTTATCTGGCCGTGTACTGCTTTACTTTCAGTATGTGGACTACGTTCCATCAAAACTGGATTAGACTGTCAATCATGTCCTGCAATGTATATTGTATTATGATTTTTTGAAAATGTCACTGAGATCAGAGTAATTTCTTGGCTAATTGCATCTTGTCTCTTCTTAATACTGTGCATTTAATGGTTTCATTACCTTACATGACAATCACGGAGTCTAGTCCAGTATTAAGGGCAGTTTTACTTTTCTTTATTAAAAAAAAAAGAAAGAGAAAGAAGAAAATGTAAGGAATCCTCAATCCTTTTAATAACATGGAAAAAATATTTAAGACACCTCTATATTTGATTAAATGAAATAAAAATGTGTTTGTGGTGTGTGTATTGTTCCCTGTGGTCTGAGATATACATACTAGCAGAGATTGTTTCTCTAATCCCAAAAGCACACCTTATGCTTAGCACTGTATTTTCTTCTCTTCTCCTGTTATGGAAATAGATTAAAGAAAATATTAACTTTTAAGAAACTGTCACTCATTACTCATAGAGCTTCCATTTTATGTATGGTTTTCTCAAGGGAAAGGCTCCCAAATGCAAAAATATTTATGTTTCAATATTACCCATTTAGGCATGAGAGATTCATTTAGATGAATGTTATAGTAAGTTTCCCCATGTTTCATTAAATGATAGTTTGCCAACGGCAAAATGTTCTGTTGATATGTGTCAGAAGTAAAGGAGTTATTGGAGGAATTGTTTACAAAAGTAGTGAAGTCAACAAACTTGTTTTGGTTGAAAATAAGGCTCCTCTCAGAACCCAAACAATTACAGCTGTTAAGGCACTCATATATACCAACAGAATGCTATGATGATAAAAAACAGTGATAGGCCTAATTTAGGAGTTATTCTTTAAGTTGTTATAATGAGTACTTAAAGTAGGAAGAAAACAGTGCCTAATCAGAAAGGTTGCATGAAATGCATAGCAGTGTAGGGGAAGGTGGTGATTTAGGATGGGACTGAGCAAACCATGCTTTCAAACATTGTACTACACCCCCTCTGCCACACCGAAATACAAGCTTTACTCATCACTGTAGTCTTATGTAAGTCACGTAACAGGCATGTAACTATGTAAGTCACTATGTAACTTACATAGTTACGTGCCTGAAGCTGAACATACACAGTTTCCTGAATGTTTTTAGTTCCTTTAAGCAAGGGAGGGGTTGTCTCCATTTTTGACATCCAACTTGCCTCTAAAAACCCTCACACTCCACCAGGCAAGGCAAAGTATCTGCACTTCTATCATTCTGCAGTCCTTCTTTTTATACTCTATCAACTAATTGCAAGCTACAGGGGAGAGAATACACAGAGAAGATAGACATATACTGCCAAGGATTCCTGGTAGGGGTGCTTGTAATGAAGGACACTCTTGCATTTGGATCTGACAGCAGCTGGAAAATCTAGTTCAAATTTGCTGTGGCAGGTAGAAAGGGTGAGAATGATAAAATATCCAAGGCATTTGTAAATACTCTAACTTGCTAGCCATCTGTGTGGTTTGCATCCAGTTGGTGTGGATTGCTCCTATCACTTGTATAAATGTAAGCTGACATATTTTTAAACATGCTTTCTACGATCATTTGGTTGAGAATGTCTTTTATTTAAACATTACAACACATTTTATTGATACTCTTGCAAAATAGGAATAATGATTAAACACTGCATAAAATTACAATGCATTTTGCTGGAGAAAACTGATCTTATGAGAGGATGCACATGTGCATCCATGAGTTGCTTAATTCCTGGTAAGTTTCAAAATCAAGAAAAGGTCTTTAGTACCTCACAAAGGGACTACTTACACTGTTCTGAAACAGCTGAAAATTCTGGTGAGGTGGTGAGGGGAGAGAGAAGGAGAAAGCATGACAAAACCAGGGCTTCCTTAAGCTAACAATGGAACATAGTCCTGGAACCTTGTTTTTAATTCCACTTTCTATTACATTAGTATTTGGTCTCCATATATTTCTAAGAACGAATTGAGTTAGTGATGTTATTAAGATAGGCAACTCATAAAAACATATGTACATTAAGATATTATGTCTAAGGACACTAGCCAAACTTAACAGAAGGAAAGAATTTAACAAGCAATGGATGTGTAAACAAAACTGGCCTTTCTCCTGTGACAGAGGTGGAGGGAGAGAAAGAAAAGGAGTTCTATATTCCCAACAGCTGTTTATCTGCTAAAATGTATGGAGAGAGAAACAACTAGTTTGTACCAATTAAAAAGAATCCCTATCCATGCTTTTTGTTATGTATATCTGAAAAACACTGTGCTTTGCTAAAAATCTGTTAGTAGGGAAACAAGAAGGAAAAATCCTCTCAAGAATCTTTTGATATCCCCTTTTCCTTGAAAGCATAGCACATGTGAGGAAACTGCTCCTTAGATTATCACCTTTATCTGCAAGGCACACATAAAATAACATTCTGTGAATCTGGTTCACAGCATGGGCTGCGTGATGGTCTGTTGGTCACTTTTTCTAACAAAATAGCTGCATATAAAGCAAGCAAAATAAGATTTTTTGTATTTTTAAAAAGCACAATTTATTTGTAGTGGAATGTATTAATCTTTTTTTTTTTTTACCATGGTTTAACTTGTACTGACATCAACTGTGACCTTTTTTGAACATGAGGGGGCCACTATTTCCAGGATACAGGACGCTGCTATTCTGGTTGACCCAGAATATTTTGGAGGTGTCTGTTGTCCCCTTGAATAGACTTGATTGAGTCTACTTTCCACTACATGACCTAAATTAAAGTCTAGTAGCAGTATGACCACACCAGCAGAGGTAAATGCATTTGCTGTGAAGTAAAATACACCTTCGAAAATATTTTATGTCTGTCAAAACAGTTTTTGAGTTAGAAATCACACTTATCCATAAAAAGAAAAAAAATCAATTACACATTTGAGAAGTAGATAGCTCCTTCTGTCTACTGTGGTAAATTCATCCAAATAAGCAAATATATTGCAAGAACTGAAGTAAATAAACACATCTCAGAAGATCAATTAAGGTTTTCTGTAAGATAAATTCATAAGATACAGATTTTCAGAGACCAGAGACAGAATCATACAGATGGGCTCATTTCAAAGTTTGGTAATATTGTCAAAAAATCCCTTGATGAAAATTTTCTCCAGTGGTCATTCTTGGACAAATGGGGAAAGTCAAATAAGGATCATCAGGAGAGAGGGCACTAAACATTTTTTTTTCACCTGCAGTTAGTTGAATCATCAAGGAATTTGGGGACTGATTGGTGATGAGATGTTGAGGATTGCAGCAATACCTTCACCTATAATATTTCAAGCAGCCTAACATATTTTCCTGATGAGTGAAGGTCTTTATCAATATGTTTAGAGTCTATGGTTAGTTTAATGGTGGTGTGGGATAGGAACACTCCCCCTCCTCCCCAAAAAGCAGTACATGACCTGACTTAACAGCATGCTGTTCAATGGGTTATCATTTACCTATGGACAGGCTAAACCTTATATTGCCTTTTCTTCTGACACACTAATAATGTGGACAAAAATAGTATATATCTGAAAAAATAATAATGGTCTTTACACTGGGGAAGAAAAATTGCTATGATCTGTAATTTGAAAGACATTTCAGTGAAGATCCTTAGTAAACCTCAAACCTGAGGACCTGGACTTGGGTCAGTGAGTCTTCATAAATTTCACATAAGCTTTAATCTACATTGATCTTAGGTCTCTTCACACTCTTGTGGTTGCAAGTACTTGAAAAACTTCTGTTTTACCAAAGTACAGAAATGTAAGTGGAAGTTCAATGAAATGACTAGAAGCCAGAAAATTCAATTTGCTTTGAAATTAAACATGGAAAACCCTCTAGGCTTGCTTTTTCTCTAGTGTTTATCCCAAATTCTATAAAGTTATGGATTTGACATCATCATTGGTCAGAGACTTCCATTAATAATTCTTTTTTTTCCTTTATGTCTGCTATGATCAGCCAGTTGTTACAATGATATTTGAAGATGTTCAAGATGGGCTTGAAGAAGATAAGTGGCTTCTTCTACTCCCTCTCTTTTTTCAAAGTGTGGGGAGAAAAGGATGCCATACTAACTGCATGCTATCAAAATATTTTCCCTCTACTTTCCAGATCTAGAACAACCACCCATATATTTATTGTATCAGGATTCCTTGCTGCTTGAAGGCTAGAATTCATTCATCCTTTTTCTTACAGATGCAGACGTAGCACTAGAAATATCTCTCTTTTCAGGACAGGAAAAGCCATTAGATGAAAATGGACTAATGATGTACAGTTGACCTTCAAATATCTCCAAAATTGGAACCACACTTGTATTTGTCCAGTCCAAACTACAGGTTAAAGCAGTCTAAAAACTGTTTTGCATTACACTGGCTAGGACTATTGAGATGCGCTTTCTTTCTTGGTTTGCCTGGCAGAAGGTCACCTCGGCTATGCTGCTTATAGTGGCATTTAGGCAAAGAGGTAACAAAAGAGCTCAGAATTAATTCTGATTAAATATACATCAGCCCAAAGGTGACCTCAGAGTGATGCTAAGCCAGCTCGAGGGGTTTTACGCTGTCTGAGCAGTACAAACTTGCTGCTAGGTACTACAGCATCTTGACTCTGTGGAGTGATCTCCAAATCCCTTTGATTCCTTTCCCTATGACTGGAAAGGACCAGTCATAAGAAGGAAGAATCACAGAATATTTTGAGTTGCAAGGGACCTGCAAGGATAATTGAGTCCAGCTCGTAAGAGATTGGCCAATATGGGGATCCAGGCCACAACCTTGGCATTGTTAACACCATGCTCTGGCCAGCTGAGATAATCTCAGCATAAAAGCAATCACTCTTCAAAGGAGACATACTAAAGAAAGGCCAGCTGGGTCTCCTCTCCTCCCTGCACAGGAATACACCATTAGAAAAGGTAAAAATTAAGATTTCTTCTCATTTCAGGTTTTGGAAAAAATATTTCGCATTATTTGAGTAGGTTATTTGCAATGCTTTCATGTACCGCCATAGTGCATACATGAGATTTGGAAAGAAATATTTGTAGGAGGCTGATAGATTTACCAATAATTAAGATAAAATTAGTGTAATTAATAAGAATTTATCAAAATACTGCTGTCTAGAAAAACCCGCATTTTTATTTACTTTTTAAGTATACAGCCTACTCTTTAATGTTTTTATTTTTTTAATCTAAGTACAAAGATTAATGGCTTCTCCCCCCAAGTACCTCTAAGAATTTTCCTCCCTTTAACTGAAGTTGACAGAATGAAGACACACAGACACACATAGCACTCTCCAGGGCACTATAGAAGCACATTTCTTTTTTCTTTCTTGGTCATTTGACTGATTTTTCAGATACATTCATACTATATACTATGTGAGTGTTATACAGTGTGTCTCTATATATAAAAGCAGGTTGTATCATAGAACCATAGAATGGTTTGGGTAGGAGGGGACCTTAAAGATCATTTAGTTTCCACCGCCCTTCCATTGGCAGGATTGCAAGTCACTAAATCAGGTTGCTCAGGGCCTCATTCAACCTGGCCTTGAACAGTTCCAGGGATACGGCATGCACAGTTTCTGGGCAACTTGTTCTAGTTCCTCATTCTTCTCAGAGTAAAAACTTTCTTCCTAACATCTAATCCAAACCTGGCCTCCTTCAGCTTAAAACCATTGCCCCTTGTCCTGTGACCCTCTGGTTGTATAAAAAATCCCTCTCCCTCCTTTTTATCAGCCCCCTTAAGGTTGCAGTGAGGTGTCCCTGGAGCCTTCTCTTCTCCAGTCTGCACAACTCCAGCTCTCCCAGCCTGTATTTGTAAAAGAAATGCTCCATCCCTCTGATAATCTTTCCTCTGCACTCACTCCAGTAGGTCCATGCCCTTGTATTGAGAACCCCAAAGCTGGAAGCAGCACTCCAGGTGGGGTCTCACAAAGGCAGAGTAGAGAGGGAAAATCACCTCCCTCAAACTGCTGGTTGCTCACCTTTTGGTGCAGCCCAGGATGCTGTTTGTCTTCTGGGCAGTGGGTGCACACTGCCGGTTCACGTCCAGTTTTCATCCATGAGAACCCCAACTCCCTCTCTGCATGGCTGCTCTTGTTGACTTCCCCCAGTCTGTACTCATATCTGGGATTTCACCAAACCAGGTGCAGGACCTTGCACTTAGACTTGTTGAACTTCATGACATTCTCATGGGCCCGCTTCTCAAGTTTGTCAAGGTCCCTCTGGATTCTCAGGTTTGTCTGGTCCCTCCTGCTTTCTGTTGTGTCAACTGCACCACTCAGCTTTGTGGCACCTGCAAATATGCTGAGGGTGCACTTGATCTCACAATCTGTGCTGTTGATGAAGATATTGAAGAGTAGTGGTCCTAAGACAGAGCCCTGAGGGGTCCCACTTGTCATTGGCCTCCACCTAGACATAAAGACATTGACCTCAACTCTGCCTGCATCCATCCAGCCAATTCCTTATGCACTGAATAGTCCATCTGTCAAATCCATGTCTTTCCAATTTAGAAATAAAAATGTCATGTGGGATTATATGCAAGGCCTTACAGGAGTTTAGATAAATGACATCTTTCAGTCTTCCCTTGTGATGATCATTGCTGTCACTCCATCACAGAAGGCCACCAGATTGGTCAGGCACAATTTGCCCTTAGTAAAGCTGTGCTGGCTGCCATGGATCATGTCCTTCTTTTATGGGCCTTAGTGTATCTTCTAGAAGGACCTACTCCATAATCTTCCCAGGCAGTGAAAGGAGGCTCATTAATGTGCAGTTCCCTAGATCTCCTTTTCTCTCCATTTTAAAAATGGAAGCAATGACTTCTTCTTTCCAGTCACCAGGAACTTTGCCTTATCACCATGACTTTTCAGGTCTGATGGACCTGAAGGCTTGAAAAAACATCAGTGACTTCCCTCAGGAACCCAGGATGTGTGTTAGCAGGCCCTATAGACTTCTCATCCTGATGACAGGACTCCAAGTTATAAAATCTTAGAAACATGAAATAATTTAACCCAGCTGTTTATCAGGGGCCCTGAACAGTTTATTTATTTTCATGCTAGGTTTACACTGAATACATGAGGTCCTGAGATGGTGTTGATGTTATTGAGAAACAAAGCATGAACCACAATGAAGAAATCCATTTAATGTAGTTTTAGTGATTCCCACAGAAAAACCTTGAATCAACACAAATTTCCTTACAATTCACACAAAATATTTGCAAAAACGGATGTCTGAGATCTACGATGTTGGCAGATGTGAAAAAAATGTGTTTTCTAAAATTAAAATGTGCATGGAGTTACATCCTAAATAAGATTCACTATGGCAAATAAAGCCTTCAAACTATAACTTTTTATGCTCCAGTATAGCATGAAAAATATCTGGGTAGAAATAATAAATAAAAAGAATTACTGATAAAAAACAAAAATGGAAAGTACCATTTAAAATCCTGCATATCCTCTCTTCTTTAACCCTATAAGCAGTTTATTTAGGTCTGGTGTTCTAGCCCTATGAATGAAATCAGCAGGAAAAAAGATACAAGTGGCTAACTAGAATCAGAATTTTGCGTGGCTGTATATTTTAATTTCATGATAATTTTGTTTTAAGCAGTTTCAGTTCCATAGCTGGGCAATCCTTCAGGGGATAAAAAACAGGTTTTAGAATTCGATGTGATTCCTTTTGGAGTCACATTGACTTTAATAAATACAGATTCATGCCTCTCACCCTGCTTTAATTCACAGGCCAGTCTGGATATTTGCAAACATGTTTATTAGGAGAAAATACTTTATAATATTTTAAAACATCTTCACAGTATTTCACATGCATAATAATTCATGCAAAAATGTGCTAAACACTGGGGGTTGTAAACATGATTACTAATACACAGCACTTATGCAATTATGCATAAATAATGCTGTGTCCTCATAAATCATTACCACGTGAATGTGGTAATTTTGCTAGCAGAACTGCTTATTGGCTGGCCCTAAAGCATTTCCTAAATCTCAGGTGGACTCAAGAGGCAAAATAAAGAAATGAAATGTGGTAGAATTCCTCCTCCCCCATTACACACACACACACACACACTCTCATCTGATTTTGGGATTTAGATACAGTGAATTAAGAATATGGATCACATTTATGCAATTCTGATTTGGATGCAGATACTGCTTATATTCTGAAATGCTTAGAATGGGATTTTGCTTTGTGCTTGCCTGTATAAAATCTCTTCATTTGCCATTCTAGTAGTAATATTTAGCCCTTATTTATTCAGTCCAAGATTTGTCTTTTCTTGCTTCTAAGCAGCTGGATTTTGTTTTCCCAGTGAAAAACTACCCTGTGCAGATGAAAGCACNACACACACACACACACACTCTCATCTGATTTTGGGATTTAGATACAGTGAATTAAGAATATGGATCACATTTATGCAATTCTGATTTGGATGCAGATACTGCTTATATTCTGAAATGCTTAGAATGGGATTTTGCTTTGTGCTTGCCTGTATAAAATCTCTTCATTTGCCATTCTAGTAGTAATATTTAGCCCTTATTTATTCAGTCCAAGATTTGTCTTTTCTTGCTTCTAAGCAGCTGGATTTTGTTTTCCCAGTGAAAAACTACCCTGTGCAGATGAAAGCACAGACTTAAAAAATAGAAGAGATTCTCCTTGCAGCAGTGATTCTGTGGCACTGCCCAGTGGCTGTACCATGGTGTCACAATAATTTATCATATGCAGAATGGGGCAGTATGAATCTGACTTGTTTGAGTGCTTCAGTGGCCTTATTTCACAGACAGAATGTGGGACAGGGCACAACAACAGCAAAGGGCCCTGCAAACCCCTGGTTACACAATTCGCCAGACACATTTTTTGAAGTTCCTGAATGGACATGACAAAAGCAGCAGCAAAATGGGTCTCTAACTACAACACATCTCCAATGGGAACTGGGCAAATTCCTTCCTCTTCTTGAGGCATATTGTCTCCCTCAAACCTTTGTTTGTACACTTTCTTATCTAAAATGAGAAAGGGAGCACCAATTCAAGGCTCAAGCATTTATCTAAATAGCATGAACCAAAATTTACATTTTAATTAAATATTAATTGTCTTAAAGCAAACAATATTAAAATATAATATTATTAATTGTTCTATGTCCAGTTGAAGGGTTATTCCATCATTTATTTCATTTGGTGGGGTATTTTTGTGGTTTTGTTTGTTTCTTTTTCTTTTTTGAACCTGCTGCTCTGTTGTAGAATATTTATAATGTAATTCTTGTGCTGGTCTTCCCAGAAAATACAACAATGCTAATTTATTATATACCAAAGTACATTGTAACACTGGGAATTACTATATTGCCTTTACATCAAGTGCATTGCAGTAGTGGCTGTAGGCCTGGGACCAGTTGTGCTTAGGTACAGTATAAACACTGAAGAGTCTGTGACTTGAGAAGTTTATGGTTTGGCACCAGAGACTGCCTCTAAACAATCACTTGTGTCTCCCAAACAGGCATGGCCAATGCAAGGCCCAGAGGAGCAGTGCCAGCCATAAGATTTATTGCAGTACAGGGAAAAGTATCTTTCCATACAGCTGAAAAACACACCTCCTTTGTAAATGCGCCCATCATCCCACAGTCTGAGGGAGTGATGACACCATTTTACACATCCTTGCTATTCTTCAAGTAGTCTGAAGAACAAATGCACTGCCATGAGGAATAAATGCCTTTGCACACTGCTCCCATTCCCCATTGCGGGGCCGGAGGCAGGGAGGGCTTCTTCCCACAAACACTGTCTCTGGGGAAGAACCATAATAGACCTACAGTCTAGATTTTATAACTCTAACCCCAGGCAGCACTGAATAGCCAGAAATTATACAATCACAGAGTACGTTTCATATCTGTAGAAAAGAAGAAAATTTCATTTCACAGCAAAGTGTGGGGGGCCAGTGATTGGTAGGGAGCAGTCCTTCGCAGGAAAGCACCACTACAGGTTTTCCATGATAGCTGGAAAAGCTGCACTGGGCAATTTGAATGCTGTCCCTGTGATTTATTTTCTTTTATTCTTATTCTCACTAGTAATTAAATGTAATAAAAAAAGTGGTTTTGTATTGCTAAGAGTCAGAAAAGATGTGGGGGAAATACAAGAATGTTTTTTCATCCATGCTAAACACATTCTGCCTTTAAATATAACAAAGAAATAGAAGAAGAAAAAGAGAGTATTTTTGAAAAGACCTTTTAGGACCATAAAGGACAACTTTATTCACCATGTGTAGAGAAGACAGTGTTGCTGGCTGATGATTACCTTTGTAACAGCCCTGATAAACACTGCATACATGTCTATCATATGCAGTGCAGCTATGGCTGCATTATTCCTCCTTCTGACTGTATGGCCAGATGAGGAGGAAAAGGAAAGTGCACATCAGGAAATAAATGCCTGTGGGATTAAGTTTTCTACAACTTTACTCAGGTGAAGTCATCCTGCTGATATCAACAGCACAAACCAGATGAGTAAAGCTCAGCATGTTTACTAGTGTTTGAGAATTACAGCCTTCATTTGTGATTCAAAGCCCAAGCCTGCTGCCACTGAATCAATAAAAGAGTTTTGCATTAGCTACAGTGGTGTAGGACTTCACCTCTACTTGTGATTTCTGAAGACACTTCACTGACATTAAAATGCACTTTGCTTTGTAGCACAGGCACCATGAAGAAAAGAAGGGACAATGTTTGTTCCCTAGCTTTTGGATGTGTTTACAGTTTCACTGTAGGCAAAAGGTGTCTAAATGGGTTATCATGCCTAAATGAATTATATTTCTGGGAAAGTTTTACATATAAGATTTATATATTGTCTGAGAGAAACATATAGTAAAAAACAGCATGCAATTGCCATACTTCTAGAGCCAGTTAAAACTCATTAAAGAGTCCATGGCAGGAGCATGTGTTTTAAAAATCACTCCAAGTCTCTGAAGGTATCATAAAATGTACTTTCATCATGCACACAACATCTACAAATTCTGATTGGCATTTCCTCCTTCCCTGAAAAGAGAGTCTGGCTCAGTTTGCAGCAAATATGACAATGGGCTGTGCAAATGTACATCTGAAACACAGCCCTTTCGGGGTTAAGCATTCAAGCTTATATGAGAGATCATCAGTTTCGGGTCAAAGTGCTGTTCTTAAATGATCAGTGCAGAACAGAAAAAAAAAAGGCATTGAAGTGACCTTGCTGAGGGTCTAAAACTGTGCTAAAGCCTTTTCTGCATGATTAAGTGAGCAGAATCTTAGATTAGCTAAAAGCAGTGCAGAAACATAATGAGTTCACTTATTTTGGAGCATTTAATAACAGTTATAGACAGTTATGTGATCAGGCGGAGTTATGACTTATTCATTCTTTCATTGCTATTAAAATTACTGCATTTGAGGTTTTTAAAGTCATTGAAATAAAAAAGTCTGATTTATGTTAGGAGAATTTAGCTTGCCCTTTGGTCTCTCCATTTTTAAATGATATAATTAGACTTTTTAAAGACCATTCTAAAAGCATTATTAGCATTTTCTATAGCTGAAAGTAAATGCATGTTTTGTGGGTATTTTAATTTTAAAAAGAAGAAGAATAATACTTGGTACAAACAGCAATAGGTTGTTACAAAAAGAAGTATTACATAAAATTTTCTTAAAGGTTACTCTGTGCATTTATATATATGTGTACACGCTGAGATGCACACACATAAACACATGACTAAGTGTGAGCACACATACATTTAGTGTATATATGAACAGGGTTCCAGATACACAGAAAAATAAGCCTATCTGGGAGATGAAGGCAAGTAGAAGAGCAAGTTCCATAGGACATATTAACTCCTGACCTTTAACATATTACCTCACAAATTACAAAGCCATCCATCAGTCTCAAGGGAGAAAAAGTGCTTTGATCAAAACAAAGGGACTTGCAGGTGTTTTGAATTAACAGTGAGCAATAATCATTAAAAAGCACTGGGATGAGTATGGGAGTGTCATGAATGTATGCACATTTTAACATACAATCAAGTCCTAAGTCTTAGCATACACATTACTTTCAAATTATATTTGCATATTAATTATTAATCCCTACAAGCATGCCCAGTGTTTTCAGTATCAAGAACACACATTTTATAAATCGGATTTTAAGCTTATTCAAAACACTCACAACACACAGACCTACAACTGAATACTTTCACACAAGACTCTGTGTATCTTTCTGCAAAGGCCAAACAGGTGAACCAAAACACTTTCCTTTCACATTTAAATAACAAGCATTTCCTACATTGTTTTGGCTTAGAAAATAAAATTTCCCATAAGATTAAGAAATTCTGCTTTTAGTTGGGCCCCAAGGGAGAATATCTTTGCTTACAAAAATCACGCTTGCAACAGCTTCCTTAACTGAAAGCTCTTTTTATGTGTGTGCCTTGTATGTTTATTCAGTAGACAGTCTGGATTGCTCATTTTGCTGCTCAGAATGCAGTGTGCTTTTCTATTAAAACATATTATTAAAACTAAATCAGAAAGAAGCTTATTTAGTAGTCCTTTCATGCACATGACTGATGGGAATAAATAAATTATCAGACTAATATCTGATTAAAACTTGATTAACATGCTAATAAATTATGCTAGAAATGTTGGGGTTTTTTTAATTTCTCCACTTTTACTTAAACATCCTAATTGACACTTCAATTATTTTGTTCTCTGAATTTTTGCCTTCGTTACGAATAACAGTTGAGATAAATTATTTCTTTGCCTGAACTTGATATGAAAAATGATCAATTATGATTATTAAAGCTCTCTAGTAATCTGTTAATTATTATTAAAAAAGTCACTTAATTTTTGTTTGCTAAGTGGAGACCATTATATTTATTGCTGACAAAAAGCTGTAAGGTGCTCTGGAACTGCGACTCCATAGCCAGGGCAGGACACGCAGACAGCTCAGAGGACTGCCAGCTGGAACGTCCCCATGCTTTGTGCAGGGTGACACTAACTTTGGTCCATCAGCCTCACTGCTCAGGGAGATTACAGAGCAGTCTGTATCAGCTTCACGTGCTGCTACTGACTGCATGGAAAAATACACCCATGAATCTTGTAATGCAGACTCCTGCCCACTAGAGACTGATCTCAGCCCAATAAAGCATGTAACTCAGGACCCTCACAGTTTAGACTTGAACTATGGTCAGAAAGGTGAGAGGCCAAGGCTTCATCCACTAAGCCATTTACCCTTTTCCTTTGTAAGGAAGATTGATTTTTAAAAAGCTATTAACCTTCAGCAATTTATCTCATCAGATCATCTTCATTTTGTTCCGCCTATAATAAGGCTGTATTATATAGTTTAATTTTTCACTTCATTCAGATAGGCTACCTAAAAAGAAAAAGATGAAGGAAAAAAAAACAGACAAGAGAGAGAAAAAAATTATAAAAAACTTTGCAATGAAAATGTTGTGAAAACAATAGAAACTTCAAATGCTATTATGTCTTGGAAACACAACAATGAAAGATGTAAGTGTGTATACAGAGAACCCCGTTGGACAAAAACTTTCAGTATTTCAGTCTTTCATAATGAAAGGATGATATGCTGTGCTTACCTAAGCTATTCACAAGACAGAAGGAGAGTAGTATTCTCATTTCTTGAGCTTACTCACAGTAGCATCAAGACAACCCCTATCCTTTCATTTCTATATTGTCAAATAGAGATGCTCCCTCAGCAAAATAGAGCAGCTCCAAGGAAATTTGGTATTGAAATTTAATGTTCTGCTGGTATTGAGAGAAATGCCTCAGTGAAGTACACAGAACAGGGGACTGTTTTAGCAACAGTGTACTTAACACTAATTTTCAATGCAATAGAGCAAGTAGGGGTTGCTTGCTAGGAACGAAATTATTTCTGGTTTAACGATTGATTTGGGGAAGGAAAAAACCCAACATATTTTATGAATAATGTGTTTGTATTAATGACTTTAATACATCTGGCTGAACTTTGTGGCAGGTACCAATTTAAATTTTGCTTGAATATGTAATGATAAAAGAAGTTCTAAGCATTTTAGGTAGAATCAGATAGTGAGTTTGCTCATACTAAAGGTTCAAAATTATTCGGAAACTTAGGTCTCATTGAGTTTCATTGAGACTTTGATTTTTAAAACTCTTTGGGTTCATCCATAGAAACATGCCTTTCTTTCTTGTATGCATTTATAAAATGCAGAGCATGAACAAAATCATTAAAATAATAAAAAAACCCTCTCTGTTATCTCAAATTGGCTTTGGATCAGAACAAAATTTTTGTCTCATTTTTTAAGCAGCTCTGAATTACTTCAATGGCTGTTTTGCTAGTCCAATGACCACAGGATAAGCCCAGGAATGAGCTAAGCCCAGCAGGTCATATCTCCTGGTGGCTTTTCCTTCTTTACAAACACATTCTTAAGTTTATGCATCTGAAAACATCTGCTCTTTTTTTTTTTCTGGTACTTGGATGTTTAGTTGGTGAATTTGACCAAGCCATGTACAGCAGAAGTCTGTTTAATTTTGCCTGTGCTTACTTAACACTCCTGAGATAAAAATCTCTTTTATTTTGAGATCATTTGAGTAAGATGGCATTTGGGCAGATGAATAAAATTTGAAAAGCAACTAAATGTTGCTATAAGAGCCCTACTAAGATACCAAGAGGATCAACAAACTACTCCAGTTCCCTGGCAAGTGATTCTTTGTCAACAGAAGACAGGATATAGGTGAGCAAACTCTGGAAGCAAAAAACAAGGAAAAAGTCTCCTGGAAAATAGTTCTACTTTTTTCCCTTTACAAATGAAACCAATGATAAAGTAACTCTTCAAGAACTGGTTATAAATCCTCTTCATAAATATTAAACAGTATACAGTGAATAGGATTAGTAATATCTTTTGTCTAATTTGTCAATCCAGTTCTTAGTTCCCCACAGTGCTTCAGTCAAATACAAAGACAGTCTCAGTTACTTTTCCATAGATTAAGTAGCTCTTGAATTGATATTTGGTGTATGGGTTGGAACTTTGACTGGTAAACACTGTGACTGATGCTGAAGGCCAAAAAAAGGCAGCAATGAGGAATTAAAGCAATAGACTTTTGGTTGACTTGAAGGGCAAATCCTCTCTCCCTATTTTGCTGTAAAAGAAGAGTCATTCTCTTAACAGAAAAGAAACCTAAAAGTATTAGTATAACAATCAGCGATTGTTTTAATTTCTTCTTCTCATTGGCTAAATTTATTTTGATGTGTAAGGCTGAATGTTGTCACTTCACAACAGGAAAATGCAAAGGTCTATGGTCAGCCTAGCTGTGCCTGCTCATGCTGCTTCTGAGCCCTTCTCAAAAGTCAGCTCCAAGGTCATGAAATGTGGAATTTACGGACTGAAATTTTTTCAGAAGCATCTTCTTCCATGCAGCTGGAGAAGACTGCCACAGTGATGGTGCTGCCCACTGGACTGCCTAGTTCATATGGGAGCAGGAATTTCAGGTCTATTCTTCAGAGCCTGCAGATAACTTGTGTTCAGCTGCGGTGGCACAGACATATTAACTAGAACACAGGTATATTAAGTATAGGTTATAGAACATAGTCCATCACCAGACTGGGCAGAACCTTTCAGAACTCATATGGATATTCCTGCCTGGATCTCTGCAACTGCAAGCCCCTCCTCTGTGTCATTATTCTATTGATGAGCCACTGTGTAAACAGGTAGGTTTATTTGCCTTACACTGATGATAACAGAGATGCATGAATAACCAACAGAATAATGTGAAACTTACTTGAAGAAGGAAACTTATTGGATTGCTACATAATACTAAAGTCATTGCTCCAGACATATTTGTAACAATTATTTTTTCCCAATCCCATTATAACTTCTTTTGCCTTAGCATAAGAATACATCTCCAAAAAGAAGGAAAAATGAAAAATATAAACACTATTTTGATACTACCTAGCCATTCAAGATAGCTACCTATGGTCACTGTATGGCCCTCTAGTAGTCCTTATTCAGTTAACTCCTTCTATCTGGTAACAGTTAAAGGCAGTTGTAGTTGATTCATTACATTATTTTTAGCATAGCCTAACATTCACATTCACACTGGGATAGTCAAGAACTCACATTCATTGTTAACAAGTGATTATTGGACTCTTTGAGGGAGCATGTATGTAGAGGTATTAACACATACATCTTGTTTTAAAGGTTATAAAATTTAGAAAGCTGTAGCAGAAGCAAAAAGAGAAAACAAGGTGAGAAAAAGACACACAGCTTTTCTAATTTATTTCTTAATTTTACATGTTTAGCCTCATTCAACAGCAAGCAAAGGCAACTAAACGCTGCTGCCACTCACTGAAAACATCCCAAAGAATGCTACACATGGGCAGTCTGGCAGTACAAGCAATGCTGAACACTGAACAAAAGAAATAAGCCAAACACTCACTGGGTATTTGAAAAAAAGACTGCTTATTATATGGGTGGTTTTGGACAGTGAATTTTTCCTGAAATATTTTTATGAGTCAAATCTGGTGCAAATCAATGTAAAGAGTTAACGGCCAGAAGTTAGTTACCTAAACCCTTATGTACATAAGTTTTGCCTGTGTTTTATTTATGGAAATCCTTGATTGCACTAAGCAAATAACTATTTTTATGCAAAAACCCCCAAGAATTTGGTAGCATGTTGGTAAAACCTTGTATGTTAGAATGTTTGACTCAAAAAAAGCCAAGATAAAGCAAGAGAAAAAATTTGGTAAAATGTTGAAGTCATATGCAGCGGGTGAACTCCCAAAGATCAACAAAAATTTCTCACAGAAGATATCAAGGAAAAGGTGGCACTAAAACTACTTAACCTGCAGCAATATTGTCAGGAATGTCACCCACAAGTGCTGATTAGGCTGTGACAAACAAGTTTGTCTTTACATGCACATTCTGCTACCAACAATGTCTATTTGCTTTAACTGTGGAGAGGCAGACACCCTTCCTCATGACAGGGCTGTAATACTTCTCTTGATTTAACATTTAACTAACTTTAGGTACGTTTAGAGCAACTACAACTCATGGACTACAAATAAGTAGGAGAAAGGCCTAGTTGCAACTGTATTCATTACAAGGCAAAGCAAAACAAGCCTAAAGCCTAAAAAGCCCATAATTAATAGCAATACCATTCTCAATCTTAACTCTAAGAGCCAACAATGTGAACAGAAAACCTTCAGGATACTTCCAAAGGAGACAAAAAGAAACCCTTCGTTGCCCAGTAGGTACTTAATGTGATTTTGTAGCTGTTTTTCAGTTTCCAGTCTCCCAGTTTTACAAGGTGCAAAACCAGTCTGAAAGTCTTCATTTTCTTTCTGATGTATTTTTTCTCCTTGCCTCTCACCAGCAAAATGAAAAATAAAAACTGAATCTACCTTCTTGATTTTATGTGAGGATTTTAACTAAGCCTAAGGAGTGCCACCAAAATATGACAACATTTAGCAAATGATAAAGAGATATTTATATATCACAGTATTTGCAATGAGGTATTGCTGTCTGAATTTAAACTTCTTTTCCAAATTCCAAAATCCAAAGATGGCCCACATAACAAAGGATCCAGGCAGACCTCGCTTTCAATACTTTTTAGTACAACAAATCCTCTAAATAATGAGTTCCTTCAGATATTCACAGACACTTCTCTCCCTGGGCTTCAATCTTTCCAACATAACCTATGCTTTTTACCAATTTTCTGTGTTTGAAATAAAACTTCAGCAGCCCTAGCCTGGTGAAGGGAGAAGGGAAATAAAATGCTGCGGAATGAGTAACTCTTGACATCTTTCCTAACTGAGTTTGCAATTAGCCCAAACCAGTTGCAAGACTTCTGAGGAGATGAGCACTAATTCTCTTCACAGGCTGTCAACAAGGCCTCCTTATTCCCTTATATCATCAGTGCTGTGCACAAAAAACTCCAGATACAGGTGAAATAGCGAAGTTCATTTGTAAGCTACAGAAATACTCAGGAATAAGCGCTCAGAGAATGGCAAAATGGACTCTTGCTTTCTAAGCGCCGCCTGGGATTTTCCATGACACTCCTCTCAGAGAGTAGCAGAATTTCTCTGTCCTTCCTCTGTCTTTCAGAGGTCCTCTGATGACCTAGGCTTCTTTAATACAGCACTCTTCACATTGCTCTTTTTACTTGGGAAATATACTGAGCACAATAAGAGAGACTGGATTTCACTCTTAGAAATGGGTTTCTAAGTGTGAAAATATAGAACAAGTGATGTTTGTTTTTCTGAACTCTAATTCCCTAAAATAAAAATCTGATTCCATTCAGAATGCTTCCAAAGCATCTATCTTCATGACACTGCACTGCAAATGAACAAGAATCATGGGATTTGCTTTAAGCAATCTGGTACATTAGATGCCACAGTGCACCTCTACACAGTGCCAATAGCCCAGCTCACAAAACCAAAAGGGCAGCTTTGATGCAGTCCTGCTCTCGGGCCAATCTATCCTGCTACCACTGCACTACTCCAAGTGCAGACCTGTGCTGAAATGCCTGTATTTCTTTGAGTTCTGGAGCTGACAAGGTCTGCGAGAGCTTAGGGGTCTCTGGATAATGTCTGAGCAGGGCACTTGTTCTTTGGATGACTGCAAACAAATTAGACTTGAAGTGTACAAGGGAGCAGGGAAAATGAATAGAAGACAAAATGAAGTGAATGATGTCCAAGCTGAAAAATAGGGGATGAGACAGAAAAGGGACATGTGAACCTAAGAGGAGAGAGAAGGAAGAGAACAAAGTTGACCTCAGCAGTATGTTCATATGTCATTGTTTCGCAAAGGAAAAAGTTGTATCACACAGGGCATGATTCTCCTTGTTTCTGTCCTGATTCCACTGGAGATCCACATATGACTTTGTCATCTGTGGTTGCCGTTCCTCTCTCTTCCCTTCTCTTCCTCCTCTTTTTTGATTGCAAGCCTTTGAAGCCAGGATCTGGATATTGAAAATGACTTGCAGAACACTTGGAACCCCACCATGAAGTATCTACGAGAGATCAGGACTGAGAAAAAACATGAAATAAATAAAATCCACAATGCTCATATATTTGGACAAAAATCTTCTAAACCAACCATAAGTGACATTTTACTGTATCCAGCAAGTGATAGGTTGACTCAACAAATTTAGTTAACATACTGATTTTAAATTTCATGCGCTTGATAATGTAAATGAATAAAGTTCTCTTATCACCAGGATATATAATGTTGGAAGTTCATACTTCATGAGGCAGTTTAAGTAGAAGTTTAAAGGCATTTGTCACAATCAAAAAAATCTGTGCTGCACAGTTTTGTGATGATTTGTTACAGAAATAGCTCACAGTGTTCAACAATCCTTAAAAGGTGTCACATAGTGCCCATGGGGCTGGCATTGCACACCAAGGACAGAACAGCACAGAAGGAAAGTAGAGTTGGGATGGGACCACTGGTTAACAAGTCAGTGGTCACATTGTAGGGAAAAAAACGCACAGGAGTCTGTGCACATTCTGGTCCCACCTCATACGTGCAAATGCTATGGATGCATTCATTTGTCTCTGCATATGTAATAAGGGGGTCATTATCATTCCCCTTTGTGAAAGAATGAATCAGTTTGACAGCACAGAGGTGAATCCAGCACAGAATACCTGCAAAAACCCTGTCCTCACACTCCTGCTTTTTTCACACATTAATTCACACTCTGTCTCTGCATATGAACAAATAAACTGCTGAAGTCTAAACCAGGTTATGATACAGAAGCTTTGAAAAAGGAATAAACTATATCTTTTGTCCACAGTGAACAACTTGGATCCTTTTCCCTGAAATTTTATTATGCTTTGGTACTTTATTTGGATAACAACAACCTTAGCATATTTTGTATGAATTGATCACCTGAAGGTTAATTACCATTCACCAGAAATGGGAACAGTGTTGTTCAGAGAGTTCTATAACTCTCTATGTAGCAATAACCTGAAGAGTCACTATATAAAAATGGTATTGCAAATGCAAATGGTGTTGACTCCCTCCAATCTCCAGGATAATTCTTAACCTACTTTCAAAGAAATATTTTATGGAGGAAACATGGTTTATATTAATAGAAACTGTATTTAAAATTTGAAGATAATTCGAAGATTACTTTTATTATTTTTCATCACCCATAAGTGCATTCAGATATATTCATTATGCTTGGAGGATTCAAGCTCTCCATCACCAAGCTAATTTGAATTTTCAAAAAAGTAATAACAGAAATTAATTTCATTGCAGAGAAACAGCATAAAATGTTAAGACCAGAGGAATAAATAAAAACTTAAACAAATTTAAAATGTAATATTAAACTAATACAATTAAATTTTCACTATTTTTTGAGAAATTTTTTTATCAACTTCCTAATGACCAAGCAATTTCCTAAATTGAACCTCCCTGAGGATGGTGCCTAGTGTTTTATCACCTGCCCCTACTAAGAGGTATCTGATACTGTCATGGGTGTAACTCCCCTTCTAATGGTTGTAGAGTGCTTCTTAGACTGTCCTTCTTCACCAGCAGACAAAGCTCTGTCTCCTGAGAGAGCATCTTCTCTAGGCCCTGACCATCTTGGTGATGCTGTCCTGAGCTCACCACAGTTTCTCAGCCCAGAGAAAACTGTGGAGGTTATCCAGATTCACTAGGCAATGACATAGTTTACCCAATTTAATGCTGCCCTCAGCCCTGTTTCGAGTGAGAGTTTCAACCAAATGACTTCTCCTCAACTCTTCAATGACTGTATGGCCCACTGCACATCCAATAATTTATCATTGCAAATGTCTTCCTTGCTTTTTAGGCAAATCAAACCAATTGTGGAGGTGATAGTAAGAAAACCACATGCCAACTGTGTGTATAGATCACATAAACATTTGGGTACAGGGCATCAAATCTTTTTGGCTTTAGTTAGGTATAAAAGTGTGTTAGAAAGGAATTGCAAGCTGATTTAGTTGATACTTGATTATTACCAAACTTCTGAAACTTTTGTATCCTTTTAACAGCAATTAATATATTTATAAATGGAAAGCTAAAGATGTGTCCTGTGTTCCTTCAAAACACTGATTTTAATTTAATATGAAGTTTTCAGAGAATTGAACCAAATAAATCTGTTTTCACTGTTTTTAAGAGCATGAAAAGATACATTTCTCTCATATTAGTGTAAGCAACTGCACCTTGTATTATGCAAACCCAAATAACTATATTTCATGGGTTTTCCTTACTGAGAGACAAAAAGACAAATAGTCCCCCTAACTTCTCTCTGGTGAAACTTTGATCATGAAAATACTATTAAAAGTGCATGAAAAGAAAACAAAGCTTACTAAAATTTGCAGTAACTTGATGAATATTAAATGCCAATATGCAACTAAATTCTTCTAAAAGCTGCTTATACTTGGCTAACAAACCATATTCTCCTGGAAGAAACATGCATATATCTATGACTGTAGATAGGCTAGCTGCCTAATGCCAGTATATCTGTTGTAAATATTGCAGTAGATATTACCTTATTAGAAATAACTGTTTATAGAAGTGCACTACTAAAGTGGAATTCTCTTTTAGGATAAAATCCTAAAGAATTTTACTTGAACTCCATAAAGAATTTTAGCTTCTATATAAAATGTTTACAGGTTTACAATAAAATAGTAATGTAAGTAAAACTTCATGTGTGGTTTAGGAATATTTATTGTGTATGCCTTTATGTAGATAAATAAATAAGTGGTTATAAACCAAAGATTCAACTACAAAAGTGGACAGAGCAACAGAAAAGTTTACATAGCTGAGTCAATAAAACACATTTGAAAAACTGCACAGGTGTAAAAGAACAAATCTGTTTACCGACCATTCTCTTTTTAAAAAAAATCACACCCTAGTTTTTCATGTGCAGCATTAATGAAGAGTCTTTGTATATAAACTCTATAAAGCAGATTCTGATCTGAGAAGTCAAGATACAGTTACCCTGGAGATAAATATTCACAAGGTAGAGTGTGAGGGAAATATTGCTTCATAGGCAAAACTTTGTGATTTCACTGCTATCGTGTCCTTATGAGCCTTGTGGGGAGTGGCTGAGGTCACTTGGTCTGTTCAGCCTGGAGAAGAGGAGACTGAGGGGAGAGACCTCACTGCAGTTACAGCTTCCTGTGAGGGGAAGGAGAGGGGCAGGTACCAGTCTCTTCAGTCTCCTGACCAGTGGCAAGACTTGAGATAATGGCATGAAGCTGAGTCAGGGAAGGTTTAGGTTAGATACTGGGAAAAGGTTTTTTAAATTTGTTTTATTTGGAATAAAAATATTACCAAAAGGCTGCTGAATGCTTATTCAGTCCAAAGGTAAAAAGATGGTATCTGTGTGAACAGTGACAATTTTAAACAAATACCCTTTCACAATACTAAACTGTTTGAGAAAATACCCTAGTAAAATCACAACAGTAAAAAAGTCAAATGCATTATTGGTTAGGATGCATTTGATAATTTGGAGAGATGTTGTATATCTAATTTCTTATATTTCCTTTCTAGTGCCCAAAGATACACACGAATATCTTGCTTCAAACACTGCACTTCTTTTTTTGCTTGATATATATGCAAAGCTCAAGGATTATCCAATAAAGAACATCCTTGATGGCCTTTATCAAGGGTAATAAAGGTCATGAAGGCTGTCCTTTACACAGACTGCATCTGAATTTTTTCTAGAATATTAAGACACATATCAATATGGGCTGTCATTCAACCTTGATGTGCAGTTAAAATAGAAAAATGACGAGCAGTACTTGGTAGCTACTCATTTTACTAAACTGGTCTGTTTAAAACAGAGCATGAGATTCAGGGCAACAAAAACTTGTGTGGCAAGGTGGTATCTCCTGAACTCCATCAGTGTCAGGTAAGTCAGACTAGTCAGAGTAAACACAAGTTTTAATTTCCCATAGCACAGAGATCATATCCTTAGAGACTTAGGTTTTCTTCTACAATAAAGGAAATAAAGGAATTTCATTTTTCAAGCCTAGCAACCAGTAATCTCTCCCTAAGGAATCACTGCTTACATAGATGCAAAGGTTTTGTACATAACATTGGTGTGTGTATCACTTGTAAACTTGCAAAAATATACTGAAAAAATATGGCTGGGTAAAAATCTCAAGCCTGTGCAAGTGATACTATTGTTCAGGTCTGGTGAGGTTATAAAAGGAGTGCCCAGAAGTGTCACATGATCAAATCAAGCTTGTGACTGCACAGCTGGGAATTTTTTACCTTTGCCCACTTTTGATTAGGTGTATATCTTTTTATTCATGTGATTGCATTGCCCCCAAATATCTGTACTACATACAGACCAGACTGGTTCCATATAGATGAGAACCCAGATTCCTGCTGTATACAGCCCAAACCTGTCTTCAGAGCTCAGAAGATCTCAAGATGAAATTTATTTTTAACAAATCATCATTGGAGACCAGGGCAACTTTACCAAGTATCTTAAAACAATACTCAGAATATTTCATCATCCTCATGCTTGAAGTTACATTATTTACCACCCTGACCATAGTTTTAAGATTTAAACTCAACAAAATAGGAATTGCACGGTGATACCCAAACGACCCTGGTTTTTTAGCATATCAGCAAGTAAAAATCACACAGAAAAGGGTTTTCTCTTCCACTCTCTTATCAGCAAGGGTTTATCTAGCAGGTCACCACTTGAGCACCTTCTCTATTAGCAGCAAAGAGACCAACACCTCTATGCCACACAACTAAATGATGCAATCATTTGTTCGAATCAGGAGGCATTGCAATTAGCCCTTATCTAAACGTAGGACAGTGAATAGTGCTTGTATTGCTGAAAAGATGACTCATTTTACTTTGCACCTTTCAGCATCCTATCCCATGACTGGGTTCTTCTCATGGACACGAAGCAGGTATTTATTTATTTTATAATTTGTTTTGCAGTCAAATTTTCATTCAGCTGATGGTGCTGTTTGAGTCCAGGAGCCAGACACGCACAAGTTCTCCTCTTGGCCTTGAAACACTTAATATGGATACATCTATTTCTCTGTAATTTTATCTCCTTTGAAAGAGTGTTGCAAAGAGTAATTACAATTTTTAAAGTACCTTACAAATGTGATCATAGAAAGAAAACAATCAAGTGAATGAGACGTGGGAATGGAGACACCAAAAATGAAGATAGTGGGTCACCTGCACAGCTATAAACCTCACCTTAAAGAGAAAACAGAATTAGTTACAAAAGGATAAAAGAGATAATTAGCAAATTAAATATGATTTAATTCAACAGATATATTTAGTAGATGCAAACACAAATTAAGGAATATACACATATCGACAAATCAATGCACATAATTACCAGAGGCAAAGCTTCTGAGCTCCTATCTGCTTCTTACTGAGTCTCAGTTTTGGCTCTAAAACACTCAAGCAGCATATTTTCAGCAAGAGGACTTTCACTAAACATTCTGAATTAGTTATTTCGTATTTTTATTGACTCTTCCTGTCCTGCAAGTTTTTATCTAATATAGACTTCAATACCTCTCGTCATCCATCCATACATTCACATTTCCAAGCAGTATATTTTCTCAAACAGCAGGGAAAGACTGTTCCTGACCCAAATACAAGCACAGCAGGCCTAGCGGGTGTTTTTTCCACTTAAAATGTCCAGAACAAGCACAAAGAAGGGATTTGCCTACCAAAGAAGACTCTTTTCATTATGCTTTCTGTAAACTTGTCTATATCTGCAAAATAGCTGAACTTCCCCACTCACCTCTTTAAATGAACCGTTGCATTATCTAATCTTTATAATATGTTTTCCCAGGATTTTTAGTGACTGTTTAGTGAGCATGTCTCATTTTAGCAGAACCTTTGGCTGTTTCTGCTCTAAGCTTAAGAACCTCAAAGAAACAATGACACAAACAGGACTGACAGGTATGTGACTGAGTCATGATCCCCCAAAGCCCTGCTCAGCTAATGGAAAAGTATTATAGAAGCTGTTGGTAGGATCCTAAAATCAGAACCTGCATGCCAGTTTCACATCTGCATATTTAGATAGTTTTGAATCATAATGATTTTATTCATGCAAGCCCAGCTCAGATTCAGAAATCAATGCTTCTCTATGACTGAGCTCCCAAAAGGATTTTATTCCGTAAGTTTTCCTACAGTTTGACTTAGCCTGACTTGCTTTTACACATCTGATTCTCTTAATATATGCGCAGGAAAGAAGGCAGTAATGCCTCATTTTTAAGATCTTGGTGGCTGGAGGCTGGGATGTAGAAGACCTAGATTTCATTCCCTCTTCTCATGGAGAATGGGATGAATGTTTTTCCCTTGGAAGAGACCTGGATTCTGATCACTCTCATGTTTTTGACATGAAATACTAATTAGATGAAATACATATACTGATTTCAAATTAGTAAAAGTATGGGAACCTCTTAAAAGAAAATGGCAAAATGTTTTCTTAAATTCTCTCTAATTTTTCATATCTGGTTTTTCAAGATGGCATTTCTGTTCAGACATACAAACTACCTCCCTGTTCCTAATAACCTTAAGCTGAGTTGGATAAATATCTATGAAAAAATCAGGTATAAGATCTCTCTGTTTAGGTATTTTCTTAACTCAATATCCAAACTTACAGGCTATGTTTGAAAATATTGTTCTTCACTTTTCCTCAAGTCTTCTGTGCTCTAAGAAATGAAGTAAAATGTTTTGAACTCATAAGAAAGACTGTCATATCTCCTGAACTAAGAAATGAAAACAAAACTAATAAACAGAAAAGTCAAAAGCTATAAGTGTCTTACAAGCTAATAAAAGGGAAAATGCAACAAACAGCACAAAGCCTAAAAATAACTACCACAGGGCTCCAGTTCCTCAGCTCTGTGGAGTTTAAAGTTCCAGGCTTCTGAATGCAAGCAGGTGAAAATGATTACAGGAGAAGTGTGGACACAGCCTTCGATACAATAAAAGCCTTTCTGTCTGGAGGAAGGCTGTTTCTGCATGCAAAGTGCAGCCAGGATATCTCAGCACTGTAAAATCTGAATTTTAGAAACCTGTTAATTCAAATGTTAAAACAGACTGTTCAAGTTTCGAGAACTTTGATATACCATTTTTACTTGATGTATTGTTTCATTATATGCATAGGTCTCAGGCTTCCGTGACAAATTCAGTACTTGGAAAACTAATTTGATTTGCCTCTATAAATCCCGCTTAATATTTGTCCTTCATTCACATTGTAATATTTATTGCTAAACCATACACAAAAATACTGTAAAAATCTTGTTATTGTTATTACATAGGGCTCCTTAGGAAAGAAATATTAAAAAAATGTATCATAGATTATTGACCTATGTTTAAATTATATTTTCACTTACTAATAATTAATGTAACAGAGTGAGCAATTGAGTAAAAGGTTATATCTATAAAATTATTAAAAGGATTAAATTATGCCCAGCAGCTACTAGTGAAAATGCACCCAGCCATGGCTATCTATACTGCAGTTGCACTGTCTCAGGTGGAAATTGCATATTAATGTGGCCCATTTAGTTTATGCTATAGACTTCTCTGAAGAAGGAACAGTGAGCTAAGATAAAGTACTAATAAAATATAACAAAATGTGGATGTTGATATTGAGAAACTAATGGCAATTTTGTACTTCTGATGCTCTAAGTACACTATTGTTAATTACTAATTTTAATTTCTTCAATTAGTAAGTACTCTAGTAATGTTGAATCATTTTTTCATAAAAGACAAAATGAAGAATGACATTCCTTTTAGTAAACACACTTTTATCAGAAGAAAAAAAATTAAAAATTAATTATCTTTTAACTGCTTTTGCCCTTCTATAACTGACATTAATACTTACTTTATTCTATATTTTATATCTTAGCAGATCATCTAAGGATCTGCCTAAGCTTAGAGACTAAAGTTCCAATATTCAAACTATATATTAAAAGGAAATAGTTTATTATCATTATTAGTTTGATTTTTAATCAAAATTGAGTGTCTCTTTTCTGTTTAATGACTTTTGCTACTGACTGATCCTTCAATCTTTGCTGAAGTCCAGAATCGAAGAGTACTTAATACAGGGCTTGTTTAGGGCTGGAACATACATGGTAGTACTCCAGAAGAATCTATCTGGTGCATCCACTAACCAATGCATTTTTTGATTGTTCTTTATATAGAAACACACAGAAAACTAACAACTAAAAATACAAGATTTAATTCAAGAATTGCCTATAATTCTTTCAATTATCACACTTTCCCATTTCTCATCATCCTGAAGCTTTATCCACACAGTAATTAAAAATGATTTTCCCCCCTCCGTTGACAAGTCTTCGATTTTGGTATGACAACTCTTGTTTTATAATGAGGTGAAAGGATATTACTGGTAAAGAAAAATGGACTTCTCTTCTTGCTAACGACTGTCAAGTATTATCCTTCGTTGAACATACTGTCTTATTGGGAAGAAAATAGTCATATGGAGTTCCAAATGTGTACTGGCATGCTTATTTTTATAATACAAACAACCATGAATTTAAGGTGACTTTCTCTGAAATTAAAAAGAGAAAACACTCCTTCTTGTCTCAAACACTGGCTATTTCTTCCACTAACTTTAGAGGTTTTTAAGGAGCTGTGAACAAAAATCACAAACATGGAGTTATCTTTTTGGCATTTTTACTGCCCAGTTAGGAAAGGTAGGATAAGTTCTAATGAAAGTTATGTCCTGTGTTTTGAAGGCCAAACCTCTAGACTGGAGGTTACGTGTCCATCTGTGTCATTTATGAAGTACATGTGTAGAATCTGGATTGCTTATTTAAACAGTATTTTCTTGGCTCTAAGTGGTGCTAATTATCTGTTGCTTCCTTCTTCATTTGGTATGTAAAATCTGCATAACTCTCATCTCACACCAGCAACTCCTTTAGATGACCTGGCTTCACTTCTGCAATATATTTAGACCATTTTTTCACAAAGGATTTTGTGGCATCTCTAGCTGGCTTAAAAATAATTTAGGTTCCTAAAGTAAAAAGATGAAGGCCAGTTTACAGAATGCTCTGCTACCTGACCTTCATGGTGATAACTTCCACTATGGAAAGACTTTCCAGTCTCTGGCCTTTGGAAATGCCTAGCTTTAGTTAGATGCTGATTCATTTCCTGCAGCTCTTTAAATACAGCCAGCTGTGTGTGTGCTGCTGAGGGTCAGTATTATTTAAGCATTGTTTCAAGAGACTTCCTGTCCCTGAATTCTGTAAGAGTGAAAAAGTCCTGTTTTGCTGTTTGGTATCAGGTTTTGTTTTTTTCTTGGTTTTCTCTTTTTTTTTTTTTTTTCTTTTTAGGGGTGTACATTTCTCCTAAGTAAAAACAAGTCCTTGGGGGAAAAGCTTCTGTAAATTACTGATAAGGAATAGAAAAGGAAGTACAGAATCAAAGCATCTAGTTTTTTAGCCAGTTAAATCCCTCCAAGTCTAGGGCATCAAAGAATCTGAAGTCTATGTATAAGAACTATGGGAAATTAAATGTATCCTTTACATAGTTTCATGAAGAAAAAGATGTTGCCATAAGGAACATTAGAGATTATCTGATTCTGTGAACCTTAATTTATCCACTGTTATGTTGCCACAGAGTATGCAGTGACAATGACAGCAATAAAAGAAAAATCCAAGAGCTTTGAGACCTTGTTTCTCTATTTGCTTTCAATAATAATTCAGGCTTTGTGTCAAAATAATGATAAGTATTCCCACAAAGATGAACTATTAGTGATGGGACTTTGTTTCTTAGTTTCTCATCACATCAAAAAGGTAAGTCTTTAATTATTTTATTAAATATTCATTTTGGTGGCTGTGAAAATATTAGAAACAAAAATATATTATACAAATGGGTTTATAACTTACTCTGTCTCAAGGCAAATCCAGCTATAAACCACATTCCCTCTTGATTAATATCTCAGCAGTGTTTACTACTCTTCAACTGCTAGTACAATGTTTATTCTGTTCATTATACTGTTTCCTGTATCACTGTGGTGTTTATTGTTCTTCTGTGTATTTTTGACCTCTAAAGTTTTATCTGCAGCTCTGCTATTAAATTCACTTTCTTTTTTTTGAATGTGGATCCATCCTGCTTGTATATTGCTGCATTTTTCAAAACTTTAACATAAAAGTATCCTAATGTTGATTGGCAACACAAAGAAGAGTTAAAGTAGCCTTGGAAAGGGCCTTTGTTCTCAGTGTGGTTTGTACAGTACCAGGAATGCTGGAGCCAGATGGAGTTCACCTGTCTAATGGGGGTAAAACTATTTTAGCCTGTTTTAATCTAGGTTTGAAGTGGGAAGGGGATTAAACCAAGTTCATTAGAGATGAACCAAGGGGCAGTTTGGGGGTGAAACCAATAATCCAACTGAAGTGCATCTTCCATTTGCTGACTCGGAATTGTGCTAAGCACTCTGGAGCACACTCACAGTCTTATGGAGACAAGCCAAGGACTCCTAAGGAAATAAAAGCCAACAGGGAAACACCAGAAGATTAGCTGGAAGGAATTAAGGTGTGTTCCTCTAGGACAGCGACTTGGCCTACAACCCAGCTGAGGTGCCTTTAAACCAATGCACGCAGCATGGGCAGCAAACAGGAGCTGGAAGCCAAGGTGCTACTGGAAAGCTGTGCTCTTCTTGCCATCACTGAAACTTGGTGGGACGAATCCCATGACAGGAGTCTGGCTATTGATGGTTACAGGAGGCTCAGAAGACACAGGGGAGGAAGAAGAGGCAGAGGGATTGATCTCCCTCTACATCAAGAGGTAGATTGAGTGTGGAGAGCTCTCCTGGAAGAACAGACATGAGCAAGACAAAAGCCTGTGGGTAAGAATCAGAGTCTCAGGCAGCAAAGGGAAGTGAGTGGTTGGTGTCTGCTACAGGCTGCCTGGTCACCAAAAGGGAAGGACACTGCCTAGACCTGGCTTGATTAAAGTACAATGGGATACCTCAGCATGGAGACTGAAGCTTTTAGAGAACTACATCACTACTTGTCAGTTGAATAGATCACTGATGTGGATTGACATGAAGAAAGAAACAGGGAATATGCCATTTTTTCAAAGGCAGAGAGAATAAACCATATGAAGAACTGATATGGTGGGATATTAGTTATAAAGGGAGTAACCATATTTTATAACTTGAGATGGTGCCTAAAAGGCAGCGTACATCTTTACTCATTACTTTTTACTTTAATCTCTTAGAGATTTTAGACATGGAAATAACACACCTATGACACTTACATTTTAAAGGACAATTCTTCCACATGAGTGATAAAATTATAGTTGAAAATTGGATTGGAAAAGAAGAAAAGAAATGGCAGCAAACTACATTTTTTGTGCAAGTCAAGAAGTACATTTATGTCATAAGTATCCAGAAAAAATAAACAAATGAGACATGAGAACAGGACTTCAGATTTGTACGATATTTAATTTTTTTTTCTGAGCCTAAGACTAATTATTCAATTTCCAATAAACCTTCAAGTTACTGGTATTTTACAGTCACTCCAATGGCACCCCAGACAGCCTTCACGTCAGGGATGTGGGCTGCACCACCACAGGCTCTCCCTGGTGAACACAGTGATTTTCCCTTCCGGAGAGTCTCAAACTGTTTGTGAACCAAACACATTTGGTCAGGTAATCAGACAAAATGTCATCTGATGTAAATTCATTGAAAGGTGTGTAACTGAGATGGGAAGGGCTGCAGCACTAACAATAACAAATAGCTGATTAACTAGTTTTGCTCCAAATTGCTAGGTAATGTAGAAACTGCCTGTTCCAGACCTGAGAGAAATTCCCAGAAATCATGCAAGGTCCACAGAGGCCCTTCCTTGGCTTAAGTGGTACAGTGTTGAACCCAAGATGTTTCATGTGAAAGAAAACAGCTTTATGTTTTACTGATCAGTTCTATTCCCAAATGAGTTAAATCAATATAATTGTATTTTGGAATGCATCCGTATCCTTTAAGTTCAGCACTGGCTAGGGATTTTTTTTCTTTTTTTTTTTTATCTTTTTTTTTGTCTTATGATTTTAAATATTACTTTTAAAATATACTTTAGGTAGTACTATTTTATAGTGTTTTCACTTACTTATCTATCAGCTGTAAATACACGTTTAGGTGCTAACTGGTAAAGATTCAAACATACGTTTATCCAGATTGGATTTCAACTTCTCTCTCAGTTGGTAACACCTTTTTAGTAGTGACCTCTTCCAGCAGATGTCATTATGTTGTAAGCAGCAAACAGAAAGCAGGCAAAGCCTGTACTGAAAAACAGGAGCACCAGAAAATGTTTAGTGGTCTTAATAATTGAATGTGTGTGTATGGAAGGAATTGCATAGTAAACAAAAACATTAGGTAATCTCTTATTTTTCACACTCTTGCTCAAAATATGTTCAAAACACATTTTCAAACCTTGCAACAACAAAATGATGAATCTTAAAATGCAAAACTACCTCTACATTTAAAGTGCGTGTTTGAGCTCCCATTAGGTATCTCATTATTTCCTTATGTTATACAGATGGATTAGCTTCAATATTACTAAAATTTGACATTGCTGAGATGGAGTGCAACTTTTGCTTCCTAATAAACAAATGCTGTTAAAGTTTTTCAGACAGAAAGACAATATAGCCTGAATTTCTTGACTATGGGAATTATTCAGATTCAGTGAGAACAGCAAGCTTGACAAATTCTGTTATTTCTGATGTATGTTATGATACTCCTCAAGTGCAAGTAATGTGGGACATATATTCAGGTACTATTATACCTGAAACTAATGGTCTGAGTTCTCATGTGTGAGGTGGTTCTAATCTACAGTCATGTCCTAACTCAGGAGAGGAAATTGTTTATTGTGGCATGTGTGTAGACTTTCCTGCCCCTCAGTTAGCAGATCTCAGTGATGACTATATAATTTCCCCTCAGAGATGACTATATGCTTTCTATAACAATCAACCACCCACTGAGCATCCCTAATTGCCAAATAAGTCAGAATATATTAAAGTATCCCAAACCATGAGTATTGCAATTGCATTTCAGCTGCAGTAGTTTGGCTGTGTTGTGAGCAGATGATCTTTCACAGTGGAGACAGGAACATCTAGAAGAGGAGCAGTATCAACATGAGGGAGTGGGAAGCATGACTGTCATCCAAAATGAAGCCATTGATGCTTGTGAATATACAACCAGACCCTGCCTAACTGTTGCCAGCAGTTGTTGTATTGCAGTAGTGCTCTTGGATGCCAGTCAGAGATTAGTATTCCCATGGACAAGTGCATGAAATGAGAACCTGGAGGAAGCTGTGGTCCAAGTGAATAGCTGCTGTGCCAAATAGTGGTTTCACAGAATGTTGCAGGCTTTCTGCACAGCAGTTTTAAACTCTCCAAACCCCAGAATAAACAGGGTTATTACAGTCACTTTAAGAATTACAAAGAGTTTCTCTATAAAACAGGCACAAACAAGACTCTTGACAAACAATAGCACAATTTGTTGAAACACCAATTTTCGGCGGTATTGTTTTACGCATATTGTAAAGATCAGAAAATCCATTTTATCCTCAAAAGGTAAGTTCTGTTATTTTAAGAAAATATGTTTTTCTTTCATCCCCTTCAATGAAAAATGGAATGCACCGCTAGTTATGTGACTGTGTGTAATGGTGGCCTTTTTGTTTCTTTATGCTCAATTTTGGAGACTTGTTGGCTTTTAATGCCAGTAGGAGATACATATATATATATATTTCAGCATCTCTTTTTTTTAAGATATTCTTACTGTAAAATTTCAAAAGGCTTTAAAAATGCTTAATTGACGTAAAAATGCTCAATCTGTCCTAGAAGTGCCCCTGGGAATCAATGGAATATCAAATAATGCATGGTGGAGACTGAGCTGAGCCAGAGGTAAGTAACTCAACAGAAGGAAGAATGTGGACTCTGCTCTTGAATTTCACCATCTCTGACACAATAATTGAATCTCAGCATTTGCTGTTTCCCATGTGAAGACAGAGATGTGGTAGCTTAAGCCACGCTTCATGATGATGCAGCAATGGTTTAAAAAACCCTCTTAGCTTCAGCTGAAAAGGCCTTAGTGGTGTTCATGTAAGCAGAGAGCATGGCTCAGACCAACTGTGATAACTAACAGCTGAGAAAGAGATTTCCTGAAAATTCTCCCCCAGCATAAATGAACTAGATATAGATAAAGAAATTAAAGGTGGGCATACAGGCTACACACAAGTGAGGAGCTGCAGAGACAGAACCAGCGTGGGCTAACACACCTGGGGAGAATGCAGTAAGGACACGCTCATCGACACACTCTGCGGATGAAGAACGGAGACTGGCTGACCCAGACACAAAGTTGTCCATCAGCATTTGCAACACTTCTTTTTTTTAGTTTTTTGTAAGATTCAGAAGGATGATATATTGTATCATCATCCCACACCACTCTTACAAACCTGTTATCAGTCATGCTCTTCGAGAAGAGAATAAAAAAGCTTTTCTGCGTTTCATAAGCAGAATATATGGTGTTAAGGTAGGAATGTGGAAGTGTTAGATGTCTTTTGCTATGCAAAGGGAAGGTTGGAAAAAATTGCCAATATAAGGACTCACGTGAAATCAAGTTATAGCCAAACATACAACAGTTTTCAGAGTGGAAAATATTTCGAGATAAAGACAACTATAATTCACCAGAGGTTTGGAAATGTTTTCTTATGAAATGGAAAGTGTTTATCTGCAATTAAGACCTTCAGGCATATGAGCAGTCGTAAAATTTTGTTCCAGAAGATCAGCAACATCAGGTATTCAATTAATTCTCTCAAACTATGCCTATATTATTAGAAAGCTACTCTTGACAATGACTTGTGATACCATCAGTCAGTGATAGAAAACATTAGCTTTTGGGTGAGTTTTCTTCTTTGTTTCTACATAATATAAAAAAATTTCTACACATTTTTCCCACAGCCTTGAAATGATTCCTCTCAAGTTCTTTGTCCCACTTCAAGTTTAAGTAAGCTAAAGTATACACTAAAGTAATTACACATATCCATGTTAAAATTTACTATAATGCATCTGTCCAATCTCTTCTCTTTTCCTGCAGTTTTTTTTTAAGGTATGCCTTTAGACTTTGCCATTAACAATGCCTTTGCCATTAACAATAAGAAAATGACTAACAGAACATGCATTAACGCTTAATCTTAGGTGACTGAATTTACTGCACACTATGGAACCTGTACTGGAGTGTTTTCTGCTTCGAGCCCACTGGGTTGCTTGTGCTGGTGTGCATATTTCACCCACACACCCTGAAAATTGTGCCCTCACAAAGAGAAATCACGCAACACATTTCACAGCCAGCAAATAAGGGAGTACTCAGAATAACATAATTGTGATTTCACAGCGTAGATTTTAAGTCTCATTTGAAATGGATGTGGTACACACTTAATATTCCCAGAGTTCTAACACAATGTCTCTCAAAAAATTCCTCTGCTCTTTTAATTTTTAGCTGTCATGCATTAGTAAATAAGTGAGAACGCTTGTGCCTTTTCTTTACTGAGATGCATGCAAAATGCCTACTCTGACTGCCAATATTGTAAAGTGATTTTCATTGTGTGTTTTACGGAACTGTTAGATATGTTGGATGAAATCATGGTCTCCTTTGAAGTTAAGGAGAGCATTACTGTTGACTTAATGAGACCGAGATTTCTTTTATGTTCAAAGTTAAGCAATGTTATTCACTTTCTTTTTTATTAAAATATACCGCAGAAAGCTAAAAAGTAAATCAGTACTTTCAGTGTTGCATCCACAACATCTAAAGGCCTAAAAATGTCAGTAATTCAAAAATCTCCATAAATGGCTTTGAATGCCAGACACAAAGTTAGAATTTGTATGAAGCCAGAAATATATGAAAGCACTTTTTCCTCCACCAAGTTTGAGTTGGATTAACAAATCCTTATAAAAAAGTTCTATAGAATTTATTTAAAATTAAAATCCATCTTTTTATAAACTACTTACCTTCATGAAATTAAAAAAAAAAAAAAAAGAAACAGGATTTGTGATAAAATATTATGCCAAAAGATTAAAAAATAGACAAAAAGATCTAGTTCTTTACTAAAGACTATCAGCTTTCACATTGATTTCTAGGAAGTAAATGAAATGTCTGTAGACTCCTATTATTTATTCTGTATGACACTTCCATAGGGTGTATGAGACAATATATGTGATATAAGGAACATCCCATACTGAGTTATAGCTGTTGAGAACTAGAATTTATAAATACTTCACATATAAAAGTAGCATTTTTAAAGGAATTACTTCATATTTCAGGATATTTTTAGATGGTATTTGTGTTATGAATATGTTTAGGCATATTCTGAGGTCGTTCTTCACATCTAATTTCTGGAATGGACATTGTAAAACATTTCTTTCAGTAGAAGTTTATCTGTTTTTAAGAGGTAGGAGTATGTGGACACCATCTGTCCAGACTCAGATCCTAAACATTGATTAGCTTCTTTTTTGATGGAAAACCAGGATTAAGTAGGTTATCGTCCTTTACATGTCTTATTGTGGCTTAGTACCTGTAAGACAAGGTCATTACTGATGTTGAAATAATTACACAAAGCAGAAAGATGGTAAAACAAATATTTGACACTTCAGTACAATGGTTTTCCTCATTATTAAATGGGTATTACAAAAGCAGTAGAAATCTAGGAACCTGATGCTTGGTAAGAAAAATTTACAATAGCTAACCTGGGAGCCCTGAAGGCTTAAAATGTCTGCTGACATCTAGCAAACACATCACCACAGTCTAACAGACAACTTTCAGGATGCCCTGGCCAATTGCTTCTCCAGAGGCACTATCTGGAGCAGATGGCTGCTTATAACCAGTTGATAGGCAGCCATTACTGGGCTGGAATATTTTGCTTGAATGCTTTTGAAGGTCTTCCTGTCAGTTATTCCATGTTCAAAGGATCAACCAATATTCCCAGTTCAGATGAATTTTAGATAAAACATAATATACAAGGAATGTGTCCAAGAGAGAGGAGAAATGTAAGTCTAAATGCCTCCTCATCTTGTGTTGGCTCAGAAGACAGAAAAATATTTCAGTTCCTGTGTCACTCAAAAATCAAAATAGTAAAAATATTGATATTATATTATCAATACACAAAATAATTGATTTAAAATGTTAATTAAAAATGTACCAAACACAGATACTTAGCCTTTGCCTTTAGTTTATGCGACATCACTTTGCCCCATTTTTACTCTGTCTATTTGCTCTGTGAATTACCCACAACAGTAATGGAGACATGTTCACCTATATTTGTTAATATATAATCAAGGTACCACGTTCACCTATATTTGTTAATATATAATCAAGGTACATCTCACTTGTTAAAAGCAAGTTAAATGGAATCCTGCATCCAGCTCAGAGGTACAGCTTATAACTTTAGAGTTCCAGCTATGGATACATATGTTTCCTTCCTATTTTTCTGCTCTTTCTCTGAAACCAAGTCTTTCTAGTTCAATTTTTTTTTTTTTGAGTAATCTCACAAATTCTGGCCTCTGTATTTAAAATAAGAAGTGAACATTCTGACAGTTTGTTTTCTTAAACACCTATCTGCGAGAACCCTGGAGCCATGTACTGTATTATAGGCAACGAGAATAATACTGCAATGACTTCCAAACAGCATTCAAGTTGCCTTACTTTTTCTAATAAGAAAGAACAAAAGATTTTTAAAAGGTGGATGTGCCTGACATTATCATGGTCCCTTACATGGAGATACAGAAAATGGGAATAGCTACAATCAACTCATCATGAAAGAAACTCACTCTGCAGTATACAGAGTATGGGGTATTTGTTCAGTATGCAGCAGTATAATGAAGCAGTGAGAGACAGAGATTATGCTTTCAGTTTTATTCATATTATGCATAAGAATTCCAAATTCACTCTTTGGAGGATAAGCATCCTAAATCACCTGTAAAACATTTGCCTTATCTTTCACCATTAAAGCAGTAGGAGAAGTATTGCTGAGTTCTAAGAAAAAAATTAACTCGCTTAGGTAATCAGTTTAACGTGTTGCAAGTCTTCCAGTGAAATGTTAACTTTTGATGCACAGAAGTGCTTGTGAGCACTTAGGCCTAGAAAAGCAAACCCACAGGCCCCTCCTTACACAATTTTTTTTTATTTTTTTGAACTGAGTAGAAAATATGTATAAGAAAGTGCAACTAAATATACTTCTGACAGCTCAAATGATACATAAATATAAGGGCTGACAAGGGTTGGTTTGTCATTGTAGTTCACTTCGATCAACTCTACATGGTTCTGTAGGACAATGAAATTCAATGCACTTATAATTTCCAAAAAAGTGAGCTCAGATTCTTTTAAAAGCATTTCTATGTGAAAACGGATCATTTACATGCCAAAAGCACTTTTAATGTGACATATTTAGCACATGTATTATTGAGAACGAAAGCTGCTTGAACTTAGTGAATTTTAAAGTCTATAAAATGGCACCCTGCTGAGCAGAAAGGTAGCTGTTCAGTGAATTTCCCAGTTATGTGATTATTTTGAATAATAGACTTGTACATAACTTTTTTATGAAATTAAAGGTATGACATTTGCTTTAGTTCAGTCCTGTAAATTGCACTTTAGAACATAAAGAATGGGCTGATGTATGAATTTGTTGTTCCTCCAAGTAATTTTGCTGATTTTTTAAAGAACAGTTTTATGTTTCGTCTACTGAGTAACACATCAAACAGTTATCTTAGTAGATTTAATGAGCATTCATGTATATCTTAACACATATGAGGAACAGTCAGGAACCTCAAAAATAAAAGTATTGTGTTTTGCTTTGGTTGTCTAGGACTCACCCAGGCTCTGATGCAAGATGATGACTAGTTTGATGAAAAGTCCTAACACTTATGAAGCATAATTAAGAGAAGCATCTGGAAGTTTAGAAGCATAACAGATTCATTTAATGTGGCTTGGGTACTCTTTGACTTGATTAAATACACCGTATACTTCACTGTCATGGAATTGCACAGTGCTACCTGCTCCCAGACAAAGAGGAACCAGCAGAACAATAAGTCTTATCCTGGTTTTATTTTTGGTTTTATCTTTTTTTCCCCATCGTGAGCAACATGAAGCACTTGAAAATATAAAATACATAACAAAAAGTGCCCATGCATGACAAATATAGAAATAATCATTATTTCTTTTCTGAATAGGCTTTGGAGAAAGGGTGAGGGTTACAATTTTAGCACATGACCTAACTTCGGATGAAAAACACCCTCCCTAGAAATGGTCCTCTATCTACTTACATTGCTGTGCCAGTGGCCACTGGCAGGAATTCACCTGACACACAGAAACTACGAGCTATGCTACTTACATCACTGGAGTCCAAAAAAGATCATGATGACTTGCTATAGAACAGCACAGCACAAAAATCCGTGTTAAAGCTAAGAGCAAACAGACCATTTGGAGTTATATGCAGGCTTAAGCACTTGGTGGAGTTCAGGTCTGTGAAACAGAATCCAGAGCATAAAATGGGCATTTGGGAAGGATGCTCATGACGATTTTCAACTGTAAGTTGTTTGTTCACACTAGGTATACAGCAATCCAAAAATAAGGGGCTTGCAAAGAGTGCAGAAAATCCTTTCTTTCAGGGATCACTGTGCTTTTAACTTAAATGCCCATACCAAAAAAACCAAACAAACAACAAAAAAATCCTCCCAAACAGGCAAACGAAAAAACACCAAAAAACCCCCAAAACACTGTGAACTGACACCATGTGGAGAGATTAGGGCAGAGAGCAAGTCTCCTGTGATTTGTAAAATCCCCTGTCCTCAATATCAGTAAAGCTGCTCTCTCAGTGCATAGTGCAGATATTTCTAGCACTTTTAAATAACTAGGAAACTAGAAAAATAACTAGAGCTAGGAAAGAGAACAGTGAGACTATTCCCAAAAAGAACATTTAAATAATCATGTCTCCCCATCTCTTTTTTATTTAGATGCTTTCAGGAAAAACATTCAGAGGTATAAGATCAAAATGAGAACATTTCGTATTACACGAGACCTTATCCATAACTTGACCACTTCTTGCTCTTCTACGTTTCACTCCCTTATTGATGGGAGTGAGGAATTATATTTACTTTTGACTTCAAATCTAATTTAAAAACAGATTGCTATGACAAGCACAACAGAAAACTAGAAATAGACATTCAGGCACTAAATGAATCTAGTGGTTTACCAAGGGAATGAAACTCTTTGCTAGGCATGCTAGCTGCCTGAAAATTTCAGGGAATTCAGGGCTCCTAATGATAGACAGTACTCTTTTAGTTTATTGTGTCTATGGAAAGGGCAAAGGACTCACATGGAAGATGGGATAGGTCACTTCCTACTAAATAAATATCCACAGCAGTATGGCTGCTTTGCCAAATGCATGCACATTTTCCCTTAGCTTATAGCCTAGAATGATGCATTACAAACTAAATAAAAAATATATCAATCTTGCTTCCTTGACTTATTTTCAAGTGTGTCATTGAAAAAACAGTAGATTTTCAAAATGCCATAAATGAGGCAGTAAAACAAAAATAAGAGCTTAAAACTGTTCCCTGTTCACTTATGAAACATAATGTTTTGAAGGTTTTCTCAGATCACTCCCTATTCTTCATATCCTGCAGTAATCCAACAGTTACTAATCAGACAAATATGTTGGGGTGGGGGGGAAAGGTTGCTTTTAGCAGACAGGTGGCAAGGTTTTAATTTGTAGCTGATAATTTGCTACTGGAAGCTTACCCTGATTAGTCTTCTTATGGCACTAACAGTTTTTGAGGTAGTGTGAATTACCTACTGTGTATGTTTTTACCACCCATTCAGGGATGAAAATGAGTTACAACCTAGGCCTCAATTAAAGCTTGAAATAAGAAAACCCGAAACTTCTTTTATGTCCTCACTTCTGAAGAATAGAATTAGTTGCTTCTGATATTATTGGAATTGTAATTCACACTCCTGAAAATCCAGCAATGGATCTTTCAACCCTTTACAATGAAGCACATTTCAGCTGTTACCCAATTATGCTGCCTTTGCTCCAAGTCAAATCATCATCCAACAGCTGAGAATTGAAACAGACTCCATTTGTGAAAATGAACGGTGTATTTATCTGTAATGCAGAATGTTTTTAAGTGTTACTCTAGCTGTCATGTAGAAATTAGGATGTTATTGCTTGTTCTATTAATTCTCATTTCTGGGAAACTGATTTGTAGGCTGGTCTCATCAGAACTATATGGTAGGCTTTTCAATCTACATTATATGCAAACCATGCCTTAGGCATTACAACAAGCAATATATTGCCCATGATTTTAGGCATCTGGCTTAAAATAAAAAACCCATCATGAGAGTCATTATTTTTCAAAGGGGAATCCATGTTGCCCTTTATATACATTGGTGCTTAGTAGTCCACTAACCTAAGCTGACTTTCCCATAGGATGATGAAAACTATATGGAACTAATAAATACAAATTACATAAAATAGTATTCCCCTTACCTAAGTTTCCCCACTTTCTCTTAACAATGTACAAGTATTGTTAAGGTATTGTTTGGTGCATGTTTTAATGAATAACCATATACAAGCATCCTTCACTTTTACCGAGGAATCTAAAGTGGCAATTTTCTCTGTTTGCCACAATAGTGTGGAATCTTATTTTAGGTTTCATTAATAATATTTTTAAGGAATGGAATAGTGAGAGAAATTCTAATATTGAATATCGTTGCAAGAATTTTATTCAGTCACTATTCACAAACTCCTATAGAGGATGCGAGACAGTGTAACTAAGCAATAATACAACTGGCAGGGGTGGAGGATAACAGCTAGGAGACAGGACATTCTTCATTAAAAGGAAAAAAAATTACAATCACCTAGAGTAATGGGGAACATTCTGGCCTACCAAAACCACAACATGTTTATTTAAGTGGCTACCCTTTTAAAAAAAGTGAAGTTATTGCTTCTCAGCTAATGCCAACCACTCTAGTGAGATTAGAACTAGCTGAAGAAGCCTATCTGTACTGAAATAAATTCTTTGACCACCTCTGTGATTATACTTCTAAAAGTCAGAGAAGTCACATGGAAGCAAAACAAAATGACCATTGCCAATTTAGACACTTTGTGTTAAAGTGGTATTTTTCCTCTACAATAATTTTAAAGAATCCTACACAGACTGCATAGAAACCTATTGGGTTTAATCCCTGTTAAATTAAATAAGTCCTTTCCAGGCAGAAAAAGTGCCCAATATAGATTTCTCTTTCTGCTCTACATCCATTACAATTTCTGCTTATTATTCTCTGGTTTTGTGGTAAAAGGACTTATTTAGACTTCCTTTGTCTTTTACCCCTCATTACCCTTTCATAGCAGGTTTTGTCATGCAGTCACTGTCAAGTTCTTTTTTTTTATTATAAAAGTGACATTTAGAATAATGAACTTCATCTAATTCCATTTTTGTCATACAAAGGTCCAGATTCTCAGCTGCTATAAACTTGTGTATCTCCTCTGAGGCCAGTGCATCTGACTTGTGCAACTTTATTTTAAAAAAGCCTGCCAGGTGCAAAAATTTCTTCAAAAGTATTAAAATGATATGGGGATTTCTTCCCTAGATTCATTAGGCTTTATTTTGGACATCTAATTTAGGTGCTCTCTCTCAGCTAAATGCAATGCTTCAGGCGTGAAGGGAACCTCCATGAATTGCCCAACACCAGGAAAAAATTGAGACCTTTTCTGTTTGTTTTTTCAAAGTTGAGGTCACAGTATTGTAGCCACCAAGCTTCTCCAAAAGAAGAGAAAAGTCTTATGTGGCTAGTAAGGATGCTGCCTTTGTCTGCTATTGCTACAGAAATACTATGATAATGATAATGCACCATTGCCACATGTCACATGACATGGCTATTTTACGGAATTGTCTGGGCCAGAAAGCATTAAAGGGATGTAAAAATGAGACTTGGCTTGAGCTGTTCACTGTGTATAATCAGTGCAACATAGACCTTCATATTAGCCCTAAAGAAGCAGCTGGTTTATGCTACCAACTTTCTCATCTTTAGCTATTTTTAAATTTAAACTAATATCTGATTGCAGATTATTTGCAATATGTTAATCTTAAGTCTTTCAGTGTATTCTTCAGTGTGACTGGTGATTCAAGTTACTTTTTTCTTCTTCATCTCCTTTTGATGACTCAAATATTTTGGACATAAGACTGGCAAGTTGTGAACAGTGAACAACAGAGAGCTATGCAGGTTCATACCCGCATTTTTCCATACAAATGCAGTTATTCATAACATTCTCTCCCATTCGTGTCTCCTTTACACCATGCTCACCACAGTAGCCCCTGAATGTGTATTAAGTGGTCTCTTCTACTGTATATTAAAACACACAACACACATTTATTCCATGCTTATTTTGCACTGCTTACAAGCAAGGAAAATCATGTAAATTTTTAAGCAATGAAGTGGTTGTATTTTTCATTATTTGTCAAAACTTGCAAATAAGAGGCCCTAGTACATGTGAATTTAACAGTTCCATATTTGTTTTAGATTTTAGTTGCATTTTCAGATGCATTCAGTATTCAGACCATTCTCAAAAAACTTTATGATATTGTATATACATTCCAACAGCAATGCAGTCTAGAAGGTTCAAAAGTAATTTTCCATTATACAAGTAAACCTTTCCTTTTTCTATTAAGGCATCGTTAGACTTGTTCCTATAGATTTGGAAATAGAAATTGCTGAAGAATATAACACATCTGAAAGAAAAAACCTATTTTTTATGTTAAAAAGATAACCCTTGGGTTGATAAAAAATATAGATCTGCTTTAGGAGAAACCATTAGTAAAAACAAGAAAGTTATAGAATATTTATTTTAAAAGGTCTAGTTACTAGAAAAAATCAGGACGCCTCAGATCTGAATTCCCATTTGCAAGTGCATATGGAATGCACCAGTACCACCTACCTTATACCACACACCCAAGAGACTGAGTGTCAGTCTAAGACTATAATTTTTTGTAAGTACTGAACATTGGGTCCTGCCACACAGAAACTTGGTAACCACAATAATAAGCAACTGTCTTGTGCAACGCAAAATCCAGTTTGTACAGTGCTTTGAAACATCGTGACATTTCAAAGTAATTTACCAGAAATATACAATAATTGAATAATACAGTCTGCAGCTCCAAGTTGATGATGGTAAGCAAAGGGAAAACAAGTGAATCTTCTCTACTACCAAGATAGGGAATCTTTCTGTTCCTTACTCTTTTCCTCTCCTGGGGCTGTCAATTGTGCAAAATGGTTTGAAATTATGGATTTTTTTTTTCTCGTGGACTACAATTTGCTCAGGGACTATTCAAGTAAACAAAGTCATCCAATTTATGTTCTGGTTGCCTCTTTCCCTACTGTATTTACAATGCATTTTCTGTAATTTTTACACTATTGATCAAGGTGTGTATTGTAAATATTCTATAGGGTGGTAGTGAGCTCTATGTGTGGAAAAAGTCAGATGATGTCAGTCCGTATCTATTTTACACACACAAAGATCCACACAATATTTTACTTTGATCAAATCACACTTTTGATCCATTTTGCATATTCTGCAAAAAAAAAAAAAAAAAAACCCAACAAAACCTACAACCTGACAAATACCACAAGCTAAATAAAATTGGAGCTGTGACACTATTGAAGCCAATGAGCATGTCAGTGCTGCAAGCACTGTACTTTGAAAGTCATAATGTACATAGTTTCCAGAGTATAAAAGAAATTCCTTTTGAAATAAAAGTTAAACCAAAGCAGACTCTTTTAAAGCCCATGTTCCATTCTACTGTATTAACACAGAGAGAGGAAAAAAGAGTGAAAATCAGTACCCAGAAAATATGGCGTTTACATTGAATACTCTGTAGGTTATCCATGATGGTTATGATTTGCTATGTGCATTTTCCTTTATATTCCCTACCAAAACTCTCTATGGAAGATATTTCAGCTAAAAACACTGTTAACTTCTTCATGTCTCTTACCAAGCATCCCTGAAGAGAACATTTAAATTACAGCATGGCTTCCTTGACAGGCACGTTAGCGTTTGGCAGGGATCCCCAGAGCAGTGTGGTGGGGTGAGCACTCTGTCATCTGCTGTTACATTTCCAGCTCTGCCTGCAGGTTTGGGGGCTTCACATGTGTTCAGTTACTGCCCTAGGTAACATGACAAGCAAGCAGAGTTGTACTAACCAGAGCTTTATTAGACTTGCTCAGGAGCCTGTAATCTGTGCTGTAACTCAGCAGCTTGTCCCTCAGCAGCAGACCAGCCACTTTGAGTTGCCTTTTCTGTTCCATCTTCTGTTGAAACCTGAGGCTTTCTCTCAATCCAGTGTAGTAAGTTACTCTACAGTGCTTTTTCAGAAGTTGCAGAACCATGGTTTTCCACAAACCAGAAGCAGACTTTTTAGCTTTCTAACATGCCAAGGCGTGAGAAACCCATGTCACATGAGTAGGGGTAGATATGAACAACAGGAGGAGGGGAATAAGGGATGTGCCATATTCATTAATTCACAGAATGACTAGGTTGGAAGAGACCTTTAAGATCATCGAGCCCAATGATGCAATTGCAGAAGGGCTACCTGACCCAAATATATGGGACAATGGCTCTTAATGCTGTGCCAGCCCAGGGCATGACTGAGAAACGCAGGCCTAGGGCACAACGCTGGCTATTGGCTCTCTCCTGTCCAGCACCACATCCTACACCAGACACATGAAGCAGGCAAGGAGACTCAAGTCCTGTTTACAGTCTGCAATATGAGATGATGAAGGAAGTGTGAAGAAGGGAGATTGAGACCTGACATACCCAGTAGTAACCATCTAGTAGAGCATATGACGTATTGGTCTGCCAGTGTTTGGCACTGTTATTGCACTTTATGCATTCCTACACATACAGTGGTATGGTGAATGAAGACTGAATATTGAAAGATGAGGATTCTGTTCATCAATGGATTCTATTAATTATAAAACCCATAGCCTTTGAGTACCAGTCAGCATTCTACTCTTCCTTTACAATTGCAGTGCAGAGAGTGAAAATACATGGTTACACATAATAATCAGAAAAAAATTTCTTATTTCTCAACACATGCAATGTCTATGCATTGACAGAGTCTGTAACGGTGGAAGGTTGCACATCCAGCCTCAAACCTGAGAAAGGGGAAGTGGACAAACTCAGAGTAATTGTACTTACTCTGCCCTGTCACTGACCTCAACATCAGTCAGGGTACACCACACTTTAAAAAAGCAGCAATGGGATGACGTGAAGGCAGTTCAACTCCTCTGCTGCTACTGATCAAGTCAGAGTCAAACTCTTTTGATGAAAGACTGTTAATTTAGGTGAATTATATGCGGGGACCTTGTGATATAGATTACTGTCCATGAGGGACTGGGTTGAAAACAACAAACCCCTTGTACATGCACATACAGAATCATAAAATCTGGCTTGGGTTGCAAGAGACCTTAAAGATCATCTTGTTCCAACCCCCTGCCATGGGTAGTGGCACCTTTCACTAGACAGGGGGCTCAGACACCCATCCAAACTTGCCTTGAACATTTCCAGATTATGTGATAAACCTAACAATAAATTAAGATATCTAAACTTTCACAAAAACTCAATACTAAACAATGTAGTAGCTGTATTTCAGATAACTGGACTCTGGATCTCAGTTTGTAGTTATTTCTTATACTGAAACCTGAATTCCATTTCTGATTCTCACAGTGTTTTGTAGATACAATCAGCAACTAAGCAACAGCACTCTAAAATGAACCAGAGTTTTCTTTTATTTTGTAGCTAACCGAGTCTCTTTAACCATGGTTATTCATCAGTTCTTAATTCATTTTTCCCTCAAATATGGAGCAGTTTTTCTTAGCTGGCCTGATCTGGTTTATGGGCAAAACAACTTTCTGTTTACTGTGAAATTTGCAGTTTTTTCATAGTATTTCTGCCTTTATAGCACTCATACTGCACTAAAAGAAGTATCCTACTTGCAACATCAACCACAGTAGTTAGAGACTACTAAGCTGAATGTGGTTATGTTTGTTGTAGATAAGGTTGTCCCCTTGTCTATGGATCCACCCATATCTTTGCCAAAAAATCTGTTAAGTCTGTCAAATGTGGGCCAAGTGTGGGTAAACTGTCTCTACTTCCCAGATTGACTTGAAAAACATTTTTTTCAGAACTCTTCATTCCTATATTAACACTTGTTTTACCTTCTCTCTGGGGTATTCCAAACAATTTATGGAACGTCTTTATTTTTTTAATTTGTGAATAGTGACAAAAATTCCATTCAACTCTTCATCATCTGAAGCAATGAAACTTGCTTTTCCATGGATTTCTCTATTGTTGACTCTACTATCAACAGAAGTGCAGACCTCAGCTGCACTGGGGTCAGTGAAATCTCTTCCCAGATGTGATTTCTGGTGTCTTTTAAGATGTGAATTATCAGAGAATCCTTCTTCTTCACTTGGGACTGCAAATACATTTTTTATTTTATTGGGCATTCTATCCAATAGATAGTGTGTATGAAATTCAGTGGAAATCAGAAACTGTTTTCTGATGTGATTAGCAGAGGACACCGATAAAAAGTCAGGAAAATATGGAGACAAATACATCTGTTTTCAAAAGGAAACAAAGCTTGAGACATTTACACAACAGTTACAAACATGAAGAACAGATATTACATTGCTGATAGATATAGATATAGATAAATACAGATATAGATAGATGATATAGATATAAAACTGAATAAACTTTGTCCACTAAACAGCTTTGTCCAGTAAACAGTAAAGCTTCAGGGTAAGCTATGAGGTTAAATGGAGTAATAACTGACAGCAGACAGGTCCAACAGGTGGTTTTCAGCAAAGAATTACCAGAAAATGAGGGTGTGTCGAGTATGTGAAACTGACACTGGGCTTGACCCCATTTAAAATTTGCACCCACCATATGGCAGTAAATAAACTATCAAGGTTGATAGAAGTGGCAGGTAACAGAGATCAGGAAAGCCACAGTGAGCAGTCAAGATGACATAGTATGCTGGGTCCATCCGTGCAAAATGTCAGCATAACACAATGCAAACTTATGCACTGAAGAACAAGAAATGAATATTCATAACAAGAAAATCACTGCATGCTGGAAAACAGTGGCTGAATGGGACTGGAGGTCACCACAGAAAAGTATCTTATCATGAGCTTCCTGACTGTGTGGGAAGGCTTCCAAGGCAAATGGCTGGTCAGCTCCTTAGAGTTCCCAGGAAGACAACTTCAACAAGGCTCATCACCACATGGGATGGTGGAACATGTGCTGTACCTGGAATGGTACAGGCTCTCAGCTCAACTCAGCCACCTACACTGAAGATGACAAAGGAAATGACTGAATTTCTGTGCACAACTTCACATGTGAGAATGAACAAAGGGGCTTAGTGGCAGAACACATTAATATGGTATCCATTGTTTGAGAAATACTGCAGCATAAACCAGGTCACATTGAAATTGAGTTTTGATGTCTCTTTTTAGTTCTTATTTATTCCCATATGAAAGGCCCACGAATACAAACAGGAATGGTATCATAGCTCACAAGCTATGTGCATTTAAGGGATCCATCCTGCAACACCTGTCTATAACCAATTCTACAGTTTTCAGAAACAATGCATTGAGATGCAGTATTTTCTAAACAATGAAGAAAATTTCTTGTCACTCCACAGAACAAAAAAAGTTTTTGAAAATAAAAGTAAGACGTAGGGACTTTAAAAATATATTTTCTTACCCAGATAAAAACAAAAACGGTAACATGACACTGTACCAATGTACAAACTAAGCATATTTTTAAGAAACTGGGGTCAGCTCCTAGAGCCAGGCAGCACACTGACCCATGAGACCCATCCATGGCTGGCCACTTCTAGAGAAAAGCACCTGGCTTTGTGCTGCATGAATAAAGGCATTTTAGGGACTCACATGAACAGAAGATCAACTATGGTAAGTGGAAATTCCTCAAAAAACATTTTTCTTTCTCTGAAGTATTTTAGTGGCCTGGGGGATTTAGGAACACAGTAATCACTATTGAGTGCTGTCCACCACGCAAAGTAGGCAGCTCAGGAGTGGAGTATTTAGATCAGATGAAAAATAAATAAAATACGTGCATTGACTGGGAAAACAGAAAGGTAAGTTTGTGTGTCACACAGAGAACCAGGCAGGTGGCACAGAAATGTCTGGCAACTGCTTCTAATTGGAATTAACTTCTAAAAGGAGCCTTTCCAGCAGGTCCACAGACCAAGAACTGTCACATTATTGGATGACGATGTAAACCATACAGTGTCTCAGATTCTTTATTGAACAGTGCTTGAGCAGATGCACAACCAGATCGTCTCAAAAAAAGGCTGTAGAAGTAAGAAGGTTCATAAATGTGTGATTTTTATATTTATTATTCTACATGCAAGCATAAGCACCCATCTATTTCATGCACTCTTTGAAGCTCACAGAAAGATACTCAAAAAGTATGTGGTATTTGTTTTGCCATATACCTGTGCTAAAGCCATGCCCATCAGTTTCCTTAAAACAACTTAATTTTAGAGTTGTATTTAAATTGTAAAAGGCTTTAGAATTAAAAGAAAAATGCTGGTTATGCAGGTGACAAATATTTCTTTTTAGATTTAGATTTATATTAGACATTATACATTTATATTAGACATCATACACAGGATCCAAAAAGGAGCTCAGGCTGTGTTTTGCACTGGAGTTAAGAAAGGAAGGAGGGAATATAATAAACCAGAAACTTGTAACTTGTTTCTCAGTGAGGAAAATTTGGTTTATATATTAAGACAAGCTTATAAATCTGATAAAATTAAAATTAGCATAAACCTGTATCATTTATCAAAAATATTGTAACACAATTGTAAAAACATTTAAAAAATCAACAGAAATACAATAATTTAACTTGCACTCTTTCTAGTTTGATGCTAATTGCATGAAGCAAAAAAAAAAAAAATTAATAGAATAATTGACATATTTCCTTATCTGTTCTTTCAAAGACCATTTTATTTTAAAATGTAATTTTTGAAAACTGCTTTTATACTAGCACAACCACAGACCACTGCCACTCGTTGGACAAAAAACACCCCACTTCCACAGCTCCCTAAACCATAAGGCCAAAGATTTGAGCCTTGTCATTTCCGAGTAGGAGGCCAAGCATACACTTTTCTACAATGTATAAAGGGTTCTGTGTGATCTGAGGCAACACCAGGTTAATTGGAAACAGTACCTAAAAGCTTGAAGATACTGAACACAGCAACACATTGTGCTAGAGATTTGGAAAAGTGTATCTGTATGTAAATTCTTTTCCGACTTTTCTCCTGACAGTAACAGCAACCACCTGCCTGTTGCAAATATAAACAAACAATGAAAGAATACAGAATCTGCATGTCTGCTTGTTTTCCTCAAGACAAGAAGTTATATCACAAGGGTATCCTGTGGCCTGCAAAAGAAGGGAAACAGTTCAAAGGCTAAATGCAGCTGAAATGGAGGCTACAGGTCTGCGTGCAATTGCTCTGTGACATTTCTGCATGTAATTACCATCCGTCTGTTTTAGGCAGACATCCATCTCACTGGTTTTGCATTCAGACACTCCATTTGCATGCATGCTTATGGTAATTTCAATTGTAAATATAGTGGGGAAATTGACCTCAGGCCTTGATTTTTTTCGTTAGATGTGGTCCACATTTAGAAGAGCAGAGATGGAGATGCCACTCCAAAATTCTGCTGTTCAAAAATATCAGTGTATTACCTGGATTGTTATTTGGTTTCCAAATATTTAGAAATGAAGGAAAGGAGAAGGGGAGAACAGCTGTAAGCAAGAGTAAAGACATGTTTGAATGAGCAGGCAGAGCTTAGGATGAGAAATAGAGTGGCAATATTGTGATTTACAGACTAAACATTCCAGGCAAAAGCTGTGTATGAAAGCAAGATACAGCACTGTTCCAAATAACAGCATAGCCCTTCAGCTGATGCAATTCAGCAAAGCTCCACTGGAAACAATGAAGCTACACTGATTTACACTGGCTTGAGATCTTGCTCAATATGTTTATAGCTTAATGGCTCAATATTAATCTTAAAATCAGAAAAATAACAACTTGTCATTTATTTAACCCCAGCATGATGGAAGGTTAAACTAAATACAGAAAACCCATAACAAATAGCAGGGACATTCTAAGGTCACCAAATGAAGGCTGTCGTTTTTGTATTCAGGCCAGTGATAAAAGAGTTTTTAAATGTTTGGACATTCAATCTATGTAGTGCCACAACCTGAACATACCCCTTTGCCAAACACAGGCTCACTAAATCCTCTTGGAATGTTGTTTACCTCTGAATAAATCAAATTTGACAGAGTAGGTTAACTTTACAGATTCATTTTTCAATCACAAATGATTGATATTTTTTACAGAAAGCAAGCTAAAAATTCTTACTGCAAAACTAACTATTGGAAGTCATATTGTTCTTGGGTGTCATATGAAATCCAAGCAATTTTTCAAGGACTTTGTTTCATAGCTATCCACCCTCTCTGTGAGAGGACAGCAATGAGTGTACCTCAAATGAGGATCACCCAGCAGAGATAGTTTATCTATAATTTTAAGTTGGTGTCTCTCTCCCAGAGACTGAACACGCTATACTGTGCATTTTACAACACTAGTCCAGTGCTAAAATCCCAAATCCATTATCTAGGCTTATGTCACACAACAATAAAGAACAGGCTCCTGAAGAAAACTGAATGAAAGCTGAGATATAGGAAGGTTTATTGTTAGCTGATTAAAAACAAATCATAACAGAAAATAGGAAAGGGAGCTAGAGGTAATTTCTGTCATTTGATTTTAAAATAGAATTTGTTGAAAGGCCAGAAATAATAAAAAAACCCCTTCATGTTAAAATTGTGTGTATTTCTTGTTCCCTTAATTAAAAAATAAATATGCATAAACAAAACATACATAAAGTTTGATGCTAGCAATAATATTCATACATAGCATTGCTTGTTTTTCCAACTGAATACGCTATTTTGGTTAGTATCTGTTTAATTATTATACGTAGTACTGCTTGAGGCTATCTGATATGGGTGTCTATGGAAAAATGACTCTAATTCACTTTTATTATTATAATGACCTTGGTCTCTGACAGGACTGAATTAAATATCAGTGAGAATTTACACAATTCACTGTGCTCAGGTTTATGCCACTTAACATTCTGTGGTTAACTGGAGCACCTAAGTTAGGTGGATGGATTTAGATGTACATTTGTCCTGAGGCTCTCTGTACTGTCAGTGAAGACTGAGAGGCACTGCCAAAAGGCAGTTCAGATCTCAGATGAATGGAATTACACTTTGGGGTGCCTGCTGCCTACATTTACTTTAGAAGTATCCTAGGATAAGTGTTTCTACACTCAGTGCATCAACTGAACGCTTAACAGTTATCGGGAGTGTGTATTATACACACATTCTATGGAAACACATACTCCCAAATTGCTAATATTCAATATTATTTTAGAAAAATAGTATTTCTTGAGCACAAAGACAAGCTGAAAAAAAACATCCAGAGTCCAAATCACTGCTTTGCACTGATATTCTTGGTGATTCATTGGAAAGCTGTCTTAAGTGCTTGAAAATCAACTGTTTGTCAAGCAACAACAACTAATTTCTACAGCCTTATACATCTAGTTGTTCACCAGCTTAATTTTTATTCTTTTTCAATGTAGTCTAAAGGTATTGTGCTAATAATCCCAGATACCCTCATTACAGATGGGCAAATACCTTATTTGACAACTTTACTTTTCCTGTTCATATTTTACTGCCAAAGCATTAAGCATTTTATTTGAGGAATATACTTTGGTGGGGTATAGGCAGGACTGATAAATATTGAGTGTTCAGAAGCTGTTCTTCATTCAGTGCAGCTAGGGTGTAGAATAGTTTCTTTAGATTCTAGGTATAAATCCCACTGATATCAACTGAAGTATCTCTCCTGACTTTCAGCAACCATCTCTCCCTGAGAGCCTGTTGATTCTTGGTTGTAAATAGTGTCAGGTTAAGAAACTGTACCAAGACATTCCCTACTCCCTGTACATGTTGTTTCCCCTGTAGTACTGCTTTAAGAAGTGTCAACTCCTCCATTCTTGTTGCTTTTAAAGGAAAACCAATTCCTGATTACTTTTTTGAAAGTGGAGGCCTGGGCACCTATCTAGAGGGGATAGAATCAAACTTCATATATATTTCTATATCCTGATGATAGACAGACTCTCTTTGATATTCTCTTGCCTTTCTAGAAAGGTTACCTGTAGAGTTCTTTCTGAGGAACAGCCTAAAAGAAGGAGATAGGAGGACCATAGACATGGAGTATCAAATGAAAACAGACTAAGATATTTAACATACATATATGTATTTAGCAATAAAAGAAAAGCAAATAACTGAGAACAGTCTCTTCCACTTAAGAATCCAAAATGGTAAATCTGTGTTATTCAATCAGTGCTACAAAACCAAATTAATTCCAGCACACAGTTAATTTTAATGGCCAAGTAAAGAAATTGAAAAATGAGCAGTTTCTAATAAGACTATTTTAACTAAAGCATAAAGGCCATTGCTACTGAACAGATATTAGGGTCTCAATAGGGATTTTTTTTTCAATTTAACCCTGTTATGTCCTACCATGGCAGGCTTACCATGAGCAAAGAATAATGGAATGGTAAAACAAGGAGGTATTGGTTAAAAATTTGGATTTCAGAATTTGACATGAAATATTTTAGGGCACATAATTCACATCTGACCCTTTGGAGATCAAATCTTGCTAACTAAAGCCCTTTTCATCTTAAATATCCAGTTAGGATTTTCATCACTTCTGTTCTAGACATTTTAATCCAATCTTCAATCGTGGCTGAAAAGTCTTCTCACTGGTTTATTTTTATGGAGGGATAAGGCAACAAATAAGCAAGCAGAGCATGACTCTCAAAATTATATACCAGGTCTAGACCCCACGGTTCTTAACTGGATCTATAGCTAGAGATTTGGACAGATATTTTTTTCTGGTTTTAACAGTTCTCCCTCCACACTACTGTACTACAAGAAGAATGCAACACTTTCAAAGGATTTTTGCAGAAATAAAGGCAAAACCACAAAAAAATAAAAACAGTGAGGGAAAGATCATTAAATTCCAAATATCAGTAAGAGAGTGTCCATGTAGGTATGAGAGTTACTGGTTCAAGCCTTCAATTAATCTTAGGGTCCCATTTTCTAGGTAAGTTCTTTAACTATCCAGATGTGTATCTGAGCAGGACAAAACTTCGCCAATTATCTCAGTTTTGTAAAAAATTAAAGATTCATTTTACTGCTGTATCTACATGGAATGTAGGCAACCTAGGCAGACTAATTAAGAAGAAGGTCTTCAATTTAGGTCTTACATCTACCAGAGATATCACATAATAAGCATGCAAGGGTTTGCTACATTGTATGTTGTCCTAACCTTGCAAATCTTTTTCTGGTTTTCTTTTTTTCCTCAAAGTCTATTTAAGGCTCTAAGCTATTAATAACCTCAATTTTCCCATAACATTTTTTGGTAAATGTTGCCAGGATCTATTAACTCCCTTAATTTAATAGCCAGAGCTTTACTGTGCAAGAAACTACAGAAATTATACTTCATGAAAATTTCCTCTCATCTGAACTGCCTTCAGTAGAGAGGTGCTGGAGAAAAGGAATACATTTAATAATGAGAGTTACTAATGAACAGAAGAGTGAGCTGTTACAACCCACCCACGAATAAACAGGAAACAGGAAACTTTAGTGCAAAGTTCAGGCTTAATTAGACACACAGTCTGTAAGTGCAGCCTGCTGTGACTTCTCCCTGGCACGGGCCACACAGCCACATCTAGTAATTCATACAACGCCTGGTAAGGAATCCACCCATATTTTTGCTCAACATTCTTGATGTTGTTATTTAATCATCCACTCATTTTTTCATCCAGCTTTCTGCTGTTTCACGGTAAATTTCTCACTCTCACCCGCCTTCACTTTAAACAGCTGCAGTATGTAACATACACTATCATTTTCCTAGAATTTTTTCCCTACAAATTGCCATAATGAAAATACTGTTATTTATTTTATATTTTAGTTATAATAATAATAAAGAATAATTATTGCCTTTTGCTCTATTGGAAGGACTTTAAATATTTAGATATATTAAAATTTTAATCTAGGGTCACGATATCCCCCATCCTGTGAGGAAGTCAGATATTATTGAGCAAGTGATAAGCAGGAAGGATCTAGTGATTCAAAGATTTTCAGTCCTGCTGCAGCCTTGGCAACAGTGTCCATGTAGCCAAGGTCTTACCCCAATGTTAATTTGAAATCTCCGTCAATGATTGCGTCACTTAGATTGTGAAAAAAAAGGAATTCTTAAACAAGGGACTTGTCTTGTAAGATATCCCATACTTACTGCTTCTAGGTAGAAAACAAGCAACAATGCAATAAGAGATAATGAAAAATTGTAATGACTGGTGACAGGACCAGAGCAATGGGCACAAACTGAAATACAAGATGCTCCTCCTAAATATCAAGAAACACCTTTTTGCTCTGAGGATGCCTGATCACTGGCACAGGTTGCCCAGGGAGATTGTGGATGTATCTCTGGTCTTGGAGATATTCAAAAGCCATCTGGACATGGTCGTAATCCAGCTCTTGGTGGCCCTCCTTGGGCTGGGTGGCTGGAGTAAATGACCTCCAGAGGTCCCTTCCAAACTCAAGCACTCTGTGATTCTGTAAAACCTGACAAGTGGATTTAGACTACTTGGCCCAAGCAAATGCTGTTATTACTTCCTTACCAAATACTACCCAACAAATTTTTAGCACGACCCTGCAAAGAAAAGGTGCCTGCATTCCCTCTACCTAAGTAGATGAATAGAGCACAGTAATCACAGTCCCCTGCAGTACCTCCTAAGATGTCAGCCAGCAGTGGCAATTGGCCTCCAATCTGATTCATAAAAGAATATTTCCTAAAGATAGCATAATTCCATGCATTTGCACAAGTTTCCTGTAGGACAGATTTCCAGTGACCTTAGACAGCAGCTGTAATTATTCATTACATAAAGGCCCCTTTTCAGAGCTCAAGAAAGTGAGGACCAGCTTCATACTGTCTAGATTACAGTGCAATATGAACAATATTAACTTTAAATAGCAAATTAATCTTTTTATAGACAATGTTTAATCCGTGGGCAGAACCTTATAGTTATGAGCACCACCTGGTGCAATATATATAAAATTCACTGCCACTGTTGAGAGACACCAAAGCTTATGATAGATTTCAATTCCACTTGATGTTTCAAATAAGGATTTAAATGGGATTTGGGGATGTCGAGTGACAGGGGTGGCTAAACTAGTCATTTGCCAGGGTGGTGCACTTGCTGTGAACCCATTGTGTGTGGTTTCTAGACCAAAAAAAGCAAAGTAGTAGAATATGCCTTTTATTAATTATATAATTAGATTCTGACTATACATATAATTTTAAATATAGGCTTAATGTAGATGAAAAAATATATTAAACAAAACAATAAAAAGAACATGTCTTATCAGGTCACCTGTCTTATATGCCTTTGCTAAACGTCATGAAACTGAGCTAAAAATGCTTCAATATTTTTTTGTCAGATGTTACAATTAAACAAAAATTCAGCAAGCAAGTCTTTTTCCCAATGATTTTTTATATCTTAGATACCCACAAACATGCAAAACAGGAAAAAAAAAGATTATTTTTCTTATTGATTTAGTCAGTTGGTAAAAAGGGTATGACAGTAAAGGGAATGTACAGTACCTGTGTTTTGATCGTTCTTAAGGTTGTAATAGAGAGGTTATACATTTCATCTGAGCTGACAGCAGCTTGAAATGTTATAGATAGGCTTCCTGAGCACAACCATTATTTACTGTTTGACTGTAATGTCAGTCTTTTTCTGCTTTTTCAATATTGTTTGCACTTTGCCTCTGTGAAAAGAGTCTTGATTGAACTATACAAGAGGAGATATTTCTATCTTTCTATGGGATCAATGAAGATGTGTTTACAGGTCCAGGACACAGTGTACACACCACAATAATGGATTTTAGTCTGTTTGTTGACTGAAAGCTCCTTTTCTTTGTAACTTGTCAATCTTGCATCTATTACTTGATTGCAACATAAAAGGCTATTTGGACAAGCTCTAAAACAACAACTGTATCAATCTAACCAAAGTGGTTAGCTGCACTAAGTATGCAGACTTTAGCAAGATAAATCACTTAAAACTTGAAATCATGCAGGACTTTATTTGTGCCTCCATCTATCATCTCTACTGCATGCACAGTTTTCTTTAAAATGTTTTTATTGAAGCGGTACTCATCAACATGTGATTGCACTGAAATAATGAAAATTAAAGCCACACAAAATTAACTTTTAAAATTCTGAACATAAGCAGAAACCATATGAATGAATCCAGCACATATCTTTTCCATAACTGATCTCTGGTATCCTACAATGACCAATGCATATTTCATGAAGAGTGACTGTCCTTAGCTTCTAGACATCACATTTTTAATGTTGTCCATTACAGGAGCACAGTCTGAACTTCCTTACCTCTCTAGGTAGTGAGAAATGCATAGCCTGAAACTTCTCATTACATTTATTGAGTCTTGAAACATACATTAATTCATAATCCAAACAAAAGTATTCATCCCCTAAAACAAAATGCAGTTAAACTATTTGAATGTATGACCTTCAAGTGCAAAGAAACTCCACAGGGAGACAGCATGCAGCACAAACTGTCAGAAATCTTATATTGTTGCACAGATGAAAAAAAAGAAAAACCATCAAACAAAAGACTCTGTGAATACTGTAATGAGTCCAAAAGAAGTGAGACCTCGGGGAGTGTGAGCCAACAGGGTGAGTTTGCCCTAGACTACCATAGAGGTAACTTTGCTGAGCCAAAAGTGTTTGCAGGGGCAAACGCTGTAATCACAGCAGCAGGATTAGCAGAGACAGGGACTCAGAGTTCTACAACAGCTGTAATCAGCAGTGAATTTTCTTGGGTTTCCTCTCTGCTTTGTGCTAACTAGAGCCAGCAGTGGGAGCACCTGATCCTCCTAACTCAAGTGCTTTCCAGCTCCAAAGGTCCACATGTATGCAGTCTGATGGCCACACATGGCAGGACAGCAGTGAATTAAAACTATCATTTTCATTTCACAACAGAATTTTAAGACATGTATCAGCTTGGGCTCCAGCACATTTCTAGCAGACCACTGCAACTGTACAGAATTGGATATGCTTTTCTAGAAGGCCAAACACTGAACCAAAGGTGGTACTGGAAGAAATGTTGGGAAAGTTGATACAGCTCTGAAAAAGAGCAAACAAAAAATGATGTCCTCTTAACAAGGTTCAGACATTTGAAAAGTATTCATAAGCTGCAGAACACTGATGCATTTTCTTACCATAGTGGTAATTTCTAAAATTATCATTGCTAGAAGCTGCTGTTTCTCAATTGGAGTAGCAGAACAATAGTTGCCTTGACCCACACACTGTAATTCCTTAGAAGCAAGCACAGCAACATGAGAAGATGAAAAGGACAGCAAACACCTGTTTCAAAAATCATTTCCTATTCGGCAGTGATGAGGCTGCTATCAAGGGAAAATATTGCAGTCTCAGTGGTATCATACTGGAAAGCTTTAATGGCAGTAACAAATTTAGTAACACAGCTTTTCAAACCAAAGTGCAGAAATGTTCTTTTTAAATTGTATAAGACTGTGCCTGTTCTACTCGCCTTTGTTCATACTTGCTCACAAAAGTCACAAGTAATTAACTTCTACCTGAATGAGTCATGGCTCTAAAAGCTTATTCTTTGAAAAAGACTATGGCAATGAGTTCACAAAGAACTGGAGGAGATCAGTATATAACAAATTCAGAATTATTATTTTTATACATGTTTCACACGCTGTTTCTGAGAAACTTATGCTCTTTGGCCCTTACGTTTCTGAGTCTAAGTAAAATAAGCTCCACAACAACTTTAGAAAACATTTCTGTAGTTATTCACAAATGGTTGTCCTCTTAGCTTTGCAGAAGTAGAGCAGAAAACTCTATTAACATACCTTGGTGACTTAAAAATACTGTTGTGTAGTGACATGGAGTTCCCAGTATTTCTCTGTGGTTTAAAGTAATCACAGAAACAGTGAAGTGGCTCATCAGCTTCCCATTCACACAGGCTGCTCTCTTAATTGTGTTTGTAATCATGTGGCCAAATCCCACACAACTCTGAACAAAGATGCATTAACTGCAGTCTGCTGAATATTAACAGCCTTCAAGAATTTTTATAGAACTTTTAGTTTAAAAGGTAATGAAAAATTATTTGTAGAAGTGTATTTCCAATTCCTGTAAGTACCTTTGTTTCAGTCTCAATGCCATATAATTTATCATATTAGTCATCGTAATATGGGACATATGATGCAGCCTGAAGAAAGAGAATGAATAAACGAAGTACATTTCTGGTTTTTTATCCTGTTTTCATAGTCTAAAAAGGAAGTTTCTAAAGATAGGAGACCAGCAGGAGCACTAGTAAGGGATGGAAGCTGCAGCAAATCAGTATTCCATTTACAATGCCAGCCAGCAAAGAGCTTTCTGTAAAACACAGTATCCAAAGAAACAGTTAAGAAACCTTGGGGTTTTTTTGAGAAAGTAAGGGGAGACAAAGAACATAATCATTAAACATCTGCAATAAAATACATAATACAATGTTTTGCAATTTCTGGTACTATGATTGCCAAAAATCCCTAAATAGGACAAGCTGCTACTAGTTACTTTATATAAGCATCTAAAGATCCAAGTTGTGGAAAAAAACAATACAAGCCAGTGCCAATTGGCAGCCCCTGAGTGTCAGCAGCTTAGGTTCCACATAACAGGTTTGTGGTGCAACTTCAAATGGCATTAGTGGACTCAGCCTTTTGATAGGCAAAAGTTTGTCTGAGTAAGAAAGGTATAGCAGGATGGCAAATGTGAAGAAGTCTAAATTTGACAGAACTGACTTTTCAGTGATCTTCTCTAAGAGCCATCCATTTTAGGATGCTAAACCTCACTAAATTAGAGGCAGGATATGACAAAGACAACTTAGGTTTGAGTCAGATTTAAAAGACACAACATTTTCTGCTGTTTCCTTCTAAAATTGTTATAAGTTTGACATCCAGAGCAACTATTAAGTGCTACCTATCCCCGATTTAATTTGCAAACACCGGGGACATAGCACACTTTCCCTGCTTGTAGTGTGCACTCCAGTAAAGTCAGTGGAAGCTGCCCTGCATTTTTAGTCTTAAACTGACTTCCCACTTGACAGCCTCACATGTCACCTTGATGTCACTGCCTCTGTCAGTCCCAGCCAGTTTTATTTTTATCAGCCGCAAGTAGAAATAAAAGAATGTCCACATATGTTCTTTTCAAAGCTTGATACAGAGACTATTTTTGTAGTTAGTGTACAAATGCTCAAGCCATAGCTGGATAACTTCTGCTAATCCACCCTATCACGTCAGGCTGACAAGCCCTGATTATGCCTGGTGCTTGTTGTAATATGTACAAGTGAGAAAACAGACAGCATTTTTCTGAATATATACATGTGTAACAGTGTCAAGCACCACTTATATTACCTACACAAGCCTCTGGCCCAGGGAATGATTTTACAGTCTAACTGATAGTAAAGTTTAAATACAATAGAAAACATCAGTAGCACAATATTTTTAAACCAGTAGCAGAAATAATATTTTTGACTCTAAGTAATTGAATCAGAAGCAATTATTTGCACAAGAAAACCGTGCATCATATCACATGGCTTTTCCAATTTTCCCCCTGAAAATTAAGAATTTTCTTAAAATTTTCAAAACCTTTACAACATAAATTTGTGTGTTTGTGTAGCAGCCTTCTAAATTTCTACAACATAGCAAAAAAACCTTTGCTTGTCACCTAGTTTATACAATCTTTAAAAAGCTGGATTTGAGAATCAAGTTTCATCTTCCCTCAAGTTGCATAATAGATAGAAGAAAATTATTTTAAACCTAGATCTGATCAGTAAATTCAAAGTAATCTTCAGTACAAACTGAATGACAGTCATTTTATGAACTGCAAAGATGGACACCTGCTTCTCAACCGTGTTGCTTAAAAAGGGAAAGCACCACACCATTACTGATTTTCTGCCACTTTTTAAAGGAAATGTACAACATTTACAACAGAGGGATATAAAAATTTCTTTTTAAAATACACAATATATTAAATGAGCATGACTGTAATTTGGAGGTAAGACAACTCACATCATTCTTGGCTCAGAAGTCTCTCTGTGCAAGTGACATAAAACATTAAGTAGAAAACATACATAATGCAAGGAAGAATGAAACAGGGACAAGTTTTGGACCTTTTTTCCCCTCATAAGTTCCAAAGAATTTCATCATACTCATCACTCCACTCAGTCCAGTGATTCATGATTTTTCTTCAGCCCAATGGAAAACCTTCAGTAGGAGTGACAACAAAGTTATCTGGAGACACCCATGTAATCAGAGCAATCTCTGGACAGCTGAGAAACATTTTGAATTCCTTCATACAATTTGCTTTCAACCCAACTTGTAACCCACAATTAGTACTACCAAGCTTCATGGGCAACACACCCAACCCACCTCTCATCTTGGGGGGGGGAAAAGCCCAGAACAGCTTTGTTTCTGTAAAACAGAGCACGCAATCCTTCTACCTACAGGAAAAGATGTTCAGCCATTGGTTCACAAAAATCATCTTTCTTCAGACCTGATTAAGTTCTGGAAAGCTGTGATATTTAAAATATTTTCTGGTTTTAGGGCTCTATTCCTTTATTTCAGATTCTAGTTTGTGAAATATAAGTTTCTGTATTAATTGTACTACATATCTCTGTATTAATTATAGTTAAGTCTGGTGGCCTTTGGAGCTAACACTGTTCTGCTTTCTATATAAGACCCAGGTGCCCAAGGTTTAAATTTTGCAATGTCTAAATATTTTTTCTGGTTTCTCATTTTACCTGGGAGAGGATACAAAGCAAAAACCCCTCTCCTCCATAAAAATCAGAAAGTTGCTGATGCAATGCTGTACAATTACCATATAAGAGAAAGACGATTGACTTTGGTAAGTGGTCTAATTTTTTATGAAGCTGGTAACTTTGACCGAAATGATAATTTTGGAAGTATCTAATTGATCAAGGATTTTTCAAACATCATAGTTTTATGTCACAATGCTGGACCATCATGTATGTTTATAGCTTTGTATGCATTTGTAAAATCAGATCATACATTTATGTTAATTAAATGTCTGCATAAATAAACCTATGTATTTAAATATTATCTTAATGGGAAACCATGATTAAATAGTACAGCTGATTAAATCAACCAGGTATATTCTCCCTACAGATATAGAAGGAATTTCTGCAAATATATCCCAGATTTCCTTTTCCTGAAAAGTTGGTTATCTTGTTAATTCATGAAGGTATTAACTATCCAATAAATTCAGCATATCCCTAGTTGTAAGCTGTCAGGATGTGACATAACATCCTATAACATGATGCTACATGGTACATAATGCCTTAAATTAAAAAGAAAAAGAAAGCAAGACATTTCTTTCAGAGAAATAGTGGGTAGCTAATATGAATATTTGGGGTAATTGGCTCTAGGAAGAGAGAGAGAGATCATTATTTCAGATTCCCTAGCGAGTGTTAATTAGTCATATTGCTTCATTGTTTGACAAAGAGAACATTGCTCGTACTGCTAAATCTATAATGACACATAGGCTTTTGCAGAACAGGTATTTTAAACTACCTTGACTGACTGACAGGTGGGTATTTCTATTCATAGTTGAATTCACTCACGGAGTTAAAGTCATGTTGTCTCAGAGGTATGAGAGTTTTCTCATCCTGAGCATGAGAAGCTTTATTTTTAAACAACAGGGAACAAATTGCACCCTGACCATTAAAATGGGAGTCCTCTATTTGTAAGGATAAAGGGTACATGCTTTCCTTTAAACACATGGCCCTGGTGCCTACATACCCAGGCAGCAGTCAACAGCTGTAGGTAAATCACAAGTACTTTGCTGTCATGTTAGGCATCCAAGTCCAGCACTGAGGTGCAGGAGTGGCAGTATCACGCCTGTCAAACTTTTGTTGTCTGCTTTTGACAGCCAGATCTTTAGCACTAAAAACACAGGTAAGTGAAAAATAGTATCACAAAGATAGCTGTATTTTTCTCTGTATCTTTGACATGACTACACTGTTCAAAAAGAGAGATGATGAATACTGGCTCTACTGCCTATATGAACCTCAGATTATGGTTCTTGTTCCAAATAACGTTAATTTATTGACATTAACCAGTTCAGTAGAAAGGACTTAGAGAAAACAAATAGAAAGTTATGTGATGGTCTGGCATTCCCAGACATGTGAAATGTTTTCAAATTGTTCTTCTGCACCCTCAAACCTGGTCTTTCCCCTCCTAACAGGATTACATTAATTGCAACAAGACGTGGGAATAATGTATGTGACTGGCTATTGGATATTCCCCCCTCTGTTTTTTAAATGAGAAACAGATGACCTAGCCCAGGAATTCAAGTACCTGTTAAGTAACCCACTTTATCATCTTCAGTGTATCTTGCTTGTTAGCAGGGAGGATTCTCATTCAGTTCATTATTTTTTGTGTGCATTTGTGTGAGGACTCAACAGATAAACATGAAAAATTAAAACTGGACAGATGAAAAGGTTCTTGCTGATAGTTTTGTGCTCTGTTTTTCTTAATCTATTGAGCTAAAACTTGCAATGCCCTGAAAGTCATTAATTGATCAGGCTTCCCTACCTTGGAAATGTTTTTGGAGGGCAGGGCAATGGTTAAGAAAGGGAACAGCTTCACTCAGGAAGTCATCATTTCATTTCTGGCAGAATAACTAGACAACTATCTCTTCCCACAAACTGTATGAACAATCCTGATAACACTTCCTACAGGAAATGAACCACCATATTATCTGAATTCCAACGTATCTTTGTCAAGAACGACCCCATTCCAGAAGAAGATGGCATTACTTTTTATATGTTACAATGATCCTCTTGCAATCCAGATGTAAGTGCACTTACTGGATACTTTCATATGAAAAAAAAAAAAAGGGAGATTTCAACAAAATATAGGCTATTCAGACTTTTATAAAATATTACTTTACATGCCCACCCCCCTCAAATGTAAATACAGAAGGCGACATTTACTGTACAGGTGTAACTCTGCTGACTTCATCAAAGTGGTTCAGTGACTAGAGTATTAGATGACCCTCAGAAAATCTACTTTCTTTTTGCATAGAACTTCTGACCTCTCTTATCTCATCTACCTCACAAATATAATGAAGGTTTGTCTTCATGAAATATCACAAGGCCTACTGTACTTTGAAATTGTTAAAAATTAGCCTGACTACCATTACTCAGCATGAAAATACGTGTCATAATTATGACAATCTGTCAATGTCTACAATAGGAACACATTTTATGAGAGGTGATTACACCTTACATGACATTGAAGGATATAAAAACTCCATCCACAGCATAAGGACATGCAGCAATGAAATAAAGTTACTACTGATTCATAATGACATTTTAAACAGGTATTAGGTATGGTAGTAGATATCATATGGTAATAGCCACCTGTATCCAATCTTGTCTACTTAAACTTCAAATTTGTTATAAGAACTTTAAACAGCAAGGCTCCAGATGTCCTGTGACTAAATTTTTGAGGTTTCATAACAAGAGATATGGTCCCACAGTGTTTAAAACCCTATATGTATCACTCCCCTCTTAAGGCACGTGAGAAGTCCCTGTTATCAACAGGGGCATGTATACAAAAAGAGAAAAGATCTCTAAAATGGTCTTTTTAAATGATTCTAATGATTTTCTTTTTTGCAGCATATAGCATTTAAGTCAGCACACACATTAACTAATGCATCCTGACAATATCCCTGTGAGTTAAATGTCTATCATCATCACTATTTACAGGTGGTGGTGCAATTGACACAGAAGGCCATCGTCATTCATGAGATACAGTAGGGATGCATTTAGCTACATTAGTTAAGTGTCATAAATAATTTTAAACAAGTCCTTTCTGCATGTTTGCAGCAAAGGTAGAATTGGAACCTGTTTTTTTTTTTTTTCTCATCAGTCCTCAGGTGCAGTACACTAGTGTGGTACCTAATGACTTTAAGCAATTCTGGGCAACACCTTCAGCTGCCATCAGCAGCTGCAATTTTTCTGAATCAAGCAAAGTTGTACTGAAATTAGGCTAAAGGCCTTCTGAACAGTTTTGCACACAGACATTTTACGTTTGTTTTTTTTTTTTGGCAGCACCTGGTCTCTTCAGGAACACATGTTTACATTTTATTGAATTGCACAGGCACTCTGTGTTTTTTGGGTAGCTGCAGACATATTAATATTGAACTGTAAAAAGCCACATATTGGTAATGAGCCCGTTTTGTGTCTTGGCTCATGGAAAAGAGTGTGGAAATACCTTGTTCTGTGGTATTTTTTCCTCTGACAGTACTGATACAGTGCCGCAGGCACTCTGAAAATAATAGCATGAGGTTAACTGACAATTGCATGTGTATTTACACCAATAGCCTGATATTATCATATTGTTAAAGAAAAAAAATCTGGGGCTAGAATATGCAACTAAATAAATTTCTAGACATTGAAAGCAGCTGAAGCTAGAAGAGACATTATGCTTGAACTGTTCACATAGCTCACACATTCTGTATACATGCCATTTCAGAAACCTCTGAGAATCCCAGAGCAGTGGCAGGCACAAGGAAAGCTTTAAAATGAGGCAGAGCATTAGCTCAGCAGTACTTGCATAACCACTGCTCCCATGGAAGTGAACAGAATTTTTATATAAATGCACCATCAGGCCACACAGAGCAAGAAAATTAAGCAATGAAGGATTAATCTGGAAATGGACAGGTTTTGAGAGATGGGATTATCTACAGTTTTTTTAAAGCAGTAAGATATTTTTTCAGGAACTAGGAGAGAGTTGAAGGCCCTAAGCTGCAAGGACTCAAGGAATTGTGTTCACAGGACAATTAAGAATTAGTGTCAATATGTAACACAGATGTATGTAGTACAGCCCATAAAACACACTGTTGAGACTTGCTAACTGAAACTGTCCTGCCAGCTTCTTGAAAGCTCCCATCCTTACAGTCTGTACTAAGCAAAAGACAACTGCTGCATTCAAAGCAGAGTCTGAATAAACAGACTCTCTATGCCTCTCACTGGGCCATGTCTTGCCAATCAACTCCTTTGCCTGTATCCCCTGTGCTACTTTTATGTCTCCACACTCATACAAGTTCCCATTAAGCTGTACAATTTACCCTAGAAACACTGCTCCAAAGCTTAACACTCTTCATACCTACAAAGTTAAATCAGGTCCCTTTACCGTGCTTAGAAACATGTTTTCTTGTTTTGTGCAAGGCTTTTGTTAGTAGTATTATTCTGATGTTTATGAAGTAATAATTATGTCTCTGAAAGCCCAGTACTCACTGCTTTTTCTAGGTACACTATTTCCCTTTAACTTTGCTGTCCTGACATACAAAATGACTCTTGCATTTTACCTGCAAATTAAAAAAATTTTCATTTTCCTTTAGCTTAGAAAGATGTAAACAAGTTTCACTAATGTTATTTTAATTCTGTAAGAAGTTTTATTATTGTTTTACTGTTATTTTATTTATTGTTTTATTGCACATTTGTTGTCTACTGTACAACCAAAACTGAGTCTCCTAAAGCATATGTTCTGTAGCTAGAGATGACTACCTGGAAGTTTAGGTGGTATCATGGTTTTAGTGTTAATGACTGAAGAATTTATTGGGCTGTTTCTGTGAAAGTACACTATACCTAACCTTTTCACCAGTTTTCTTACTGCCTGACTTTAAATATTTTTTTACTCAATCAATAATTTCTTAGCTGACAAAAACAATTTTCTAAAAGCTGTGGTAGTATGTAGAATTTGTTATACAGCATAATTCAACTTGTCATGCTGTCCAATAGAAATATTACCAGAAGGCAATCTACCAGTTTCAGTCACTGTCACCAGAGTTTAAACAACAACATGGCTTTTGAGAAACAGGGGTTTGCTATAAAATCTACATCAGCTAGTGGTGGCAACCTTCCATATCATGTCACCTTAGGTGGTGAACTCAGTCAATACCTTTAAATTTTTACTTAGAGTAAATGAAATTGTGCAATGCAGAGAACTAGAAACACTTTTAGACCACTGAGCTGGTCTGTTGAGCATGATACAGCATTGCTACTAGAATATCTATCAGAATATCTATCAGTACAACCCCCTTAACAATTATTACAGCCCTTAAAGTATTAGAGCAGAGCCCTTAAAATAAGTGAATATGTTCCCTCTGAGACAAATTTGCTAGAAAAGGGAAAATATAATATGGAACAAAATAAACTCACATTCTCTCCTCAACTCTCTCCAAATCTGTATAGCTATCCCCAGTGTCCACAGCACCCGGGAACAAAGGGCAGCAGAAGAAATTAAGCATGGCTACAGCAGCCCTACCTGCCACACTTTGGAAGCTTTTTGTATGTTGGTGAAGGAAGCAGGCAGGGGCTGACAAAGCTCCTTTGCCACCACTGAGGAGTCTGTGCAACACCCCACTGTAAGTGACAATCTGATCCTTGCCTTGGATAAGCCAGCTCACCCTCAGTTAAGATACTGGACGTTCATTCCAAGTTGGGAATTTCTGAATCTTCTTTGGGGACCTCATGTCTAAAAGCTAATCCAACTAAGATAGATTTCTAACACCATATATCATGTGATGTTAACATTGTAAACAATGACCAGGATAAGGGACCCCAGGAGTTAAGAAAAGAGACTTGGAAAGATTTGTTGCTTCTGTCCCTGCAATGGCACCTGTTGGTGCTTCTCTGCTTTGGATGACAACAGCTCCTCAGTCCCAAAAGCACAACTTCTTAACGTTCATGTGCTCATTTTGGTCTTGTGATACCTAGCACTGATGAAAGAAGTTGTGTAACGCTGATGTGATCCCCAGAATAGCACCTCAGTACCTAAAAGCTAGGGCACAGATTTTACTAATTCCAGCTATATTTAGGATTGTGCTGCCTTATAGTTTCTCCAGTAAGCTTCTATTAAGTTAAATGTCATGTGTCTAATTCCAGCATGCCAAAGGCACTGAAAGAAACTATCCCAACAGCAAGGTCACTTGATTCATAAATCATTGCAACTGATGTCAAATTTTCACAGGAACTCTAAATCCAAGGCTTGAACAGGGAGATATAAAACTTTCAAACAGAGAAGATTAATCCTTTCTGTTTGCCCCGAAATTCAATTTATTGTAATCAAATACGTAGTCCAGAATCTCCAAACAAAAATTAAGTTTCAGATACTTCTCAAGAAACTCATTTATGTAAAAAATCTAAATAAAAATTAATTCCTTTAGTGTGTTCAGTGAATTGAGGCCTTTCCCAAGTTGTTCTCTTTGGGAGGCGGCTCTTGCCACACTTTTCATACAGCCTATGAATCTCCATCTGCAGAAATTAGAAAATAACTAAACTGAATATTACAATACCATTCATGTAAGTCTAAAAATATGAGACAAGAAGCGGAATACTGTTATCTTCTAGAGACTATGTATTGCCTTAAAAACTATTAAAATCATATCACTAGCCTTTTGTAAGCAGTGCTACAACAGATCAGGCAACTTCAAAATAAAATCTTTTTGCTTTCCTGTCATGAAGATTGCTTTATCCTTTAAAGGATATTCAGATTTGGATTTTTATTGATTTTTTTTTCTTTTAAAAAATAGAAACCAAAACAATTTTGGAGATTTTTTTCTCACTTTTCTTTTCTAGAAAAGTAGTTGTATTTTAAATTTTTAGGAATTTTATAATTCTACGAAATCACACTAGTTTGTGAATAGTGGTATCTGGTTTAAATCTGCACTTCCAAGTGACACAAATACGCCACTGAAAAATTTCACGCAGTTCCACACGTATCTTCTTGGTTTGGCAGTGGTGGCAGGGATTCAGGCAGAGTCTGCTGTGGCAGGTGGGGTGGCAGCTCTGGTGCTGCCTTCCCTGGCTGGCACTGCTGAATCCTGTGCAGAGGAGCATCACGCCTGCTCTCCCAACGTGCTGCTGCCTATGGAAAAGACAACCAGGAGAGAAAGAAACGTTGCTGTCAAACTCAGAATAGAAGTGTGCTCAGTTGGGGTGGCTGTGCCTCCTGCACTGGCTGGAGATCTGCAGGGGACTTGAGTAGAGGGAGCTCATGCACTGGGTACCCCCTGGAGACAGGCAGAACCATCCCCTACCACATGATTAGCTGCCTGAAATCACCTCCTCCAGATTTCACCAACAATTCATACCTGTGCTGTTTCATTTCTTAGATATGAGATTACCATAATTTGATATTTTCCAAGAAGTAAATAGGGTTTATGCATTCTAGTCATGTGTAACACCTATCAGATTTTACCTGTTTATTAAGGAGGTCTATCAGCACCAACCTGAGGCAGTTTTCCCCTTGTCTAGGCCTCCCAGATTGCAAGTAATTTTAATTAATCCTCTAAATATCTGACTTTTTTCCCCTTTTTTAGCAATAAAATATTTCTCTATTTTGCCTTTTCATACTTCTGAGCTGGATGCAATTGTTTCTTACTATACATTGGCAGTCCCACTTGTTTTTCTCTCCTATCTCCTTCTTGACTATGTGAAGAAATATTCAACAACACATAAAAAAATTTAATCCTTATATACCATCCATTTCAGGTGAATGTGCCATGCAGGATTTGATTAGTAAAGTTCTTAAGACCTGTCTTACATTCACAATGTCAATTTCTCTTAGAGGAAGAACAATAGAGAGTTTTGTGCAGCCAGAGGTACAATACCATTAAACATTTTTACAGGAGGAGCCTTGTGTATAGATATATACCTTAGCATCATCCATGCTTCCAAAGTGCTCTATCCTAATTCCTTTTTCATCAACCTTTCTCTTCAGCTACAGTTTCTCCTCAGAAAATTCCTCAAGAACTTGAAAGCTCCACTTCTTTTTCAAACTGGTATAGTTGGATCACTTCTTATATTTTTTTCCTATATTCTAGGCTTCTTCCATAAGCACGTAAAACCCAGTAGTAATCATAGCTTCTCAGTATTGGTCAAGTGTAACATACCTGCAAAGGCAAGTGCAAATTTTTGCTTTTTAACACATGAATAAATTTTTACTAAACAGAAAATATTTTAAAGGAAATAAAGATACATCAATATTTAAGGTACTAAAATACTAGAAACACTTCCCAATTTACTAAACACTTCCCAATTTACTTTAAAGCTGAACATTTTCTTTGTTTCTTTTTTCTCCCTCAGTTGCTACTCATACACCTAAGCTCACCATTCACTCTAGATTAAATATTTGCTCTACTGATAGGTCTTTGATGTCACGATCCAAAACACAGACTTGTTAGGGTATGTTTAGAGCAACGTAACAGTGTGGATTCAAAGGCAGCCAAAAGCTGCTGAAGAGCTTCAAATCTAATGAGGCACAATTTATGAGAAGAGATAATTTCTTCTACCAGACTCGTTGAATGTAGCCGTAGAAAGCAAATGAACCTTCAGCTGCAGATGCCATCCTTCTGATTCTTCTCTGCCTTAGAGGTTTTTTTTCCAATCATGTTTATTAAATATTTTACTTTTCACTATAATCTTTACTCTCTCTGTAATATCATGGCTACTCCAACATTACTGATTTTAGCTTAGGTAATTGAATTTGCTGTGGTGGAAATTTAATACTTGGAAACTGCATTCCAGATTTTTTCAGATACTGCATGCACATCATTATTAATTTTTCAGTCTTTAGAAAGTTACTGTTTATTACACATGAAAAATATGATACTTAATTACTTAGTATTGTACAAGAATTCTTAATTGGAAAAGATATATTAGACTCAATTCTTCCAGCAGTACTGGGAAAGGCATTCAGAACATCAGACTTGATTTTTTTAAGGTTTTTTTTGGCATTATAGCTTACTGTCTCCCACTTTGCTGGGGTACTGTTATATACTGTTTCCCCACTTGGGAAAACTGTCATATACTAAAAAAGCAGCATTTATTTACTTGTCCCCCTAGGCACCAGCAATTTCCATGGCAGCTCTTACAGCACAGCATCACACCTGCTGGGATGAGGTGGAATGTTGTCATGCAGCTGAAAGAGAGATGGCAACCAGGAGCAGCTGGGTAGAGCAAAAAATATATTTTAAAATTAAACCGAGAATACTTTGCCAACTGGTACGTTTTGCAAGAAAACTTTAATTTATGATACTCTCTTATAAATCTATGGGCTGGTTTTAGCAGTTATTTGTCAGCTAGAAAAAGCTTGAGAGAGCTGGTGAACAACTTCTCTCTTATTAAATTTGTTTTGTTGTAAAAAATTAGATAACCAGCATTTGGTTCTTACCTCTTGAATAAACTATGAACAATAGTTTAATCAAGGCTTTTGGTCTTGTCCACTGTAAAGAAAGGACAACTGCAATTTTTTCATTCTCCAGTTCAGTTTCTGAATCTGGTCCTCAGTAAAATATAGCAACATGTGAATTGAACTAATTATTTGTTGTTGTTTTTTGAAGTTAGAAAATCATGTGTGAAAGCTACTGGTATTAAGCCACTGTGCAGAAGAGAATAGAAAGACTGAACTGAAGTGGAAAGAAAAAAATAAAAACCAAGAATTCATTTATCACCAAAATTGAAATTAAATTTTGAGTAAAAAAAAAATCTTGTTCAGCTTGAAAGGTAGCAGTCAAAGGGAGAAAACAATGCAAGCCACTGGCAGGGGTAGAGCTGGAAGCCACCTGCCTGCTCCTGCCCACAGGGCTTCCTGCACCCTCCTGACCCCTTAAAGCTGGCTGCTGACACACATGAGAAAAGGGGGTGGTTGGAAGAACAAAATCTATAGACTCAGGTGCTCCCACAGCTAAGGAAGGTGGGGACTGTGAACAAGAGTGATAGGACTCTGTTTCCTTCCCTGTGAATGTGTCCAAGAACATGATTTTCTTATCCAAGCCCATTTTGTATGTTCAGGCTAAGTCTGGTGTGGAACTGGTTTTTAGTAAGTAAATAATGAGTTAAAATGTTTTCAACCTTCCTGGGAGTAAGGTAGCCCACACTTTGTCTGCTTGGAAAATACCATGGCTGTTATTACTATCCCAAAAATACTCTAAAATACTCTTTCCAGGATTAACTACTCAGTGCCAGAAATGTCTGTTTCTTGTGGCTGAAGAGATATTCCAACTGATCAGTGGCACAGTAGATAAAATGAAGGAAAGGGAATATTTATACAGCAGTTTGATGACCTCTTCATCAGTCCTTGGAAAGCCTTATAGGTCAGACTGCTCTAGGCTAGACACATGGCCTTTTTCCCTCTTTGACACTGTTTACATACTCTTTCTTTAATTAGCTGAGTTACACCTGTGTATTTTCCTCATGGGGCAGGTGTGCTGCCTTGTTGCCATTCATCTGAAAGAGAATTCAAAGTGTTTCTGTATAAACTAACATCTGGGCAGGTTTCCACTGACCACATGCTTGAGAAGGTGCTTTTAAACAAGGACTCCTAAAGGTTTCCTGTTCGTGTTTCTCTATCATGTAGTGGAATAGCACCTCTTAAAGTAACTGAATATCTTCTACTATGTTTAGCAAGGGGTAGTTGACATCACTTCATAGGAAATGGAGAAAGCAGCTGATTTAATTCTGGAGAATTACCTCAGCATTGTTTCAGCTAGTTCCTTTGCTTTAAAAATGTTGCGTTAGGTGTGGTAAAGATGCTGTTCCAAAAGATTACAGCTACACAAGGATCAAACTTAAAATTATTGCTGTACAGAGTCACACAGCCTTCTGAAAAGGCATTTAAATGAAAAAGATAGATATCACTGCCAGTGTTTACTGCAATGTTTGGAGACTCACAAGAGAAACTCAAAAATAATAACTTCAGTTTTATATTTAGCATGCTTTTCTTAATTTATAAAAAGGACTTTTGCACATTTACAGATAAGCATTCAGATTCCTGTTCTTAACACTTGTACAAAACCTGTAAAATTACAGTCTATATTGACATAAATGAAGTTCTCAACTCTTTTGTCAGATACATACTCATACTTTTACACATGGGTTCAAGGGAGTGGTTATTAATTAACTCCATGGCATTTTGAATAGTCTTTTCTTCTTTTTCACACTATATCAAAACAAAATTAAGCCCTGAAGATTTGACCCCATCTTCAGTCCTCATTTTTTATCCATTCAGTTCCCTCTCTACTCACTCTGTTTCATCTTAAACTTTTCTGTTACTGCCCTAGGCTTAGAATAATTTCATGACTACGAGGAAGTTTTAAAGCAAGTGATCCTTGAGACAATCCCCATTTTTTCTATTAAAGGCCAGATGGATGTCTTGATTAATTAAAATTAACTCTTTCTCAGAGGAGACATTGCTACTTATCATAGTCAGTCCTGTGGGCAGAGGAAGGACAGTTCAGTACTATGATTAATATTAAGACAAATCTGGATTAATGAGGAAGCTTTAAAGCCTGATTGCAAGGTAGAGCAAACAACATATTTGTCTTATAGATGCTGGAAACTCTGTGAAAGTATGAGCAAATGTCTTGAAGCAAAACCCCACCAAAATGTGTTGAAAGACACCCAGTAACTTTGAAGGGAATTACATCAGCCCCCAGTATAAACAGTAAATGAATGCATATATGGTCTGGTGGAAGGAAGACAAAGGCAAAAGGAAGATTTAATTGTTCTCAATAATACTGTAATGTGCTACTGTGGCCAGCTAAACTCTATAGTTGATAAAGCAGTTTAATAGACTGAAATTGCAACATGGTTTGTATATCATGAAATCCAAAAAAATGAACTTAACATACAAATTCTTTTTCTATGTATTTGCTAAATTGAGTGTGATTTTTTAAACTTTGAAGAAGTGATTTTTTTTTCTCCTTTTCCTAGTTGAATAGTCACAGATATTGTTCTTGAAATACAATCTTATCCATAATTTGAGATGTCATTTCAGTAAAGTGTTTCTTCTATTTGCTCCTCTCAGTGACATAATGTTTTTTAACTAACAAACTTACCCGGTCTTGTACATGAATGTCCTGTGGTAGCTGGAACAATTCCTTCATCAAACTAGAGCTATTTCTGACCTGCTTTATTCTCTCACTGTTTTAATTTTTTTCTCACTTGGATTGAATCCAATACCCTTGACCACAGCTGATGTTTTAGGGCAACAGAATTCAAGTATACCAAATTTTGAAGCTAATATTTTTCTCAACTTCAAAAGTTTTTGCATCTGCCTCTGCCACTCTGGCTTGCTGATCTCAGCTAATGAACAAGTGTCATTGCCCAGAGTGTAAAAAAGTAAATGTGGGAGAAGATATTTACTTTTCAGTCCTCCATATGGTAGAAGAAGTCTTATTCCCAATGAAATGTTTCACATCACTTCATGAGTAAAGAACATAAGCTAAGCAGACAGTACCTGGAAGACTGCTTATCTAATTTTTCTTATAAAGCAACCAGGACAAATATTTGCAGTGGCACATACAAGATATCAGGTAAGCTTCTGATTTAGAGGTTTTTTCATTAACCTTTCTGCATGATATTCTTTGTTTCAATTTTTTTTAAAAACAGTTGTTCTATTATTCCTCCTAATAGCAGTACTGTGGGTTTTCAACTTGAAAGTGGATAACAATTACAAGCTTGAATAAGTTGCTATGTGGGAAGAGGTGCAGCACTAAACTTATACCCTGTGAAAAAAAAAAATTGTGTTAAAATACTTATGTGTTCTCTGGGGTTTTTTTTGTTGACCTTAGGAGCTGAATGGTTTAGTATAAGAGCTTGTCACCAGCTGCCTGGGGAAGTAAAACTGCTCAGAAGCTTCAAGCAAATCTTCACACCTTCCCAACTTTTTACACACCTTGTTTACAGGGTCTTGGCTGTGCCTTCCCCGTCTCCTCTCCAGAAGCTCCTGAGAAGATAGTTTGTAGGTATCTCCTTTAATACCTTCAACAAAAATAAAAATAATAGGTCTTTATACTTCATTTATCCCTTTTTGCCCGCTACATGTAATCAGTCAAATCCATAATCTGTGAAAGGTTTTTTACATGGCAGAAGCTTAACTCATATACCAGAAAAACCTTTCTCTAAGGGAAGCCTTTAACATATCTAACCCAATATTTAAAATATTTAACAACAAAGGCCAATAAAAATCCATAAAATAAAAAATGCATCTGATTCACTGTACTCACTAAAATTTTGTAAAAAAAGCTACAAAATGTAACAGAAGGTCTTTTACAATCCTTACAGAGCATTTCTTTTAAATCCATAACTTGTTTGATATATTTCAGATGCTGCTTCAGTTTAATTACACCAAGAGAAAGATACTTAAGTGAAGTTGCAGGAAGATATCAATTTGCATTGTCTATAACTTAAGATGCCATGCTCTTGACATGTCAATCAATAGGACCTGGTGTCTGGTGATTTGAAGTTCATCATGTATCATTTAGTACTGACTGTCACACTGTATCCTAAACAGGTTAATGCATTATAGGTGAATTCAGTCACATGGCTAGGAAGATGAATAGAAACCTCTTCCTTCATAGTGCCATATGCATATAATGAATAGCCTAACAAATAATTAGAAAAAAAATATACTGCACCCCATGTATTTTCCTGTAAATATGTGATTTTCTTCACACATCTGGAAAACTGATAACTTTTTTCCATTGTCGCAAGTGAGTTACTGCCAATAAGAAAAGGTAAAAATTGATTCTAGTATTAGTAGATAAATCTTTGGTCCCTGATCTAACTTTTCAAAAGTTACCACAGTAATGCTAATCAGACAATGCCACGGATCCTTCACAGTCAAATACTGGAGGAAGAGTAGCCAGGCAAGGATATGGAGCTACTATTCTTTTAAATTCCATTTCTGGCACATCTTGATAGGCGACATTATGTTAGAATGAAATGTCTAGAAGCTAGAAGTGTGCATCAAGGAAATAATACAAAATGCTTGCAGTTGATTAAGACTCTTTCCAAAATTAACATACATTGTAGGAGACCCGTTATTTCAAATGATGAAAACTGTTAGCTGAAGAACCAAACAAGGTACTGCATTATTCTAAATTACCAAGCTGGTGTGGGGGGAGAGAGGACAAGTTCTGCACTCCCTCAGAACACCAGAGTCCACATTGTACCCTCTTCCTGTAACGTGAAAATTACAGGAAAATACCAACGCAAACCTGGGGACATACCACCCATGAGATGTGTGGGTGCCTGAAAGTAATGCATGCAGTCAGAAGGAAGAAACTTGGTCAAACAGGCAATAAAGGAAAGCAACAGCTCTGAGGATTCAGGCTGTTAGGAAATGGGGAATGAGGGAGTCATTGCGACCTGGCAGCCATACTGTCTTCCTCTTGCATAGGCAGCAGGATGAAAGACAGTCACAATGCTGAGAGATTTCTCAGGACTCACTGAAATCCCAAATCTGACTACCCAGCAGACTGGCACCTTTTTTATTGCTACTCCATCTCCTTGCCACCTTGTACTATCTACATGCATTGAATCATTCTCAGCATCTTCCACACATAGCTGTATCCTTCTTCTACCGTGTACTTTTCCCTTCATACAATCTCCATCACCAGGTAAGGTATACCCTCTCAGTTTTCTTCTAATCTAATATGTCTCAAAGTGGCAAATAGGAAGAAAAAAAATTACTTGAAAGCAAGGATGTGCAATTTTTGCCAAATATAAGTAGAAATTTTGAGCACTTTTATGCCATGAGCATACTGAGTTGTCCCATCATATGGAGTACCTGTCTTCCTACAAAGACCTCTGTCTCAGTTAATATGGTCAATGGCTCAGCACATATGGGAACCTGGGACAATTTCTGAGGAGTGCTAAAAACTGAATGTCTGTGTGAAATACAGTTACTTTTCTCCTTGAGACTGCAATTTTCAGATCCAATTTACCAGCCTTACATGAAGGCAAAAAATTCTCATGCTCTGTCTTTTTCAGCAGTCCTGCTTTGCTGACCACACGGGAAAGAATTAACATTTAAGAGGTTACAGTGGTAGAACATCCAAGTTGAAGGTAAAACAAGGCAGAGTCCTTCTAGCAGCTTCCCTGAACTGATATTGAGGCAGAAGAACCAAGAGTAGTCTGAAATGAGGAAAAACCACTATGAAGTCTCTAGCTTATTATCTGTAACTTTCTCATCTGCTGCCAAGTGGTGAGTAACAATGAAGTGACTGGGTCAGAAACATTAGCTTGCCATGCTGATTTGAAAGCATAAGTTTCTCTGAGGTCTCCAGCCTAGTGTGTCTAAAAGTGGTAGACTTTGTCATGTGCCCTTGAAGTCACCAGCTCATCAGTATATTGAATTGCACAGTGATGTCAAAGCACAGGCCTCTCTGGAGAACTGACTCAGGCCTTCTGTCTTGCTGGACTGGTGTCAAAACTTCTGTAGGATCAAGCTGGATGAGAGCCAAGGAATAGGCTCTTGTAGAATTACTGGCACATCCCCTTGAATTTTCTGGGTCTATGTCAAGATAATGACAAGGCCATTCTGTTTCCCTTAGCTTCTGTGGAGAAGAGTAGTTGGGTATCCATTTTATTATGCAGAAATTGAAACACTGAAAGCAAAAGATTCTCACTCTTTCTCTCCTCTCTGGAGGATCTTGCACACACCAGAAACGGTACAGGTACAAGATTTTCAGTATTGACCTAGGTAACTCTCCTTATATCCAGGACTGATCTGCTACTTCTGTCTGCACGGAACTAGAAGGTCCTCACATCTCCAGTATTTAAGAACTTCTCTAATTCCTTGTTTTAGCTGATGGTTTTCTCATTTTGAGTGCTTGAAACAAAATGGTAAGAAATAAGTACAGTTGCATTTTTGAATGAGGAAACGATGCCCCACTCAAGGTATTAAAATAAAATGTAGACAATTACTCTCCCCTGAATTATAAATGAGAAATCTATCCCTGTCTAACATATGCCCTATGGGTTCTTTTAAATGGAAATTCCTTTCCATGTCCTGAGAAATTTGTAGTTTGCAATTAAGAAATCACAACGTTCTTATCATATCAGAACATCATTGTATGTGAAGAGAAGGCTCGTCTAAGAGATTATAAGATTTTTTTGTATCTAGACTATATTGAGTTCCTACGAAGGAGGAACTTTCAAGAAGAATATGCTTTAGGCTGTGAAAAACCAGATTATAGAGAACAACAAATACCTATATTACAAAAAATCATTTGAAGTGATGCAACAACACCTGTTTGCTGACTTCTGTGATTCCAACATTAAATTGTATTGAGAAATAAAAGAATAATAGTCCCTTTAATGACAGTACTTAAAGAAGATTATAACAACAAAAAGTGGTTCTTCTGTCAAAAGACTAGCTACTGCTGGAACTAGGGCTAATATTTAGGAAGTTGCAGAAGTGACCTGAGATTCTGTATGCTACTCTTTGAAATGACAGCAGGGAGTGGCAGAAACTGCACTGAAAGTTAGTAGATTTATGCACTTATCTATATGACAGTTTTTTTAAAGCATTAAAACGATTATGATGGACTAGTAGTCTTCATACTTTTAAAGATTCAGTCCTAAGTCACTTCTGAAATTAGAACTTAGATTCTTAAGTGATTTCAATGCTTTTGAAAATTTTTCCTTTGATACTCCCTATAGGTTATGCAGATTTTTGACAAAATGCAATATATTTTTTGGTAGTCTTTGGTATCATTGCCCCATTTCAGTTGAAAGGAATTAAGAATTTTAATATAGATGAATTTACTATGGTTTAGTTTTTTTAACTAAATAGCATGATTGATTTATATTGTATGAAATCAAATTTGAAAGGCTAACAGCTTAACTATATTTAGAAAAATATAGTTCTGTGCTAACAAAGCTCGCCTCTAGAGCTGATACTTAATCAGCCTGACATATCACTATTAATTTGAACGTGAAGCTTTCAGGAAATAAATAATCCATTAATTTATATATATTTTTTAATGTGTTCATATTTTATCCATCAATTGTTTTAAACACCCATTGCTGAGCAGAGCATTTAATAGGTCTTCCTGTGTTTACTGAAGCCATCCCAACCAAGTTTAGCTTTTTTAAGAATAATACAGGAAAGAATCAATTTCATTTTTGATTCTGTAGCTCTGTAGACAACCTTATTATATTTAAAATGCTATTTTTATGAGTTGTAAACCATATTTTCTAATAATTGCTATAGCTAGAAGTGTAATTTAGTGTATTTTTACAGGCTTAGTACTTTTTGTTCTATTGTAAACCATATTTCCTGATAATTACTATAGATAGACAAATAATTTAGTATATTTTTATAGGGTAGTACATTTTTATAGTATGGTAAACCATATTTCCTTATAATTACCGGAGAGAGAAAAATAATTTATACTTTTATAGGTTAGTACATTTTTATTACTGTACATTTTCTGCAGATTAAGTACTATGTATTTTTTCCTTTTTGAGCAGTCACATTTCCTCTGTAACCACTTTTTATTATTTATATAATTTACAGATGATGACTTCTTAAACTTGTTTTCCCTATTTTGCATTTCGAAGTTTCTATATAAATGTATGTGCTGCTAATTTTGAAGGAAGAACAAAGCATCTGTGAGACACTGTAGAAGTTAATGACATTGTTAAAATGATGACAGATTGCTTTAATGGTAGATATGCACTTAATTGGAGGAAGTATAACAAAATGTGTTATTTCATACTACTAAAAAGAGTCAGTCAGGAGCCATCACCCATTTACTGTCTTGTCTTCATCCAACTCACAATGCATGTACAGTATGATAACTGATAGACATTGCTAGGCATGTATTCATGTACTGTACATTCATCCCGACAACCCATTAAATAGTGTTTGTTAACCTTTAATTCAGATGTCTGCAATAAGATAATACAATGTAAAACACAAGTCAATGGAGGGTCGTAAAGCTGTTTCTGCTACAGTTTTTATTAGCCTGTTATTCAGTGTAGAATGCAGCTACACCCTGAAGCAAGTCTTATATAAAAGTACAATGTCAATATATTATGATGCAAACTCAACCTATAAAATCAATGACAAGCATTATGTCTGTTGCTATCAGCTACTAAAATATAGATACTGTTTTTAATGGATGCTGTGGTGCTGGACTCAACACCGTTGTGCCATTAAGCTTAACCCCTTAGGCATGAACCACAGTTACAGGGCTCCTGGACAAGGAATGCTCATTGGAGGATGCTGCATCCATCAAGACAGACTGACCACAGAATATGTTAGTGTAAATGAGTTTTCAAAGCATATTAAAGCAAAATAGAACTCCAGTGCACACCATGGTGTGATTCTCCATAATATTCCACTTAATCTGTAGTAAAAGGGGACCATCTATCCCATTATCCAGGTGCTTGTATTTTGATTAACAATTTGGGTAACTGAATGGCAACAATGTATTTGTGGAATTCGAAAATGGCATTGAGTCAAGGTGGATTTGAGTATTCTGGGGAATATAGTTAGAATTCAGAGACCTTGATAAATTGCAAGAAGCATCTGAAAGCAGTAAGATGAAATTCAGTACAAATAACAGCAAACTACTAAGGCGAAATCTTCCCCCTACACCCACCCAACTGAATAAATAAAATTCTGAGAAAACTAGAAGGAATAGTGAAACTGGATCCAAGCTGAAGACACCAAACAACGATATTGGGGGGAAAAATAAAAAAACAACACCACAAAACAACAACAAACTAAAACAAAACCCAAAAAACCAAACCCAAATGTCTTCCTGTCATGTACTAATAAGATTGTTGCATTTAAGACCAGAAGCAATTATTATTCTCTGCACAGCACCAAGAAATTTGCAACTGGAATTATGTGTCCAATTTTTAATAGCACAGGGTTAGGGCTAGGGAATAAAGTTTAAAATGGGGTAGAAACATTAGAGACCAGCAAGTAGAATCAGGGGAGGCCATGTGGCATACAAGACCTGCAAGTACAGGTGCCAAAGACAGAAAATTAATCAGTAATGGTAGAATTTTAGGGTAAATATGTAAGGGAAACTGTTTTGGCATAAAAGATAATTTAATTAGGATATGTCAACTAGAGATTGTGGAAAATGACAAACATTTGTATATATATTCTTGCTTACAGTAGAGGAGAGGCCTAGATATTGCTGAAGATCTGTGTCAATGCAGCATTTCTATGATTCTGTGAACACCTCCCTGTATTGTTTCTATCTTGGAACTGTTAAACAAAAACATTTGTAGAGGAAAAAAAAAAAAAAAATCAGAGCTCTGTAAAACTAATTTTGCCAATTTATCCATTAAATGACTGGTGTTTGCATCTAAAGTGGTGAAATAACTACTGTCAATGCAGAAGGATTTGATTCAGAATAGGGAAATACCTGAAGAATATAGTGTTAGTGCATGCTATACCTTTTTGTTTTGTCATTTCCTGAATACACAGTATTTTTGTTGGTGGAAGAAAGTGTGTTATTTTGCACAATGATGTAACTATTGGCAGTGCATTCACAGGGATTACAGCTGCTGATTGCTCTCTGTTTCAATTTCATTTTCATATTTCATTGAAGGCAGGGTTGTTTGCTATACACCCTGTTTTGAATGGTGCAGAAAGTCCATATAATTATCATGATATGAGAATAGTTCTGCAGTAATTGATGGATGAAGTAATTCATTATGAATATGATGTAATAGAATAGGCACCACGATTTAATCATCAGAAGAGGGGGTCTGTGGATCTCACACAAAGGTATCAAAGTCATTCCCATGATAAATAGCATGTGATAAGCTGTTTAGAAAATGCTAATGGAAAGCACAGAAAAATGTGCAGGAAGGAGGCATACAAATTCCTTGTATGGAGAGCAATTGACTCCAAAGAACCAAAGAGGTAGTCTAATGAGGAAGGGAAACAGCAATGTCAATGGATCCATCAATATTTTAAAAATGATCCTGCTTGATAGGCATATTTGTTAGGATTAAAACTTATTTGCTTGACTATTGTTCACAAACCCCTTCACACACTGGGGACCTGAGTCTAAGAAAATGTTTTTACAGTGATTTGACCTTTTCTGCTTTTTTGTTTTCTTTGGGTATTTCCTTACATGAAAAACTTTCCTCAAGATTTTATTTAACAAGTTGTAAACCAATTTTAGTGAAGGTAGGAACTGTACCTCAATTTCAGCTGCAATGTCTTCTCCCAGCATTATCTGAGATGCTCTGGGGTTTTTTTTGTGAGATACGGGAAACATCCCTAGTCCAAATCAAAATTCTGTATATGCAATGTATAATGTGGAAGATTACTGAAGAATTGATACAGGAGTGGTACTTCTTGTTTTGCAATAGATTTATCACAGGTCACTGATAGTGTCACTAGTCATCAAATACCAGCGCTGTTACTATTATTCCTCCAGGTCTTTGCATGCCGTCAAGCAAGAGATCAAAAACTGAATGAAGACGAACTATCCTGATATAAGAGGTTTCAATGAGAAAGTCACCAGAGGTTTCCAGAAACAATTATTACCATTATCAGTGAGACTAGAGAGAACTAAAAGTGTTTGCTTTTGATCTGGTGCCATGTTTCATTGCAGAGAATGTGGTCATCCAAAGAAGAGGCATATCCTTTCTAATAGCAGAAAATATGCCCCCAAAGTTCTCTTCAGATTTCATTTACAGTACCTGCTTATCAATGTAAGTCCAGGTCTCAGATGAACTGTGTGGAGAGCACAGTACCCATTCTGAAAGATGAAAATTTAAATCGCTTCATTCACTTTTCCTATAGTCCACATATAGCAATACTTGAAGTTTTCGGTTCTAGAATACGTTTTGCCCTGCTGCCACAAACAAACCAAAAGAAATCTGTCTGTGACAGAATGTGACACGAAATTACAACAATTCAAATATCTTAATTGCCACCCCAAAATGCCCAGCAGTGAGTAGTTAACACCCACAGGATCTCCTTGTTGAGAAAGAGAGAGAAACATAATTATACTGAGATATGTGCTCTTCACTGGGTTTTTTCAGCCAGCATCTAGATATGAGTACTGGTTGCTTCATCATATATATACATCCAGGACCTTTTTAAACACACAGTTAGTACTTTATGAAGAAAAAAATAGCCATATAAGATCCTTTTCTCCTGAATCTGATAGTGTAAATAAAATAGCTCATTTTGAAAATACTGACCCAGTGACATCATCTCCTGGACCTATGTTCACATTTGGAGTTCCTGTAGAGGGAATAACTGGATACCAGGAGCTATAAGGCACTATTATTTGTGTATTAGGCTTGTCATCCAGGTTGGTAAAATGGAGGGAGATAGAGATAGATAGAAAGTATTCCAGAGGATGCATGGAGCTCCACCTGGCAAGGTGCAGACAGATGATGTCAGAGAATAGAGTTACCCAATGTTTTCCTATAAAGTAGCTAGGCATCCTTTGCTCTAGATAATCAAATACATTCTTTGTTGGGAAACTGCAAGGCTACAGCTTACAACTCCAAAAGATGAAAAGGGGAAGAGAGATTGTTTGGGTGGCAAATATTAAAGCTTTTTCTTATTGTGTCACTGAAGTGTTGAGGTCCAGGAGGCAACTCAGGTGCTTCCTGTATGAAAAATTGCTACATTTATAATTCAGATAAACATGTAAACTCTGAATAAACACATATATTTGGGAGACTCAGCTAAAGAAAACAAGAACCATAACATCCTTTGAAGCAGGCCCATCAGTGATAATTACGAATGTGAGATTAGCTACCGTCATTTATTCTTGTAAATAGTGTCATCTCTTCCAATTAAGATCAACTACTTGTATCTCCTCAATTGCTTTATTAGCATTGTTGTCAAGTTCTGCAGAAGCCTTAATTAAATAGTCATCATGATTATGGCTAGTTTTCCAAATGATTGAAGTAAATAATTTATATGGGTTATAAGAAAAGTTCTTACCTACTGAAACACCGTATTTCAAAAACTTTCTAAACACCTAATTACATAATATTTAAAAATCCATCCCTTAAAAAAGTCTTGCATTACAAAATAAAAGCTAGAACTGAACTAACCGAAATTTTGTTGCTTCAAGCAGTTATATTTCTTCCAATGACATCTAAAGTAAAAGTAAAAACTGAATGCAAATAATTTCCTGAGACATTGAGAAAGCATTTAAACATTTAATAGAAGCTATGATTACTAATTAATTGTATTAATTAATACTGGAACATACAAAAATGAAAAATAATAATTGTTGAGATCCAAGATACTGAGACAATATGCTGTAATAATATATTTCTATCAATGAGCAGCATAATGAGGCATCTTTTACTACAAAAATGGTAAAATATATTTTTTAAAATAATATTTGAAGGAGAAATAGCTGTAAAACTATTTTCTAACTTTTACTTGTGGGTTATATGTAACTTTTTCCATCCTAGTTTCTCTACTACTGTCTAACTGGTTCACAGGTTATTTTTTAAAAATTGAGATTAAAAAGTAATATTATAAAAAGTTCTCAAAATGACCTAGTTATTTTAAATTGAGATTATAAACTTTAATAATTGACATTATTACCAACAAATATTTTAATGAAATTTTACATTTTCCTCTTAGTAGTGACATGTCATTTCCATTGCCCCTAATTAGTGTTATATGTGCTCTTTGAGAGAAGAAGAGGCCCTTTAGCTATAAATTCTGTCTTTTGAAACAGGAAAGTCATAACCTTCTTGTGTTTCTGGTTCAAGTAACTGCAACATAATTTCATGTAACAATTGTGGCAGATCAGAATCAAAACATGGAATGAGAAGCACTGAAATTATGAATGTATTATTGATTTTTAAAACTGTAGCTCAGAAGAGAAATAAAATAAACATTATTAACGGTATTATGCTGGGGTAGGATTTTTCTGTCTCTATGTTCCCCTTATCCTATTAAGCTATTGTCTGCTTTTGGAATACACCAGTGTATCCTGCTGAAGAACACTTGCTTTGCTGGTGGACACACATTTGTTATGTTTAAATTTATCATTGCTTTCTGTTGAATGTAAATGGAGGCCAACTCTTTACACCTCTTTACATTTAGTGCATCTGTTTATACAACACAATAATTTAAATGTTGTGGCCCTTGAAAATTTTATGAAAGCATTCTAATTCCCACCTTCCAATTCTTATTAAAGGCTTGACCTATGAAATTTAAAAAGACCTCCAAGCTATTTCTTCTTGTATTGTAAATTTTTGAATTTAGATGCATTTAATTTTGCAGGAACTGCAAATTCCCTTGGAAGACAGGGATCTGTGTGTGTGTGTGTGTGCACACATATACTTAAAAGCTACCTCACAGAAATTTCTGGCAGGATTGCATAATAAAGGAAGTGAAAAAGATATTCCAAACTTACAAATAAAACCATTTTATTTTATATGCCTCAACTTCCTAATCAGTTTTATCAAACCAAAAGCAGGGATGAAAACCTGCAAACCTTGATTGCAGTTTCCAACTGAGAAAAATGTTTGCTTTGACTGATCTATGAGACTGTAGTTCAGGCAAGTTTTGTATACAACTTTCTTTTTTTCTGAGCCCTTGCCCAGTAAATAGCCTTGCCCATTTAGTGGTCCTGCATCCACTTCTGTTGTGTGGCTATATAATCAAAACTTTTTTTGTATAGGTATCAAAAAATTGTTGAAGGTACTTAGTGCCTAGTGAATATATTCACAGAATCTGGCTTTGTTTCATAATAATTGTTTTCAGTCATATTTTACAATTTGGAATAGTAAAATAGGGTTGTACAGGTTACAGAGAAGGCACCGGGGAGGAAGCTGAATTCTCATCATGAAAGATAAGGGAAAAATATGTTCAAAGATGTGGAAGAGGGAAACTAAGATCATAATCTATAAGAAATTATTATGGTATCTTGAAATCAATAAAGTAACATGTGCATGCTACATTAGATATTAAAGGAATTTTGCTGGTAAACAGGTTAAAAAGCAAGAAAGTAAAACATTTAGTATAATTCAGTGTATTCTGCAAGATGAGAGCTTCATTTTCTCTCTACCATGCACACATAGGAAGTTCTCAGAGGAACAACATGAAAAAATATTGGAAGAGACCCTTTCTTGTATTTCTTTCATAGGGATTGTACCACTTTAGTTAGAACTGTAAATTTTTTAAGACTGGATATATAGAAAGCACTCTATGTTGGGGACATTTGATCCCTTTTACTCTCAGAACTCTCTTAAAAACGATCCTGAAATTAAATTCTGTAGCTGCTACTGAAAGAAGTTTAGGCAAGATAACAACAGAGTGCATTTTTCTGGAAGTATAGGAATTCATGTGGTGACCCTAAAATGGGTGATGTCAAAGAAAAAAACTCATCAAAGCTAGAAAATCAGAAAAGCATCTGCACTCCTTCCCCACACACCTAATTCCCTACTCAAAAGGCTAAAATATGCAAGTACATTAAACATTGCTGAGTGCAACTGATCATATTTCTGAGAAGTGTTTATATGTGATTACGAAAAATGAAGATTCAGCATTGCCCTACTGCTCTTAGTGCCAGATACAGCCAGCCAAAAGGGTCACAGTGTAGGTATAATATCTTCCATGTGTCTCAATGATTCTTTACTGCTGCATGCCTTCTGGAACTGTGGCAAGGAATAGAAAGTAGATAATATGGCAGTTTCCATAGCTTCCCTAATGCATTCCAGGGAGCTGACTCTCTAAGGGTGTCTAAGAATAAGAAAGACACAAAATGATTCCTGTATGATTCCTACTTAACTAATTCTAGAAGCCAGAATCCAGAGATAGTTCAAGTAGAGATAAGAAAACATTTGTGATCATATATTGTACTCAATAAAAAAAAATTATGTTGATAAAAATTCTTGTTAAAATTATGCCTAATTTGGTGAACAATTTTAGTCAGCATCAAAATGGAAAAAATTTTGAAGCTTTTTTAGAGAAATAGTTCATATTTTCATTGAAGTCAATATTTACAAAATTAAAATAAATCACACAACCTGGAAATGAAATAATAATTTTATGTTATCAGAAGCAGGTTTTTTTTCTCATTGTTCTGTGGTTAAGAACTAAAACCAAACAAATAATCCTTTCTAATCAGTCTAAAATGATCAGTCCCTTCCCCCACTTCCAGTTTTTCAGTTGTGTCAGTGAACCAAAACGTCCAATTATTTGTTCAGGTCTAATTTCAAATATCTACCAGCTGGTACCAGTGATAAAAATAGGAAAATGAGGAAATAATAGATCAGGATCAACACTACAATAAAAAATCTACTATTTATATCCTGGTCCTAGCTGAATACCACTGTGGTGGCTTGGCTCTGGCTGGATGCCAGGTGCCTACCAAAGCCTCTCTATCACTCCCCAACTGGACAAGGGAGAGAAAATATGACAAAAGGTTCACGAGTTGAGATAAGGGCAGGGAGAGATCACTCACTGATTACCATCATGGGCAAAACAGACCCAGCTTGGAGAAATTAATTGAATTTATCACCAAACAAAATCAGAATAGGCAAATGAAAAGTGAAATAAATTTTAAAGACACCTTCTCCTCAGCCCTCCCTCTTCCTGGGCTTAACTTTATTCCTGATTATCTATCTCCTCCCCCACAGCCATGCAGGGAGATGAGGAATGAGGATTACAATGAGTTCATCATGTTTTTTCTGCTGCTGCTTCCTCCTGAGGGAGAGGAGACCTTCTTTCTGCTGCTCCAGTGTGGGGTCCCTCCCACAGGAGACTGTCCTCCACAAAATTCTCTGATGTAAATCCTCCCCTTGGGCTATGTTTCTTTACAAACTGCTCCAGTATGGGTCCTTATGGGGTCATAAGTCCTACTAGTAAGTCCTGCTCCAGTGTGGGCTTCTCTCTCCATGGGTCTGCAGGTCCCTGCCTGGAGCCTGCTCCAGCACAGGCCTCCATGGGTTCACAGCCTCCTCCCAGGCAGTGCAGGTCTTCTCCATGGAGTCTCCTCCATGGGTTGCAGGTGGGTCTCTGCACTCCTGTGGGCCTCCACGAGCTGCAGGGGCACAGCTGCCTCACTATGCTCTGCACCAGGGGTGCAGGGGAATCTCAGCTCTAGAACCTGGAGCACCTCCTGCCCCCTTCTCCACTGACCTTGCATCTACAGGGTTGTTTTTTTCACGTATTCTCACTCCTCTATTCTCTAGCCACAACTACTTCCCTGTAATACTGGTTTTTTTCCTTCTAAAATTGTTATCACAGAGGTGCTACTACAATTGCTGACTGTCTCAGCCTTGATCAGCATTGGGTCAGTCCTGGAGCCACCTGGAATTTGCTCTGTTGGATATGGGGAAGCTTCTGGCAGCTTCTCACCACTGTAGCTCCCCTGCTATCAAAACCTTGCAGCACAAACCCAATGCAACCGTCTAAAACATGTTGAGCTTTTTTTTTTCATGTTGGCCTTGTTGAAACAAATCCTGCTGGTATGCGTTCGGTTTGGTTTCAGGCGATTCTGAGAATTTGTAGCAATATTTCTTTAGTTGTGAGGATCTTTCTACATCTGAGTTTAGTCTGTGAATTTCTATTCCCTTTTATTTAGTCTCTCAAGCTTTTAGAAAATGACTAAGATCAGTGAAGGTATGCTTAAACAAAAATGTCAAAGATGCCCTCTCTGGCGTTTCTGATTTCCTGCATACTGCTGTTTGCCAATTAGATCTTCATTGATTTACTGTGATGTGGTAGATTATGGCAGTCTAACATAATCTGTGGGCATTTGGTTTCTCATTAACTTGCTGCTAAATGACTGCATCTTTTCACTAAGCTCCACTATCACGATCTCATCACAAGTGTAAATGCAGTTTAGAAAAGCTTTTTTTCTTATCAGAAGCTGCAGGCTTTTAGAGAGCAGTACAATGTAATTCCAAAATTCAGTGGGATATACATGAAGCAGCTAGTACTAGACATATCCATCTGTAACATGAGCTCTCTGAGCTCTGCAGAATCCTACCTGTAGCACCAGGATGCATGTCCACCTTATGGCAGAGCAGAAAATATATTAATAAAATAATGCTACATGCCACATGTTCAGAGTAAAAATGGTCATATATAATAGTTTATCAGTTCTATTTAAGATTAATGAAAATTTATCTCTAAACAATGGCAATAAACCATTTAGTGGATGCTATAGAAGAGTCAGACTGCTTTAGAATATTTACCCCATCTTGCCCATCTGATAAATGACCAGAAGAAGATAAGGGAAGAGTAAAAAAAAGTATATGTATGAGGTTTGTCTTCTGGAGCATATCTTCCAAGCATCTGGCTGTTACTAGAGCAGGGAGTCGGAGGTGGACATTTCACTATCAGCATGATAGTAGCCAGCAATGGACTTTGGATTCCTCTTCTTCTAACCTGTTTTTCATAGACTTCTACATTATTCACTGAAAATGCATTAAGAAGAGAAACTGAGGCTAGTGAAAGAGGAGACTTGCTTTATTTTGTTCCCTGTTAGTTGCTAGCATATTTTATTGCCTTATTGTTTTGGCTTGTCCTCTTCCATTCAGTGGAACTGGTTCTCATCACACACATGATGATCTGAAGTGCAGGTTCTTACATTCTATTTACTTTTTAGAGGTTTTTTCATGAGGTCCTACCATGTGGGCTAGCATTGAAAGGAGTTCGTAAAGCAGCAGCTGTTGATTGTCTAAAAAGATGTAAAATTGATATGACTGCTACACATGAAGAGAGAAGTAGAAAATTGTAATAAAAGAAGTGATGTTAAAGAAATCATTCCTATCAAGTTAAATAGTATATAGGAAAAGTATGCCAGGAACACCTATGGTGAAGGAAAAGATTATTATTACCTGTTCACTTGCACTTAAATTCATAATAAACCACAAAAGGGAAAAAAAAAAGTATATTTGAAGCAGGATGGACATCCTGGTCTCCTGCGATGTCTATGATGTAGTCAGGTCACTCTATAAACTCATACTTCCTGTGGGATTTGCAAGCTTGTTTACATATTTGCCTCCCAATTAATGTAAAAAAAGGTAAATGCCTGTGCCTTTTTCCTTTGTGTGCCTTTTTCCCTATCAATGTTAAATGCTAACCCTAAAACTGTTTAAAACCTAGTAAATATAATATATACAAAATAAGGCAGAAGCATGGTTAGTGATTCCTCTCTTCTACGTATTTAACTAAATAGCAGGATATTAAAAGTTAAAAACTCGTGCTTAAATTTGCTGTTTGTTAAGGCAGCATTGAGTCTCTGATATAGTTCTGGAAAATCTCTGTCTATGTTCTACACTCAGAGGTAATAGCAGAACTCAGATGCTGAAAATCTGCCCCAGCTGCAGATCCCACACCTCATGCAAATTTTTCAGAGGAATGTTTACCTGAATAAGGAGTGAATAAAAAAGAATCCAATCTACTTCCTTTTCTGTTAACTATCATGATGTTTAGAAATTTAACATAAAAGGTGATTATGTGCAATTGTGCTAAATGCAAAGGGGAAAAATCTACTTAAAAGAACCTAAAATAATCCTTTTAAAGTTTTCAAAATCTCTCCTTTAGAAAAACATTTTTTTGTAGGCTGAGTATATTATGTTAGATCAGCTTAACTGCAATTTTTTCTACAAAAGGTAATCAAAATAGGTTTTTATGCAAAAAGACAGACTTTCATTGTGGGAGTGTTGCATACAGCCTATAGAGTGGGTCTTATAGCTGAGCGAAATGAGTTCCCATTTTCTGTATATGTATGTATATATAATATATCAAAGAAATTCATAAGGAAGAAACCCGCATATTGTGATTATGGTTTGCTTTTTTTTGTTAACACAACTGCAGTCTACCTGCAGCAGCTGCTGGTTATAGCCAAATTTAATCTTCTTAAAGTACCACTATCAAGTAAATATACTAAAATATAAAAACCTCATTCATCCTTCTCTCTGTTGAAAATATATGATTATTCGATGGCTTGATGCAAAAAAAACCCCATAGCTGAATCTTAAGAATACACTGGAAAGAGTAAATGAAATAGCAGCAGTAGGTTTACTTTTACAACTGAAAAAAATTTCACATGTATTAATGTCAACAACTAGAATTTTACCTCATTAGGCAATTTCTGATCTAAGGCTCTGATGATTATTCTAAGCAGAAAAAATATGCTAATTATCCACTCTGAATGTAGAAGGAAAAAAGGTGTAAAATCTTCCTTTAGCCGTGTGACCATGTACTAATTGCATGTCATGTGTCAAAATAATGCAACCCACTTTGCCTAAAGCAATTAGACATACAGAACTCTATTAATGAAGCACTGTCTGTCACTAAAAGTGTTTTCAGAGCTATAGTTGAAGATTAAAATATTAACTTCTCAAATATTTATGATAGTTACTGACAGCATTTCAAAATGTTACTTTTAACAAAAGTATTTTATTCAGCTCCAGTTTTTAATTTGGATTTTATATTCACAGATATTATTAACATATGGGAGTCGTGAAATTTCTATGATCTCCACTGAGACTTCTTTAGAGAGGGTACATTAGCTCCTTGAAGTTTACAGCACCTTTTTTTGTTGTAATATAAACTCT